>JADKLZ010001913.1:11641300-11659405 GCA_021533235.1 Biomphalaria straminea
TTGCAGTGCCTAAGGCCTGCCCTGCAAAATAGCGGCGTATGCTATGCCGCCGGTCGACTAGTATTATATATTAGTAGACCCTATACTGTTGCCACCTCGACGAGTAGATTAACGCACGATCCTTACACGGATAGATAAGAGGCCTAATGATCTTTGCTTTTTCTTATATAATACAGACGCTACATTGAAAAAGAAGATAATTTGGCCTACGTTCTACGTGTCATGCATCTAGTCATGATGACTTAAATTTTGGTTCAGTTAGTTCTACAGAAATGTTTATTTATTTTAATGGAGGGAAATTATCACATAATCATTATCCAATTCCATTTGATAATAAATCACTTTTCATTCTGCCAAAAAAAGACATTTTATTTGTTTTCTTAGATCTTATTTGTCAATAACAAACTTGGTTCTATTTATAGGCCTACTCCATGCCTCTATTCAATTTGCAACGTTGTGGAAATAAAAAAGCCTAAAACCTGGGTGGGTGGACATGGATCTCGAAAATGGCTCTAACCATTTTTCTTGAAATTTGACAGTTGCTGTATATCTTTGGGAAAAGAAAAAAAAATGTTTCATCATTTTAATTTAAAATTTATTAGTTAGAAAAAGAATTAGAAAAAGAATTGTATACAGTTGTATAAAGTGGTATACTCTCTTTTTAAAAAAGTATTTTAATGTTTTTTTTGGTTAGTTTATGACTAAAATCTTTAAAGCAATTTTAAAGCTAGCTCTTATATAACTTCTTTTACAAATGTATACAGCAGATATAACAATTAAGACTTAAATATTAGAAACTAAATTATTGCATTTATCACTTAGTGGTAAAGTGCAGGGCTTTCAAAAGAGGGGTTTCAGGTTAGAATCTGGGATTTTGAATTTAGGGATTCTTAGGATACCTTAAGTCCACCCAGTTCTAATGGGCACCAGACATTAGTTGCGGAAAGTAAAGGCTACCACATGATACCCTTTTTAACTGTTGGTCACAAAAAAACAGATGAGCTTTACATCATCTGCCCTATACATCACAAGGTCTGATAAGGTGTACTTTACTTTAACTTATATTAACTCTTTATCTCCTGAGGATACCAACATTGATTCCAACAGAATGTGGTAAATAATTACGGAGATAAAGAGTTAATCACAAGCAAAGTAATTCATGGAACACTAAAATATTTGTTGCAAATAAAAAAAGTATTGAATAAATTTGTAAAAGTATTTGCAATTTTGGTCTGCCTATAATGCATTTCTGAAATTATGATTTGACTTGCATAAACATTAAAATATAAATGCCTCAATTGCTGGTATTATTTAAAATCAAATACCGAAATCTTGAACACTTAATATCTTTACAGATATTGGGAGATGAAAATTTAGTAAATAAAGATAAACATGAATCATGATAAAGCATTAAATGTACACTTTTATTTTTTAAAATAATTATATTTTATTCTGTTAATAACCCAAACTAAAAAAGACATAACCTAAATAAAAATTCACCGGTAAATAAAAACAAAAACCTTTGACTTAAGTAGCAATGATGAGTTAATAACAATAGATCAATTGAGTCAAATGTAGTGAAAGAGTGTACAAGAAACCAGAGAAAGAAATAAGAAGGACCAACTCTTTGATAAACAGAAACACAAAATATTATAAATATCTGACTATCAGCACAGCAACAGTGTCACTTTTGCTTCATTATCCAGATTTACATAAAAAAAATAATACATCAATTACGAACAAAAAAAATATAGGTCAACTACAACATTAAATATGTGTACGAGACTCAGTTTCAGTAAATGCTGATACATCATAATCTCTGTACTCACAACATAACAAATAGTAACAATTGCCTAACAGAATCTCTCAATACAGATTATAACAGACCATATAATAACAAAGGCAACACAAATTTAAAGCTAATCTTTTAGAACTAGCTTTAAAATACATTTTTATATGAATGGACTTGTATGAAACTAAATTCCAGACTTAACTACAAATTTATTTAGAATAATATATGATACAAGTTGATATTGAAATGATTATATACCTGGCTATAAAAAAACTTTGATTTTTAAGATACTTAGAAATATAAACTCCTGATCTTTCACATCCACTAGAAGAAATTTTTAAGTTTATGGATTAAAAAAAAGACTATGAAAATATGCAAAAAATTGTGTCACTACTGATTCAGTATGACAGTGACCTTTTACTTTTTATCGAAGTTTTAAAAAGTAGCTAGTGATTCTCCAAAAAAACATCAGAATTTGAAAATATATTATGATAGTTTTCATAAATTATAAGAAATCAAAATTATTTTTTATAAATCGGTAACATTTTTGTGGATCTCCGAAAACACAGAAATAACAAAATTCAATGCAGACATTTTTCCAATTTTTGTCTCCAAATCTACAAACTGATGAATTAATTCTGACTGACTGAACATCTTTCATTAATTGGTATATAAATAAGTAGAATGCAGTGGTGAGACCATAAATATATGTCATAGGTTAGCGGTCACATTGGAATTCTTAAAGTGTCACAACACTATTGCAGTGTACTCTTTTTTTTTTTTTTTAATTGTAAGAAATGGCACTGTTATGAGTAAGATACTCAATGAAGATTAATGTGTTAAAATTTGATATCAAAATGTTGTCATATCACTCTCTCATAATGCAGTATACAACATTGGAATATAGAAATAATTATTAATTTAAATAGCTAGCTATAAATTGTGTGTGTGTCATTTGAATAGTTCTTACAAAGTTGTTACAAATAAGAAACAAGTAATATTTTTTGTTAAGTAACAGAAGCTGGCTTGCTTTTTTTATACTAACACTATGAAAACAACACATGAAGTGTAAAACATTAGTTCTATCTCTTATTCCCAGGTGATTAACAATTTTCCATGGAAGCATTTTCTTTATTTATTAGCATTATATCACTTACTCTCTACAAAGCTAGACTAAAAGTGTTTTGAATTATAGTGCATAATAAAAAAATCTGCCAATCAAAAGAAAGAATGGAAGGGATGATGAGAATTAAATAAAAACTTGCATTTTGAATGCAGTCCTAGTATAATAATAGTTCTACAAACTGTTTTGAGATGAATGGCTTTTATATTTCATATATATAACTAACAGAGTATCAATTTCTATAAATACTTTTGCTATCAACTATATGTGTTGATTTGAAGTCTCATTAACCAATGGCTATATTATAATTACTTTCCTAAGACTAAATCTCAGGTTGGAAAGGTTTAATATGTTTCTCCCATTCCTGTTGAAAGCCAATGACAGAGGAGATGACACCAGTTAGTGCAGCAAAGCCTGGGCTCACGTAACTCAATCCACCCAGTGGGATAAACAGGTCACAGAAATCTCTCCAGAAGTTCAGTCTGGCTGCATGCATCTCAATCTGTAAAGAAAGTGTCAGCAATTGTCAAATTAATGTCAGAAATGATTTGAAATGAAACATCATGTTGAGTTTTTAGAAAACTATTTGAACAATCCAACAATGAAATAAGCTATGTTGATCACACAAAGATTTAATACAGCCCAACAATGATAACAATGAGATAAGCGAATAGTAAATAATGAAATGAAAGACAAAAAAAAAAGTTAGCAACAATTTTCAGTTTATACACAAGTCAATTTATATTCAGTCATTTGGTTTGTTTACGCTAATTAAAAAATGACAATTATATGCTAAGTTTGAAAAAATTGAAAAAAATGTTTTTGTACTTTTTTTTTTATAAAAGAAAGATAGTGTTTTTTTTTTAAATTTTAAAACAGCTTAAAAATTAAAACAAAATGTGTAGTGAGATGTGACATGTACTTATGTAGTCACAGTTTTAACATCTAAACCTTACAATGAGTCTAGGGTATAAATATTATAGTATTTGTGACAGGAAAAGATAGACAGTGCAAACTAGAAACTATTTACCTGAACAATATTATGCTACTGATCTCTGTAATTAAACTTGTAAGCTGATATTATTCCTTTTAATTTTGATGAATTGTGGACACTCTAAATCTCAGAAACTTATTCACAATTAAACATTTAGAGAAGCGGCTTGACTCTGTTAAATTATTCTCGTTATTTGACTGGATAAAAAAAAAATCTATTAATTACACAAAGAAACTTCATGCCCTTGACAATTAGGACTTATTGGCTGTCAAGTAGCAGTAACAGCTTGCTTCATTTCAAAATAATACCTGAAGTTTACTAGTGAGTTTAGCCTTTCTCCCATGCTCTTTGCGGAAGTGATGCAATTTGTTGTGTACAGATTGCAGCTTCACCATGCTAACTATACTAGCAGTTGCCAAGGCCAGCAACCATGCTCTTAGTGACCACTGTGTCCAGAAAGCTTGATCCATCTAGGTTTTACAAAATAAATTATTATCCATTAACAGTATTATCATTGAATATGAAAGAGTAAAGGACACAAACATAAATATCTCCAATTTTTGACTATGATGAAAATGTGAGTTAATAGCAGGAATTGAAAAATCATTTAACATTTGACCTTCAGTAGACTTGACAATATTATAAACAGCAATTAATTAAGCTAATATGCAGCTTTAATCAAATACCTTAAGGACATCAATTTTCCCAAACCAAAGCATGTTATCTATGAAGAGCCACACAACTTTTGAGGCATTAGAGATGACACTCAGCACTCTAAGAGTAACATCAGGTGTGTTCAGGGCATCAATTGTTTTGAAGGCCATTTCCACAAAATTACCCAATCGAAGCACTGAATGGTTAAAAAAAAGCAATAACATAAAAACATTTTCAAGCACTGTAAATGCTAAGTGTTACTTGTATCATCAAGTACTACCAGCGAATATAAACAAAATTCAATAGAGTATATAAGTAAAAGAAAATTGGGCCACTATGTGATATATTTATTTAAGTTTAAAATAGTTTCTTCCTATTAATAAAAAAACATTTTTAAATTTATCAACATGGTTTTTTAGTGAATTTTAGAGTAGATTTCATTATTTCATTGACTTAAATTAGTATTAAAACAGAATTGTAAAACTATTTCTTCATTTTAAATTACTTTTTTAAAATCCCAAATTAAAAATTAAATCTCTTTATTTTAATTAATTATAAAAAAAAAACACACTTTATTTTACCAATCTATTTCAAAATTGGATAAAAAAAAATAACACTTGATACTATAACAACAACCTGATAACATTAATATCCATCCATAAGAATGAATAACATATTTCAATGATTTATAATCATCTTTTACAAATTAAATGCCCAGTATGTTGATCTAATACTTTTACACTTATAAGATAATTTCAAACAAGAGTTAAACTTCAATTCTGCCCTAAAGGAAACTCTTTAACACACCAACCATTTTATTTTCTACTCCATAATTGAAGCCATCAAAAACATGCAGCTTACAATATATGTGTAATATTTAAAGAAAAATATTCAGGATATGTCAAGACAAGAATGAGGTAGTTCTGGATTTCTGACCTACTTTAACCAAAGTCATGTGACGGTGGGCAAACAAGAGGAGAATCCCCTTGTCTTCCTATATTTCCAATGCTGTTGCTCCTCTATTTTTACAAAAGTTTACATTCACAAACATTTTAAAATTTGCAGTGTACATCAACGAAGTTCCTGAATGTTCAAATAACTATACGAATGTTTTCAAAAAGGGCCAAGAACTGTTTAAGGATGGGTTTAAATTATCAATGTTATTTCCTTTATGGTAATGACAAGCGTCAACACATTGCCGATGATACATTCACATACAGAAGATGTTTTTACAAAGGTTTCTGCAAGATTGAAAAAAAAAAGCTTGGTGTAAACTACACAAACACACACACACATATATATATATATATATTAGGGGTGTACCGGATAGTCGCTCCGGCTCCGGCCGAATATTCGGCACTTTTTCACTATCCGGCACTATTCGGCTCCGGTCGAATATCACTACCGGATAGTAAACCGGATAGTAAAATCTACAGCGTAGTACCTGTATTTCGGTTAATATTGTTAGGCGCCTCCGCGCGCTAAGTCTTGTCCAGATACGCCATACGGAGGTAACACTTAAATATCGAAACAACACAGGCGAAAGACAAACAATATAAGGGTGTCGACGCTGATAAACGATGTCCAACAAGAAGTTTAAACTAAATCTCCATGTTGATAAAAATATACAAATATTCACAAAGTGGACATGATTAAATAATGTCAGTTCTGAAATACATTTACTTTTTTTTTTTTGTTTCAATTAAAAGAATTTGTTTTTTAAAACAATAAACAATGGCTATGCACCAAATCTTATTTAGTACAAAGACAAGGCGTGTTAATCTAAATAGAAATAAGACTGTATATTGTAAGATCACATAGCAGCAATGTCTGGCACATTTTAAAAGCCTGTTTTGACCTTTGAGTGTTCTAGTAAACATGTAATATTCATTAACTACGTCACGCTGATAATCTGTCTAGATGTGCGGGTATATCTACACAGGTAGAGATGAGCAACCCCCACCTCCTTTTGTTTGTTTAGTCCATAACATTGAGATTACAAATAGGCAGCTGACCACATTAAGCCAGATGTCAACGTGTTGACACTGTCTAGAGGTCTATCTTAAGAGGGAACTAAGTTTGTTTACTTGGAGAAGAATTTTTATTAGGGGGCGGGACTACAAGCCATCTCTCTATAAGGTTAATCTGTTTTGGGTTTGTTTATTATGAGATAGGTTGTCAATCAAAGGGTCAAAGGACCACAAGCCACACCTTTTATACTATTGGCCGGGTAATAAGTTTGTTTACTTTGAGTTAAGTCTCAATTAGGAGGCTAGACTACAAGCCAAACAGACACTGACCAGTGGTATCTTTAAGGGAGGGCTCAAAAGACTCAGCACCTCTTCTTATTTGTTTAACCCATGACAATGTATTGATAGACATTGATCATACTTAAGCCAGAATGGATTAACGCAAATTGTTAACACATATTGACATTGTCTATATGTCAACAGATGATGACACTAAGTTTGTTTACTTGGAGAGAAATGTATGGGTGTATGTAGTTTTTTTCCTAGTCTTAAAACTTTTAGAAAGAAAGCTAATTTCATTGCTTAATCCTATGGACTTAATATATAGGGCCTAAAGGAAAACCTTACAGTAAAATTTAACATCACAGAAAATAAATTGATCGCAGAAAATAAATTGATCTAAAGAACCATAGTATGCTGGAATGTTAAGAAACACTTGACCTCTGTAACGAGTGTACGAATAATTTAGCCTATCTATTTGCTTGACTGCCCATGCCAATGTGTTATCTTTTTTTTTTTTTTTTTTGCCTGCACACTAAACACTATTGCGTATGCCCAAAGGAAAAAAAAACGCGTGAAGGTCAACACAATCATCTATACACACTACACTAGGACAACATGTGTAGGTTCACTACGTCTATCTGACCAGGTTGTTACAATCAATCGAACACAAAATCCATTTATGTTTCTTTTTTTGGTAGGTAGGGCGTGGATGAGTTTTCGTCTATATTTGATTTCATAATGCTCTTTGATCTATATATCAGTAGATCTAAACATCAATAATGTAGGTGTAATGGATGTTCCTGCTGTTAATAAAATATCTTTTGCCGCAAACGGATTAATAAATATAAGACCTACTACGCTTCAGATTCCAACTATTAATTAACAGCTATCAGTATATATTAAGTTCTTGAAGCCAGAACCAGAAACAGTCTTTGGACTTCAAAATACAAGTCTGATGACCGATTGTTGGTCGAAATTCTTGAACACATACATTCAAGCACCATACAAGCCAGATGAGAGATTTACATTAGTAACTAGTAAAATATATACTAACATATTTTACAGTGACCCTCCAACACACAGCCTATATGGTTGGTGCATACACACAGACACGCTCATGCTATTCATGATGATGCTACACAGATTAATTTCTGTTTATAAATACTATTAATCTTTAATAAATCAATCAGTAATAGAGTTTAAAACAATAATGTATACAAAAGGAAAAAAATAATACCAACAAATATAGGTATGTTATATAACAGTTTCGTAAAATGTTCAGCAATACAAGTTATTTATAAAATACTTAGGTATTCGGCTCCGGCTCCGGCCGAATATCAAATTTTATTATCCGGCCATATCCGGCTCCGGCCGGATATCAAAAAGTACTATCCGGTACACCCCTAATATATATATATATATATATATATATATATATATACATTGTTATTTTCATCAACTTCAGCTATTTTGTAACGTACGTTATGTATTTCAAATTCCTCCAATTCTTGATACATTATATACACATCGATAATATTAAGAATTATATTTGGGTTGGATACATGATGTACTAAATTATGTTTATTAAAAGTTCTATCATTTTTTAAGAAATTTACTGAGATACTATATATACAAAATGTTACATTAAAGTTTACAATAATGTGTCGACAAAAAAGATCTAGATCCATTTAATACTAAGAAACCAAATTTAACATTGAAAGGGAGGGGTAAGACACATTTGGCCTGTGTAACTGTAGCCTAAGAGTAGATCTAGATTTATCCTTCACTATCAGATGTGTTATTTGTACGCTAAAGAACTCAAGCCTATTAGCACAAGGAAAAACACATGGCAGTCTTTTCATCTTTTATAACAACTAGTTGACATATCGACTACACACTAGACGAGGCCTAGAGCTATCTGACCAATTCATTACACACTGGTCAACTGTCCAACTTTTAGTGTTCTACTCAATATCAAGCGTGTTTAGTTTTAGGCAGAGAGGAAGGGGGGATGAAAGTGTTACTTTCTTCTCTAGGATTTGTTACCCGAGTGCTAAGATCTGTTATGTGTAGTCATTGTTTGTAGATAAGAAATCTTGATCTCAGTATGAGCAGATTACAGGCCAACGCTTCGGTACCTCCTATCAAAGGTTTAACTATTTTTTTAAGTTGAAACTATTAAAAAATGTATCTCTAGATTCTCCTAGTCATTAACAAATTATAGTTTAGCGCTAATTGCGTCGTTGGAGCAACCAAATGCAGCACAATGCCTGCCTATTTTGACAATAAATACCAATGAAAACAATGTGGCTATATAATGTTTGCCCGCTTTCACATGACTTTGGGGGAATCCGGAACTACCTCATTAACATGGAGCAGAGCTTGTGTATCAAATCAAGATACAAGACAGCTACAATAGCAGAGAAAAAAACTGAATTTAATCCACAGCTAAAAATGACATTTTTTATGCTGACAATTTGTAAGAAAAACTATTAGTTTTTAAAAGCTGTATCTCTAATAATAATAATTTTTTGTTAAGAAACAAACATGGCCAAGTGTGATTTGACTACTGTAGATCTAGTGGTCTAATATGCTGCAAATTCCATTCATTAATAATGATGTTTGTTTTTCTGACCTATGCATAAAACTAATGTGTGATAAATATTTACAAAGCTTATATGTAGTCACTCTGTCTAGTAAAAAGTTTGTTCACGCTATTTCTCCCACTCCCATTCTCGGATTAAGTTGAAACTTAGCACAATTACTCAGTAGCCTAGACAAGACATGAATCAATGAAAAAAAAAAACCCAACAATTAGACAATTATTGGTGATTAATTATTTTGATTGATACCATGAAGGGTAATTAATCCTTCAGTATTCATAGATATGGCTAAATATCTAGGGTTTTATCCCCATAGATAATTGAACACATCATTTCTTCCACACCCATACTTTGATTAACTAGAAACTTTAGACAATTATTTATTGTACCTAAAAAAAACCCCATGAGTTGATTAATTATTTTGTTTGATAATGAATAGGGGAAATAGCTTCTACATTATTGCAAGATACAGTTTTAAGTGCAGCGCTATTTCCCTTAGATTAGCTTAATTTTTTTTTTAAAATAATTTTTTTATATTTTGCTTGTTTTAGAAATGCAGTTGAAATCTCACATTTACGAGACAATCCTATAGTTCCTTCTAGCTTTTTCAATCTTGTAATAACTTCTCCTTTGACTTCTAGAGAGCCATAAGTCAGCTGCCATAGTATAAGTTTTGAGCTGTACTGGACTAATCTAGAAAACGATTATAAAAATAAAACATTAATATGAATGAAAGTTAAACAAAGGTTATAGTATTTAGTATATTTTTTTTTAAAGAAACTAAATAATCTCATACTGGCTCAAGGAAAAAGGAAAGTGAGAGATGAGTTAATGGATGATCAGGATGTAGAAACTCACTGCACAAAACCTTTATATTTGCAACAGAAAGGCAAAGGCAAAAACTAAAAAATATGGCAGATATTTCTTCATTCATGAAGAAACCTAGCTTGATTTGGAGTACAGTTAGGCATTTAGAAAAATTGTCAGGCTCTGACTGAATTGCGCTTAGGAAAATGTGTCTTACCAGTTAAGGCAAATCTTAGAGGAAAAAAAAAACAATTTGAAAAGTGTAATTCAGAAATTACAGCTCTTGAGTAAAAAAAAAAAGCCACTTCTACCACATCTAATTTATTGTCTGCATTGTCTGATGTTTTTGACAAGTAGACCTATATATCTACTGTGCAATTGATTTTGTCTTAGCATCAAACACATACAATTTATGTATTTCACTTAAAATAGGTTTTGGTTCTTCAATGCTGATGGATAAAAGTTATCTTGGTTTACATCAATAGTGTGTAAAATTATTTAACAATTGTTTTTGCAGGAGCTTAAATATAAAAAAATTGTCTAAAGAATGTTTAACATCAAGACCTTTTAATAAGTTGTAATTTTAAGAAAACAAAAAAGAACAAAGAAATTCATTTTTAAAGTACAGTATTTAATTAATATTCTTTTATGTGATTTATTTCTACAAAGAGAAAAAATTCCCCTTTCAGACCCTAGGGTCTATAGGCAGTATAGGGCAGATGATGTGAAGGTCATCTGTTTCTGGTTCCTTGCTTTACTGCAAGAAAGCATTGTTGTTTGGATCTTTTCTTATTTTCCTTCTAGTTCCTCTCATAAATCTGTCTACTAGAGCTACTGATTCATATTTATAGTTCATAGAAACAATGATTTCTTATGACATTAGACCCAATAACATAGGTGAGAAATTTTAATGACTTAAAATTTATGCTCAATGTTAAGTTAGAATCAATTTTAAACTTCATTGGTTTCTCTCATTGTTGCACTCACCTAAATATCTTGTCCCTTGCAGATGTGTGGGAGTTAAAATCTATTAAATTTTTAGAAATTGTCATCTTTAATATTAAATTCAGGCCAATGATGTGAAAATATTCTCTTATTCCTCTTGTGAAACTTCAGTGCTTTCTAGTCAATGATCTTTAAAATAAAATGTAAGATTTACAAGCATCCAATATCAACCTAGACTAGATCTAGAAAGACTAGTGTAAAATCTAGATATCATGAGATGTTGATGATACTTTCAGACTTAATTTAAGAGATCTAACTACGGTACATGTAAAAATACTGACTAGCTAAATTAAGAGCTCAGACATTTACATTACATTTACATTACATTTACACTAGGATTATTTGGGCAGTTTGATATTAGCCAGTGCAATATTAGAAATGGTATTTTCCTTTTATAGTCAAACTCTGTGGAATTTTATATCTCAAGAGATCTTTTTCATTTGAAAATTCTCATATGAGTAAAGAGGCCAATCTAGATACACATATTGTAGGATGGACACTGCATCATTTTTAGCCTTCTTTCTACTTCATTAAACCATCTGTGATGAAGGACTCTTCCTTTATGCTTTCTTTCAATGTAATTCTATCCAGTGCTACTTTCTACCAACTGTTGGTATTGATTCTGAAGAGCTTTATATTATTGCAGTGTATGACCTGCAGCTCTCCGGCCTTCTATTTAATCCCCACACAATATTTTTTGTGGGAGCCAACCCTGTGGCATTATGTGACCATGGTCCAGCCAAGCGATGCGACTACTGCTGATAACAGCTTGGTTGTCCTGGCACCCTGTTCTTCGAAGGACTTCGTCATTGGTTATTTTGTCTTGCCAGCTTTTTTTTTAGGACCCACCATAAGCATTAGAGGTGGAAAATATTCCACTTTTTCCTGCTAAGAGTAGGTGGACCATGTTTTGCTACCATATAGCAGAGTGCTCACACACAGGTCCAAAAGACTAGACTTAAGTATTGGTAGCTAAGTATTAACACACATACTCTTTTCTGCAGCCCTGACATGGTTCCTATTTATTAATAGCAATGCCAATCCAGATGCCCAGAGCTTATGTTGGTCCCCATTGTGGAATTGGTGTGGCGGACTTGTTGGACCGGGTTACCATGGTCAACTCTTTTCTGCGGTTGTTCATTAATGATAATGCAATATACAAAAAATTACTTGTTTTTTTTATTGGTATATTTTAACCCTTGCTAATGTTTATATCAAAATTATGTTTATTCAGCAATTAAAAATATATATCTGCATCAACAGCGTAGAGCGGTTCCCTAATTAACACCTAACTTTGGTTTTGCCCTCAAACTTTATAAAGACTGGAAATCCTGTTAAACAATGTTACTCAATATATGTTTTTAATAGTCAAAAATGGTGTCTTGTCATTTTGACTACATTATATATATTGATCTTGATTTGAAGATTAATAATTAAAATAATTAGTCTAGTAATACAGACTAGATTTTATTAATTTTAACTTTTTAAGTCAATTGACTCTCAATCACTCAATCACAATCTCGTTTTGTATAGACTTTATTTAGATCTCTAGAGACAGTTTAAGTTTAGTTATTAAGTCATTGAGTTCATTGAGTTGTTGGTGTTGACAGCTGGCGTCTGTTGAATTATTGTTATAGCTTGTACTCAGAATAAGTTCAAGTTGTAGTGTAGTCAACTTCTTGACTTGAAATTGTATCATAAAAAATTACTCAAATTCAAATAAATTTATAAAATGATTTATATAGATCTAGATCTACATTTTATATCAACAAAATAGAATAGAGTCTATTCTACCCACTCTAGTCTCTAGCCTAGTAAAATAAAATTAAATTTAAATAGTCACTAAGTCAGCCTACTTTGTTACTAGAGATATCTAGATCTAGATTAGTTTAGTCTTTATCGCTTAGTGAATGAATTGTTTGACCTCATTGTAAGCTTTCAACTTTATTACCGAGTGTTTTATACAGCGATAATATTTCTAGATCTTAGAATAGATCTCTATTCATTTTTTTTTTCAGTCGTAAAAACAGTCCTAACTCAACTTTACCTTTGACCCTAGTAAATCTCTATTTAAACAATAAAGAGACAAGAGTTCCAATAAGGGATGCTACAGCTACGATTAGTGAATGAAATGTACCTAAAAATGTATCGCTTTTCATTCTAATGGCAATTCTCAGTTAACTGCTCTTTGTTTACATCTTGATTTTTAAAGCCAAAGTAAAAAAAAAAAAAAAGACCACCAAAAGTATTATAGGCTATTTTTTACTAATAAAAAAAATAAGCAAATACAAATATATGCTTTTCTTCACTATTCAACAGATCTAGATTCAGTTCTAACATGTAATCGTTTAAGAAATGTATTCTATAAATTGTGTAATAGCTACTAATGTAAACAGGCAGTGGAGGGATTTGGTTACTCGAACTGTCACAGTACCACTACGACGAAAGTCAAGGGACAGAGGATGATGAAACAAGACAGCATAAAAGTTTCTACAAATTTAAAATATAATGCAACACAGTTAACCTTTTATTACTTTAAAAAATAGTACCGTACAATCATTGTTGACTTCATTGGCCTCCTTCAGTCGTAGAACGACTATGGTTCATCTCGCAGACTCGCACACTTCCTCATGTGGCTGTGGAGCCCTATTTTGGAGAGACACTCCCGTTCACAAATATCGCAGGTTAAGGTGGTTTTCGCTTCAGTGGTAGAGGAGATGGACATTTTTCGAATTGTACGTTTTTCTTCCAGTGATGAGGCCCATGTTCTTTCACTGCACATACCTTTCTTGGTCACTGTCTCTCTCCATCTGGTGCGGTCTAGAGCTATGTCTTCCCAATGGTCAGTATTGATGTTCACTGATTCGAGGTCTCGTTTTATTACATCCGTGTAACGGAGGTGGGGGCGGCCAGTTTTTCTTGAGCCAGTCGCAAGTTGTCCGTAGAGGATGACTTTCGGGAAGCGTTTGTCCTCCATCCGGCGAACATTTCCAAGCCAGCGCAGGCGGCGTTGTCTGAGGGCTGTAAAGATGATGGGAATACCTGTTCGTGCAAGGATCTCAGCATTGCATACTTTTTCTTTCCATGCGATTTTTAAGATCCTACGAAGACACCGCAAGTGGAATGATTCACTGCCATACAGTATTGTACTCATAACACATTCCTGACCTACAAAATAATAATGCCATGTTGGTATTACTAGTCATCATCATCACCAAACTCCATTTGAGTGCAGGCTCGAGAGGCTTATATAGATAAATCCTTTCTTGCAAAAGCCCTGGACAGAAACCTTGCTGTTTTGTGTAGTGCATATCATGTCGAGAATTTGTCAATCTGTTTTGCCCTCAAATGTCCTTCTCCTAGTTTAATGACTCACAGACTGCCATGGCCTCCGAATAAAAAACTGCAAACGCTACCACATGGACCAAAAATTTTAACAGAGTCAGAGGCAGTCAGAGCCAAGTAACTCAATGTAGGCTACATAGCCTTCTCTTCCAGAGTCTGTTGATGATTATCGCTAGTAAGAAGTTATAATATAATTGATACAATTACTTATAATACTTACTTTACAAATTTTGTAAATTACTAAACGGCTCAATTTGGCTTTTGTTACAGGAGTTTTATACATGGCATAAAATCCTTTTCTTGATGCCGGGCCCACTACCGCATAGAGCTGAGTTTGAGTACAGCACCTCAAACAAGTATTTAATGGTTAAGTGGACTATTGCAGGGGAAGTAATGACAAAAAAAAAAGAGATACATTCTTCCCCGGATCAATTTTGTTTCCTCAAGAAATAGTCACCCGAATTTACTTCATGTTGCGACATATGGTTGCCATTTTGTCGCATTCGCAGCTATTGAATCCTCAATCTCCAGAGTACAATGGAACCATCTTATGTTAATAGCGACATTGACTTAAAGGGATTTTGTTGAAACGGAAAGAAGCTCTGATGACATATTACTTAGTAGCAGTAGAAACTGTAGAATCTACTTTATTCGAACGCATACTCGAGCTCATAAGTTTTACCAGAAATGATTGGTTAGATTATTCAATAATAAGTATTGCTATTGATATCTGATGATGGTGACATGTGCCAAGGAATTTAAAAATCTGTTGTATTTGCAACCCCATTTGAATATTGATAAATTAAAATTGAATAGACATTCTATGCAATGCGATTCTTTTTTTCCCCTATGTGTCCCACCTACCACCGTTCTGTTGAAGTCTTACAAGTAACCATAACCAGGTCAACTACAAGGCACTGATAGGAGCAGTGGTGTGTAAGATGTGATGGGTGTTTGCTTATTTATTGGTTGTGAGTTGTGCATTGCGTTTTTAACTCGGGTTTATCGAAAAGGGAGGGCGGTAATAAATGTAGACTGTCCAGTTGGTCTTATCAGTTGCAAAGGCGTAGCTAGGATTTTTTCATCTATTGGGGGCCCGGGGGGCTTGACCTCTTGGGAGGTCCCCGCATTTTGCGTAATATATAATATTTAATGTAAAAAAACACGTATTTGGGACCCCCCTCAAGTGGGGGCCCGGGGGGGTTTTCGAATTCTCCCTCTCCCCCCATAGCTATGCCACTGATCAGTTGGATAGCTGACCTGTTCTGAGTCGGGAGTTTGTTGTTGTTTTGTGTTATTCTGTCTATGTGTTTAACTTTGAATACTTAATTAGTGTTGTGGTCTTTGACGATACACTTAGGTCTCTATAATACATTATTGAATCTAGTCTAAGCGCCATTGAGTATCCATTTGGGCACATTTAACAATCTTTACTATAATATGATTTGTAATTATTAATTGTATGTACAACCCAAGTATGTTGTTAATAAACATTAACGTTTTTACTCCATTGTTGAGTGTGATCTATATAATTGAGTATTATCAGAGACTCGACCTCTGTGGCATCTGCTTCATGTTGAAAATAAATATCCTAACTGAGCCATGGGTGTTTATCACACACAACCCACCTGCACTTGATATTCTTTAAAGTGACAAGTTCCCATTGCTCCATTCAGTATCACACTTATAATACTTATTTCGATGGTCGGGACATGTAGTCCGCATGCCAGACAACCGCCCTCTCAAATGACTTCTGTACGGTAGTTGCGTGCATGAAAGCGCTCCCAGGGAGATCAATACTAGTGCAAAAAAGACTTATTTAAGAGCTTCCTCAATGAGTGTGATATTGACATTGACATGAAGCTGTGAGTTTCAGAGTCACGAGATATGAAGCAAGAAGAGTGGCCAGCGTGAATGAGCGCCGAACCAACAAAAAGCTGAGAGAAGAAGCAGACCTATCTGCATCTGACGTAAGCCACCTATGCCACGCATTTGGCAGACTATGTTAAAGCGAGGATTGGACTTTACAATCATTTTCGAGTTCATAGGATTTAGGAAATGTGGTAATCTTCGATCGTCAAGGAAAAGCTATATACATATATATTAATAATGTAGATTTTAAAAACGAGTTGCACAAATATTACTGATTAAAACAAAAAATTAAAAAAGAACTACAAGAGGTAATGAAAATTGTCACTGCATGGTATTCAAATGCAACATGCCTCAATTTATCTAAAAAAAAAAACCGATCCTTCCAAACAAAACTTCCGATTGGACGAAAATAATATTTACATCTTTCCCACCTTACTTATCTTACTTGCTCTTTATGAGGAAAATGAAATTGAACCTGACAAATATAGCCTATACAATAATTTCTGTGAACAAAAAACATTTTCGAATGCTTCCTAACAAATGTTCTTCAATCTTTCCAAATCAAGTTTGATCTTACCAGATTTTCCGAAGACAGATTTTATTCAACAAATTAATAACATAATGATTTTTCTTCAATGTCAGCTTCTTTTCTTTCCATTTCCAATAATATACTTATTCGAAACATGTATTTTCCATCCTGTTAGTTATCAAGCCTTTATTCAGAAAAGACTTGATGCGGAAGATAATATTCGTTATGGTCTTTGCAAATAATTCCTGATCTGTTGAAACTGAAACTTGCTTAGACTGTCACAGCATTATTGTTATTTCTAAGAGTTAACTGCTCCTCCATGATTTTCAAATATTATTATTATTATTATTATTATTATAGCTTTTATATAGCGCTACTTTCATGCTTATAGCATGCTCAGAGCGCTTTGGTCCAATCTCATTTGTGGACCGGTGGGGGGAGGGGGTATCTAGGAATTGGTTTCCCGTGCTGCCTTTGGGCGCTCAGTAAACACAACTCTGCCCGAGTCGGGTGTCGAACCTCGAGCCCCCTTCTAGGTAGCCAAGCAAGCCAAGCTCAAGCCGCACTTAGCCTCTCGACCACGCTTCCCACATATATATTCACATAAGTATACAACATGATAGGGCCCTATAATGAATAAAGAAAAGAAACAACAACAAAAAATTAAAACAAATCAAAGACAAAATGTAAGTAATATAATTTAATTATAGGAGAAATATCTATCTATCTATCTATCTATCTATCTATCTATCTATCTATCTATCTATCTATCTATCTATCTATCTATCTATCTATCTATCTCTATCTATCTATCTATCTATCTATCTATCTATCTATCTATCTATCTATCTATCTATCTATCTATCTATCTATCTATCTATCTATCTAATCTATCTAATCTATCTAATCTATCTATCTATCTATCTATCTATCTATCTATCTATCTATTTCTCTCTCTCTCTCTCTAAAAGCTTAGCAATGCATATAAAATATTTGCATTACGATTACGATTTTTTATGCTTAAGAACATACAATTGTAGTTGGTGGTCGCCGCATATTTAGAAATAAAAAAATTGGGACGACGAGCTAAAAGGGCGTAAAACCGCTGACCTAGGAGAAGGAAAAAAAC
>JADKLZ010001913.1:11672383-11683409 GCA_021533235.1 Biomphalaria straminea
AGTGGTTGTTGTTGGTGTTGTTGTTGTAGGTCTCGTTGTGGTAGTTGTCGGTGTTGTTGTAGTGGTGGTTGTTGGTGTCGTAGTAGTACTGATTGGCTTTATTGTCGTCGTTGTGGTTGTTGGTGTTGTTGGTTTAGCCGTAGTGCTTGTTGTATTCAAAGTGGCAGCTAATGTTACACTTGTAGATTCGCATCTCAGCCTTTTATACACCAGACTGTTGCACAGAGAAACAATAAAAAGAAATAATTACTTTGTCTCAACTTTGTCTGCTATGTAGTTGTTCTAAGAATCTATTTTTATTGAACAAGACAAGAGTTGAGAATAAAGACTGAACCAATGAGTGCATTTGATGGCTTCAAAAAACGTATATTTTCAAATAACGTTATTTATTCAACATATGAGACGCTGTTTTCCTAACACGAATTCATTTCGTATAATGCAGATAAATTTTGAAAACAAAGGTATACGAAATGAAACTATGAAGTTATATTTACTTAATATAAAAATGTTGTCTAAACTAGGCTCTGGAAGTTATACAGTATAAAACCATATATATATATATATATATTTTTTATAACAGTGGCATATTAATCAATCAAACGGCTCCCGGTCACTTCATCCCCGGTCACATCACCCCTGGTCATTTCATCCCCCGATTACTTCATCCCTCGGTCATTTCATGCCCTGTTCACTTCATCCACTGTTAAATTCATCATCTGATCATTTTATCTAACAAATAGTAATTGTAAAAATCATGTAATGAGCGATATTTCATATATTTTTTTTTATTTTTAAATGACAAAAAGTGTAGCACAGTAGATAACAAAAAAAATTAAATTAAATGCCAATACAAACTATAAAAATTGTCTATCGTTTTCAAGTACAGAAGACGATCCATCTACTCATATTGCTGAACAATGTTTGTAATTCTCTTTTACAACTTTAATGTTTAAAAGTAATTAAAGCAAAACTTCTATAAGCGACATGATATTTTGAGGATGATTGAAGTCAGCCTATATTGGAACAACCAATAAGGCTAAAGATGACGTGACCATTATCAAGAAAGAGCGATTGAAAAATAAAAAGATGGTCGTCAGGATTGCAAAGCGGCATGATCATAAGTATTCTAACCTTTCTCATCTCTTAAATGATTTTCACTACTTAAAAAACACCTTGGCCCTTGATCATTACGTTATGTAATATTACCCCCCCCCCCACATCCAATAACAGCGCTATAGCTAAGTACACCTCCAGATTTACAATATAGTATAAGATTTCTCATCAAGAATGCAAAGTGGAATAGGAAACACTATAAACGCATTAATAGCATGTCAACAAATATCAAAAAATTTCTATATTAGATGAAATTAGGGTTTAAAGTCACAGTCTTAAAACAGCATTAAACAATGAAAAAGAAAAATATTTAAATGGGGATGAAATGACCGTGGGATGAAATGACCCGGGGATGAGGTGATGGGGATGAAATGACGGGGATGAAGTGACCGAGGAGGAAATCACCAGCCCAATCAAACACACACACACACACACACACACGCACACACACATACGTAATAAGGGGCATCG
Source organism: Biomphalaria straminea (assembly GCA_021533235.1). NCBI lineage: Eukaryota > Metazoa > Mollusca > Gastropoda > Planorbidae > Biomphalaria > Biomphalaria straminea. The sequence goes on from JADKLZ010001913.1 coordinate 11,673,968, forward strand.
TTTTCTGTGTATACAACTTATATTTACTCACTCTGACTATCTAGTACACATTTTGTACACGTTATTTTCCCGCTTCCCGTTCTCGGATGATATTTGAATGTGTGCAAAAAATTATTCATTGTCCCTAACAAAACATTTATTAATAAATAAAATTGACCTATTATTGCATCAATAATTAGTAATTATTTTTTTTTCTACATAGAGAGTGTACTAGCTGAGGGGAGATATGTTTTGTGTGCAGAATTTCGTCTATTTGCTCTGAAACTAAAAATAAATAATTGTAAATGTTATATTTTCATTAGAACTGTTCTATATATATGCTTAACACCTCACGTGCTAATTCAAGTTGAGCAACATTTTTTATAGAACTCGCATCTAATATATATATTTATGGAGGCACGGTGGTCGAATGGTTAAGTGCTAGGCTTCCGAGCCTGAGGTCCTGGGTTCGAATCCCGATGAAGACTGGGATTTTAAATTTCGGGATTTTCGGGGCGCCCTTGAGTCCACCAAACTCTAATGGGTACCTGACTTTAGTTCGGGAAAGTAAAGGCAGTTGGTCGTTGTGCTGGCCACATAACACCCGGTTCGTTAACCGTTAGCCAAAGAAACAGATGAACTTAACATCATCTGCCCCATAGATCGCAAGGTCTGAAGGGGACACTTTACTTACTTACACTATATATATTTATTATATATTATAAGGTTACAAAAAAGATTTAGAGTGTACAAAGAAATAAAGGTATGAAGTGTGCGTGTCTTGGAATTTGAACCCCGGTCTCCACCAGAATAACAAATAGTAATAATGTTTCTGACTTTTAATAAATTGAGACTAAAAATCAAAGTCATCAATAAGACTGTCACTTACTTGGCCGACTCTCGGACACCACAATACCGGGAGCTTACAATGTAGTTATGCAAGACAAAGCAAGCTGCCTCCTGGTCAAACTTTGGCTGATCTGGGGAGAAAATACACAATTTAAATATGTGTCCAGATAAGTTATGATAGTTCTGAGACAATTATCTATTTATATAACGTTATATAAAATAGTTTTTAGTAATAATATTAAATAATTAGATTCCATTCCACATTACATTCAAATCTTTAGGAGATATCTATTATGAACAAAAGTCTAAGAAAAATCGAAAAAATCTTGAAAGACGACGGCCACCCGCTCCATCAGAACTACGTTAGGTCGTCGCGAATAGGCGACTACTGTCTATCAAAACAAGAACGGAGTGGTACAAAAAATCGTTCGTACCTCACTTGATCAGACTCTATCACCGCCACTCATTGAGCAGGGAACATAAAAGGAACAAGATGCCTGTGTGTGTGTAGTCGCTGAATGAACTCTTTATTTTGTGTCTGTTGTATTTATGTGTGTTTCTGTTGTGTTGTCTTTACATGAGAAAAGAGTCCTTGTAATCACAACAAATTTCCGTAAGGATCAATAAAGCAGTCTTAGTCTTCTTAGTTTAACTAAAATACTAATTACGAATTGACGGGGGAGAGGTTTCATGTGTTTATCTCTTGGCTTTCAAAGAATATATCATTTCCTTTGATTGGTTGTCTTACTTAAGGCTAGCACTCTCGAATACCTACATATAGTCTTGTCTTTTAAATGTGAATGGTTAATAATAATTTATTAGATGTCGGCAAAACAGATATAATCATGTTCATCGTCTACTTTCATTTGCATGGGTTATTAAATAGTGGTAAGGGAACGTCTTGCCATGTTTAGCATAAATCCAATGCACTATTTCATTGATACACAAACTAAGGCCCGCAGGCCACATCCAGCTAGCATCTTTTATAGAGGCGCGGTGGCTGAGAGTTAAAGCGCTTGGCTTCCGAGCCGGGGTCTTGGGTTCCAATCCTGCTGAGGATTATTTTTTGTTTCGGGACCCTTGGCCTTCTCTGAATTAACCCAGCTTAAATGGGTACTTCACATTAGTTGGGGAAATTGTTGGCCACATGACACCCTCTTTAACTGGGGGCCACAGACACAGAACACCTTCACATCATCTGCCCTATAGATCGCAAGATATAAAAAGAGAACTTTAATTTAATTTCCATACAATAACATTATTATGTCGAACTGAACGTTATCAAATAGTTTATTATTCACTTATCAGGTTTAATTATTGAACAATAAAACGTCGGGCTATTAACATGCACTGACATCTTCTTGTTAACATTGTTTTAAAAACTCCGTCATGGTTTAACTGATGATTATTGTATTTTATAATATTCGCTGCAATAACCACTAGAAGCTGCAGCGTTCACTACAAATAAAGGTAGAAAATAGTTTTAACTTACAGTAGTAATGTCTCTTTCTTTTACCGGCTATTGCTACTGGAGCCCCTTTGTAGGTAGCCAGATCTTGAGTTGGATCGGACAGCATCATATCTGTTGACATTAAAAGAAAAAGCGAGTATCAGCTGTCATGTTTATTTTTATTTCAGTAGTCCTCTCAATGGTTTTGATGTCTAAGAGCAATCTTGAAACTTGAAATGTACCACTAGGGGGACTGTTTACTGAACGAAAATGTAGAATAACATTAGTTAATAATAAAAGATGTTTTCACTGTTAACCTGATTACATATTTTGATACAAAATATACACAGCGAATGATATTTTATTTCTATGTATCAGATATTTTATGTCTATGTATCAGATATTTTATGTCTATGTATCAGATATTTTATGTCTATGTATCAGATATTTTATGTCTATGTACCAGATATTTTATGTCTATGTATCAGATATTTTATGTCTATGTATCAGATATTTTATGTCTATGTATCAGATATTTTATGTCTATGTACCAGATATTTTATGTCTATGTATCCGATAAAACGATTGTTGAAGTCTCTAACTTAATTAAAATTAGCAAAACGGTAATTTACAGAAGACCAAGAAAAGGAACAAGCAATGAGTTGTATGTGAAAGTGTTTGTTACCTGTATTTTTTCCAGAACTTAAGTTTATAGAAATTAAAAATATGCTTCAAATCATAGTTGGCTTTTATGTATTGAGATTAAATGCATCTATCACTCTACCAGTCTAGGTACATAAAGAAATACAACAAAATACGAAAATGCACATCTGTATAATCATAACTATGCAATACCTAGAGCATAGTCTAACTTTAAAGGTTTCTGAGAGCATATGTGCTCATCATTATCATTTGGCTGAAGCACGGTGGCTGAGTCGTACAGCGCTTGGTTTCTAAACCGGTGGTCTCGGACTTAAATCCTGGTGAAGACGAGATTTTTAATTTCGTGATCTTTGGGCCGCCCACCTCTAAGTCGACCAAAATCTAATGGGTACCTGACATTAAATGAGGAGTAAAGTAGCTGACCAAATGGCACCCTCGTTAACATGGGCCACAACAACAGATGACCTTAAATCATTTGCCCGACAGATCACAGGATCATGAGTGGAACTTTTTCATCTATTTTTATTTGGAATGCAATTTTTTTGCCTAGTTTGATACCTATTCCGACCCTGTTTATTTTGTTAAACATGACTGTTTCTGTTTAGCTCTCTGAGATGCTTCCTTAAAGTTATTACAATATTATTAAAAGTATATTACCGTGTACAAGGTTGTCAAAGATGTTGGCAGTATCTTGTCTGCTGAGGTTTGCCTTGCTCAGGAATACCATACCGTTCTCTGCGTCTTTGATTTCCTGCCGAGACAACTTCGATGGAAGGATGTTCCTGTACACAACCCGCACGATCTCTTCTGGTGTTTGGAAGCTTAACTGGCAATCGGCACAGTTTCCTCGACCATTAGCTGCCAGGATTATTTCCGTGTACAACCTTTTCCTGTCACTTTCTGCCAAAGACTTGGAGGTGGATGCTGGATCTTTGACAAAGAATGTCTGGGCGATGTTGGCGGCGCTCAGCGCTAGGCTGCTTTGAGCGCCGTATATTACCCCCGAAGCAAGTTCAAGGTCAGTTAACTTAAGGTTCTCGTTGAGCAATGTACGAAGCTGATTGACTTGCTGTTTAGTGATTCCAACTACTAATTTGCTCCTTAGCGTTTTCAAAACGTCTGTCATGTTTTTAGTTGCAGCTTGATACTTAGATGTAGTGGTGGTTGGTTTGGTGGTTGTTAATTTCTGAGTGGTTGTCACCTTTTTAGTGGTTGTCACTTTGGGAGCCATAGTGGGAACGAGTCGCTTTCCGAATCTGAACTCTTCGCTACTCCAATCCCTAGACTCGTCAGATGAATCGTCAAATTGGAATCGATTAGGCGCTGGAGGAGCTGGAAGCAACGGCTGATAGGTCTGAGAGTTTAACCATTGGGAGACTGGAACCAGCCGTTGGCTTGAACCGAAAGGATCGTAACTTATCTGCGGGTAGGTTGGTGCTGGGATCTTTAAAGGTTGGCTGAGAATGCCGCAAAGGTAGGAGCTGTAGATGTTGATGGGGATGGCGCTGGCCTGGCTGAAAAATACGGTGGGTTGGATGACAGGGCGTGGTGGAGGCGGTGGGGGTGGGGGTGTCGTGGTGGGGGCAACTAAAGGTTGGGAAAGAATGGAAGGGTAGTACTGAAGGTATGTCCCGAACAAGGTCTGGAGTAGGGAATTAGGGTTAACGGGGTAAGCATTATATCCCACGAAATAGGAATACACAGGAGTTGGCGTCATGGATACCGCCAACCACGTGACCAGGAGCCAGACTTTCATCATTCTCTATTCTTGAAATAAAAAAAAAAGGATTTTACAACCAAAAAGGAAATAAAAACATGGTTTTACACTCATATAAAACAAGAAGAAAATAGCTAAATACAAATACAAGAATCCCGAAAATACATAAATATTAAAACAAATGTATATTTGAATATAGGAGCCGAACTTTGATTAGCATTATGTACGTTTCTCGAGTGATTATCAAACGTTACTGAGTTACGATATTTTTTTGTGTGTGTAATCGCGATATATAACAAAATATTTTTTTACATAATTTTTAGCCTACGTTTTATTTATTTTCTAAGAGCCCTATACTATCAAAAATAAATATGGTTAAATGTTAGTAATCACCAAATTCGATATACTATTATACTGCTAAAGGCTATTTCGTCTTTTTAATGTTAAATTTCAGTTACAATGGCTTGGTTGCTGAACATAAAAATTATATATGTGCCAGATAGCCATAGACATAAATAAGTATAGACTGGCCAATAAGATATTTTTATGAAGGGAACATTTGTGATTTGCAAATTAGTAAACTATACTATACAGCATGAGCAGTATAAAAGTTAAGTATTCATATCTATTTCAGCCATAACCTATATAAGTATTGCAATATTTTCACTATTGTGTTTTTTTTTTCCTCTTAGCGTGACTGTAATGTCAATTAATCATAATGTTTATTTTTTGTTCTGAAACTGTTTTTTTTTAAATTTTAGCTTATTTGCACATTCTGCTGAAAAAATCCCTAGTTTCACTAATTTAAAATTAAGGACTGAATCCTTTACTTCTTTTTTCCAGTGTATATTTATTTATGCTATCTATGCCATTTTGTGAATGAAAATAGTGCGGATTTGGATACACTATTTTTCTTTCACACCATGATGCGGAAATAAGGAGGAAGTGTAGTTTTGTTTAATCTTTAAGACTAAAGATCGTGCAAATTGTCAGATTTCGGAAATCCGAATACAATGGATATACATTTTTTCAAGTTACATAAAGTTACTTCCTTTTTTCCAGTCTATATATGTCTATGCACGTATCCCAATTTTCTGTAAAAGAAATTACAAAAGTCATTTCTCTATAGAAGAATTTACGAAGACCATAGACATATATAGACTGGAAACAGGAAGTAATTTTATGTAACTTGAAAAAATGTATATCCATTGTATTCGGATTTCCGAAATCTGACAAGTTGAACGATCTTCAGTCTTAGAGATTAAACAAAACTACACTGCCTCCTCATTTACGCAGCATGGTGTGAAAGAAAAATGGTGTATCCAAATCCGCACTATTTTCATTCACAAAATACCATAGATAGCATAAATAAATATAGACTGGAAAAAGGTAGTAATGGATTCAATCCTTAACTTTGAATTAGTGAAATTAGGGATTTTTTCAGCAGAATATCCAAATAAGCTAAAATTAAAAAACAATTTCAGAACAAAAAAAATGAACATTATGATTAATTGACATTAGTCGCGCTTAAAAAAAACACTAATAAAAATATTGTAATACTTATATAGGTTATGGCTGAAATAGATATGAATACTTAACTTTTATACTGCTCATGGTGTATAGTAAAGCGCACTAATTTGCAAATCACAAATTTTCCCTTCATAAAAATATCTTATTGGCCAGTCTATACTTATTTATGTCTATGACGAAGACTATATAATATTCAAACACAGACTTATATGTATTACACAAAGTATAGGTTTTTGATTTCTAGTTACGATTTATTTAGATAGGTGCTGTTTTACTATTACATACCCAGTATTATAGTTTAGAAAAACCCAGGTTCGTTTATTGTGCAACGCTATTAGCTAACACCGCATATCATCTCTCCATTAGTATATGTAGATCTATAATCTAATTCTAATCTAGATATAGATATATATATATATATATTGTAATAACTTAAGAATTAGCCTCAACGAAAGGATTACAAAATAATAAATTGGATGTTTAATAATAAATAATAAAACTAGATCTAGAAACACACTATGTAGATCTACAACACAAAATTCACAAGCGTCCTTGCTTTCATCTCTAAACATCGGCCATGTAACTTCCGCTATCCTTCTGTGTCTCTCTCCTGTGTCTCATGGTGCACAGTTTCGCACCTAATGAAGGTGCGCAACATAGAGTCATAACACTGCCCCCTCCTTAAAACTGTTCGTCTCGAACAAGGTTTGCTCCGGCATGATAACGATAAAGCCGATCAACATGAACAACCTTGAAGCTGGACCGTGGACTCTTCTGAATTCTGTAGACCACATCGTTGATCCTTTTAACCACACGATAAGGACCTTCCCAGTCTCTCTGGAGTTTGGGGGATCGGCCTTTTCTTCTCCGAGGATTGTACAGCCATACTAGGTCATTTTCCTGAAACCCCGAGTCATTTGCACGTTTGTCATACCTAGTCTTCATGATATCACTGCTATTCTTCATCACCCCACGAGCCAGGAAATGTGTTTCCTCTAGACGCCGTCTGAGATCAGCGACGTACTCAGTAGCAGTGACCGGTGTATCCCTCGGAACTCCAAATAGCAAATCACTTTGTAAACGAAGTTCCCGGCCGAACAACATCTTTGCAGGGCTATATGTTGTAGTGCAATGAATAGAACTCCTGTATGACAACAGAAACACTGGAATGTATGTGTCCCAGTTATCTTGTCGATCATCGGTGACCTTCGCCAAGTATTGTTCTAAAGTCCGGTTGAACCGCTCCACCATTCCATCCGACTGAGGGCGTAGTGGGGTTGTGCGAGTTTTATCTATGCCAAGTACCCGGCACATTTCTTGGAACACCCTAGACTCAAAGTTCCTGCCCTGGTCGGAGTGTAGCTCCATTGGGACACCAAAGCGACTGATCCAGTTCTCAACAAGCGTTTCTGCTACCGTTGTTGCTTCTTGATTCGGCATCGCATACGCCTCAGGCCATTTACTGAAGTAATCCATAGCTACCAATATGTACTTATTTCCTCGTCTAGTTTCCGGAAATGGCCCAGCCACATCGATGGCAATTCTTTCAAATGGAACTCCAACCATGTATTGTTGCATATGTCCCCTTGTTTTGCGTTGAGGACCCTTTGCGGCCGTACAGACGTTGCAGCCCCGGCACCATTCCTCTACATCCTCTCTGTATCTGAACCAGTAGAATCTTTGGCGAACCTTATCGAGGGTCTTATTAACACCCAGATGAGATCCACTGGTACCATTGTGGATTTCCTGCAGCACCTCAGACACTCTGATTTTAGGTAATAAAAGCTGAAGACGTCTTGATGTGCCGTCAACGGATTCCCAGACCCTTTCTACGACACCATTTATGATGGTTATTGAGTCCCATTGTGCCCAGTACGCCTTCGTAGCTGCCCCCTTCTCAGAGATATGCTGCCATTCGGGCCGTTGTCCATTCTCCTTCCATAGCAGAATGGGGGCCAGATCAGCATCTTCCAATTGCTCCTCTCGAATCTTTTCATCAGACCAGGACCCGGTAACATCAACTCCCAAACGACAACAGTCAATTTCCTTTTCCTCTGCTTTTGTACAATAGTTGCACTCTGTTTTGCATGGTCTCCGAGATAATGCATCGGCATTCTGGTGAATCAGTCCCTTCCTGTGTTCAGTCTCAAATTCATAACTCTGTAACCTTTCAAGCCATCTCGCCACCTGTCCCTCGGGATTCTTGAAAGATAGTAACCATTTCAAGGCTGCGTGGTCAGTTCTTAGTTTAAACCTTTGTCCATAGAGATATGTATGAAAATGTTTAATTGAATCGACCACAGCTAATAATTCTCGTCTCGTAACACAATAATTCATTTCCGACTTCGACAACCTTCTACTGAAATAAGCTATGACCTTTTCGTTTCCATCAATGTTCTGCGATAGAACAGCACCGATCCCCGTACTGCTTGCGTCTGTATCCAGAATGAATGGTGTACCTGACAGCAGTGGGTATGCCAACATTGGCGACGAAAGAAGAGCCTCTTTTAACTTTTCAAATGCCTCCTGGCATTCTATTGTCCATGTGAACCGTTTTTTCTGTTCTGTTAGTTGGTGAAGAACTCCAGCAATCCTCGAGAAGCCTGGAACAAAGCGTCGGTAATAAGTGCAAAGACCCAGAAAACTTTTTAGTTCCTGTACACTTTCAGGGACAGGCCATTGCCTAATCGCTTCACTTTTGTCTGGATCCGTGCTTATACCTTCGCTTGATACGACATGACCCAAATATTTTACTTCCCTCTTGAATAGGTCACACTTCTTGGGGTTGATCTTCATGCCCGCACTTCGAATCCTCTGAAACACTTCTCTCAAATTATTCAAATGTTCATCAAATGTTCTTCCAAGTACAATAATGTCATCAAGATATACCAGACAAGTATTCCAGTTAAGACCTCTTAAGACTTGCTCCATCAATCTCTCAAAGGTGGCTGGTGCATTGCATAGTCCAAATGGCATCACCTTAAATTGCCACAAGCCGCTTCCAGCTGAAAAGGCCGTCTTTTCTTTATCCTTTGGGTGCATCTCTACTTGCCAATATCCGCTTTTGAGGTCTAGAGTCGAAAAGATTCTTGATCCGGCAAGTGTGTCCAATGTGTCATCAATGCGGGGAAGAGGATAACTGTCTTTCTGCGTGACATTATTCAATGCCCGGTAATCCACACAAAATCTCAAAGTCCCATCTTTCTTTTTAACCAACACAACCGGTGAACACCACGGGCTGTTGGATGGCTCGA
>JADKLZ010001913.1:11683509-11716661 GCA_021533235.1 Biomphalaria straminea
GTGTATGGTGCAGTTTGCAGAGAGCCTGGATAGTGAGATTCGTAACAGTATGTATTTATAAAAAATCTAAATCGACAAACTGCTGACAATGGTTATGCTTGCTAAGATGTAGATAAATATGTAGCGCAGCCACGGGAAATACTGCATTTCTCTCAAATCTTTGTCATCGATATCATCTCATCTCATCCTGTGGTCCCTACTGGGGCAAAGGCCACCAACCAGCTTTCTTCAGGCATCTCGGTTCTGGGCGAGCCTCTCCAACTGTCCCCATGTCTTGCCCATCTGCTTGGCTTCTGTTTCCAGAATGCGGCGCCATGTATTTCTGGGCCGTCCTCTCTTTCTCTTTCATTGGGGTTCCAGGTTAAGGCTTGCCTTGTTATGTTGGATGCGGGCTTGCGCAGGGTGTGACCTATCCATCTCCAGCGTCTCTGAAGGATATCTACTTCGATAGGCTGCTGTTTTGTTCTTTGCCACAGTTCCTCATTCGAAATATTGTCTGGTTAGCAGGTGTTGATGACTACCTTGATTTGTTTGACTGTGGTGATGGTGGTTCTCCAGGTCTATGCTCCATAAAGTAGTATCGGCTTAACAATGGTGTTAAATAGCCGTATCTTGGTGGTGGTGTTTAATTCACTAGATCCCCAGGTGTTCTTCAGCTGATGGAAGGCTGCTCGAGCTTCGTCCTCGAAGACAAGCCTTATAAGTATTATTATGTAATTTTATATTCAGCTTTGATTTTCGTGTGAAAATAAAAACTTGATAAGGAAAGATCTCTCCATTTTTTACATACATTCAATGCAGTATATCACGTGATGCACAATTTGAAACCCTCAGGTCGCAGTTAATATTAAGCTATTATCGTCTTAAGGTGAGGGACGACGGATACTTTAGGTCAAACTAGACATTAGCTTCATTTCAGCTACCTATGTTGTTCTTCTTGAAGATATGTCCTTTTTATTTTTATCTATAGGAGACGTTTTTTAGCGGCCTCTTAAAGGGGAAAAGGCGCTATTAGTTTTGTGTGGCCTGTCTAATCCTTCTGTCCGTCCGTTCCGTTTAGATTTCTGAAACTGGAAGAGAAAATCATAATATTTTAGATCATTCCCAGTTCTAATGCAACGGCTACTTTTTTTTCCTGATACAAAAAATCATATTTCTTAAATCAATATATATATATATATATATATATATATATATATATATGATGTATGTACGTGTACGCATAGGGTTTGGGTTTACTGGGCCTTAGGGTTTCTAAGAAAATCGTCCCCTCTCCTAATTTCTGGATCCGCATGTGGTTCTTATGCATATAATTTAAACGAATAAACAATTATCTTTTATTATTAAAAGCATTTCGTTAGGTGTTAAAAAAAATTACCCTGTGTTACAAAATTAAGGCTAAAAAATGTCTTTGTCAATACGAGATGGTTAATAGACATAGGCACAAGTTTTTTATAGTCCAACTAAACTTTGTTCGCTGACATGAAAGAGGCATGGCTAATAAATGGCGCATAAACCAGTAAGCTTTGGGCATGTGTTGCTTATTAGTTTTTGGCTACCCATCTAGAATTAGTGGAGCTCGCAATTCGAATCTCTGCTGCCTTGCATGTATTTCATACCCAAACATGGGGAAGGCTTCGGGAGTCAAACCTAAATAAATATCAGAAGACTTCCACCCTTAGGCATTTTGGAGCACCCAGAATTACACACAGAACTTGCAAAGCCGCTGACTTCAAACTGTATCTTCATTTAAACTGCGTTTGAGACCATAGCTAATTTACACGTTATAATTTATAGTCACTTAGAGACTGATGCGAGGCATTGTTTTCACCATTGTTTTATTTTCAAGTTGAATGAATCACTTTAAGATAAAGAGATGTCTTAAATTTCCCCTATATTTAAATCAATATTTAACATGTATAGAACAACGTGTTGCAGTGTGAACATGAATTTATCATCAATGTTACATGTCAAACTAAAGAATTGGATTTGAATGCACTGGAAAGAACGTGACTCACTGAAGCAGCATGACTGCTTGATATATTTCCTTTATATGTCAACCTCCGGGTGTTACTGCAAAGCGAGAAGATAATGTTCATACGTTTAAAACATACAAAGACTTTCTCAACTATCATATCTCAACTAAAAATGGCGTGTGTAATGGAGCGATACAAGCTTTGTTGTTGAAATAATAAGAAAGTCGATGCTATTGTTTAATAAGGTTAAAAATCGAAACGTGGATAAATTATAAATTGTTCAAACGCATTACTAATGTTGACAGTTGACTGCATAGTCATACATTATTTATAATTGAAACTTGGTGTATGACTGATCAATTTTCATATCTGTTGTCAAACCAGTTGCGTCGTTAGGGCATATGATGCCCTCGTAATGCCCCACATACTCGCCCCAGCCAAAAAAAACCCAATAAAGTAGAAAAATAAAACACAAAGAAGTTTTTTTTTAACTATTGTGTGTTTATTGTTAATGTTTGGCTAATACGAAAAAAAGTTTACCAAAAACTACCACTAAAATGTATTAGGTTGTTTTCCATCAGCTTTTAATTAATGGATAAAATTGTCAAATTAGTTTATTGTTTATTGAAATTCTACTGTAATTCATGATCAAATTTAGTCTGAAAAAAAAATTGCTCGCATATAACCTAACTTACCGCTATTGTCAAATATATACGAATCAAGATGTGTCAAAAATATACAACATGCAGGACTGAATCATCTAGCAGGTGATAATTATCTTTAAACAATCCTCTCGTTAACTGTGGGCCACAGAAATATCTGCCCTAGAGATCGCAAGGTCTGAATTGGGAACTTTAGGACTTTTTGTTTCTTTACAGCAACTTTAGATCTAGTAGTCAAAGTCTCAAGAGTTTCTAAATTTTTTTTTTAAATTAATCCATCTGGAGCATCCTTGGGTTTTAGCCAAGTTTTTTTTGGGCTATTATTGGTTATTTTGGTGACGGCGTATAGCGGTGTGCTGTAGTTGAGGAATAGGAGTGTAAACGGTCCACTAGCGTATCTAAAAAGATTTAATTGACTTCAGCTTCAGCAGCCAGAATCCTACCAAACTCATAGAGTGGTTCAAGCAGACAATGAATCGAGTGATGAAGTCAATGAAAGGCTAAAATATTTTCTCCCCTTTTATTACCCATGACGTTTTTTTTTTCAATTTGGAAAGATTGATCTGTTTTTGAGCTGTCAGGTCTGATGTGAAAATAATCGAAATATTTCTTATTGATATTGTGAATGCGGTATAATTTGTTGTAACGTAGTCACCCAATATAACATTATAATTACAATCTCGAAATATAATTTCGTTTTGCTTACGTAAATGGTCTGGAACCAAGCTTTGTTTGGAGCCCATACTCTCATACAAACGAATCTTACTCGGACAGTAATTTCATACATTTTTTTTTTATTTTGTCTTGACAATTCTTCTCCAATTCGTTCGTGATGCACACGGAATAACACATTCTGTTTTAAAGAAAAAGGAATGATGCACTACATTCTCTTCTGATTTTGTTTTCCATTGGACGTTTTAATTTCTCCGTCGACCAACTTAAGCAGAGCAGACAACTTCTCTGTCTAAGTAAGCACTCAACTCAGGAAGACTTATCAGTCTTAATGTACGCGCTTAATATTGTTCATATTACATTATTACAATTACTAAAAAAAAAAAAACGCCAGAAATAAATGTAATTTAAATGCAAATAAAAAACAACATGAAATGACTGAGATTAGAAAGAATCATAGTGAAATAAAAAACAACAACTATTATCTAGATCTAGAGTCTAGATGTATATATTAAAATCTATATCAAGATGAACCACCATACTGATAAATGAATAAACAAAATTGTACAAACATAGCTTTGTCACGTATATAAAACCAGTGCACTAAACAATAAAATGACTTTATATACCTATGAAAAAAGTGGGCATGTGAAAAGAAAATTACTTTCAGAGATTTGAACAGATCGAGTAACTTTGCTTACCACACGATGCACTGTGAAGCCTGCACCACCTGCACATTGCTAGATACGCCTTTGCGTCTAACACAAAAACCAAATATATATTTTACTGTCCATAAATTACATCGAATAAACATCTAACTGCCTACTGTACAGCTATTTCATGCTACGAAAGGTTATCGTGATTGGCATCTTTCTCCGAAGTTCAGAAAGTTGAAACAAAGTCTTTGAACAAATTCTAGTGAAAGAAAGAAATGGTGTATTCACTGAGTTAAGCTATTGATACTATCTAGTACTTAATTATTTAAGGGGAGTTTATACTTTCAGCACAAACATAATAAGCAAGTTTATGAGTGTTTACTTCCCTTGGATTCCTTTTGTTATGCAGACGAAATCAATAAGTGGTTATCATTTTGTTTGTGTTTGGTACTGGCGAAGCAGTCAATCCAGGTATTGTATTGATGACTTGACATTTGATCAAAACATTTTCTTTGGACTTACATGTACAATTTAGGTAAGGTTTTAAAGTGACCAAATTAAAAAGATGTTCATACAAAACTTATTCACAAAACTTTTAAAATATACAAAAAAGAAACAAATAATAACAAACTGTAATGTGTTAATTAACATTATATTACCTTAATCATCTTTATATACCTATTTTCTAAATGTAAGCAGATTTTATCTTGAATCGTCAAAAATATAGGACTTGCTTTATTACAGGAATAATGTGAATTTTTAAGTAATCATTAACTAACTAAGATCTTTTCAATTGAAACTATATTGATTTTTTGTTTTAAATATACCTTGGCCGTTGGGGCATCTCTAAAAAGCTGTTCTATCACTTTCCATCTCACTAGATTTGTGTGGAAATAACCCAAATATTTACTCGAATTATAGGACATTACAGCCATGTCTTTAGTGATCGTGGACTATTATTCAGCAAAATTATTCAAGCAAATCATGGTGCGATTCATAAAACTTTCAATGAGTCACTCATAGCCAAAAAAAAAGTATGATTACAATTACCTATATTCCAGTCAGTGAGCAGAAAAGTTCTAGACGTAACAGAGGAGCGTTAAAGATCAGCTTAGGCACCAACTTGCTTTAACTGACATAAAAGAGAGCATTTGGCTGCATGCGGCATCAAAACAAGACATCTGGAGGTCCCGTACAGCAACCGCGGGATACACATTTAAGACCAAAAGAAAATTCGCTGCCGAGGACAAACGTAAAAGGCGAAAAGAAAATCTAAAACAACCAAAAGGGGTCAAAGGTTACGCGTCAATTAGTGTGGCAAAATATTTAGGTTACAGCGGGGGCTGAGTATCAACAGGAAATTCTGCGTTCCTAATTGATCTTCCTACTCGAAGATAAGCCTTAGAATTCCATTTCGAATGGGCGAGCTAAACCTGCACTAGTGGACATTGTTTTGCAATTTTCATAGAAATTTGACAGTTGATATATATCGTTGGGAAAAGAATTACTAGTTTGTTGGTACAATGGAAAAACTTTAAGTTCTAAAAAAAATAAATTTGGTTAGAGGAATAGACGATATTTATCTTGAAAAATCTACACGACTATGCATGTAGGCCCTTGTCTTTAAAGACTATAATCTATTATAGCTCTATTTTGGTATATTTTGCGCACCGTCTTCTAAATCTAGATGTAATGGCATTGTAAGTCCAGTAGATTTACACATCACATGATTTTTGTTTTCTTGGGAGAGATGGTTTAATGAGGCGGATTAAAAAATGTCCCTATATTTAAAAAGACGTAATTTTGTAATCATTTGAAATATCTAAATATATATATATATATATAATTTTTTTTAAATAAATGTATTATGTTTGTTTTTCATGGTTAATATCTTTTTTTTTCTAAAATGTTTCAATTTCGGGAATTTTCTAATGCCCCAAACTGTTTCGATAAATTAAAAAAAAAAAATTAAAAAAAGGAAAAGCTCTTCACATGCAATGTTGTTATATGTTATTTCTTGTTGCTCATAGATATTCTTTTTCATTTCATTTCAGATTAATTAGTTTAACATTAAACTTTGTATAGAGAAAGTATGAATCCCCCCAGATTACTTTGCTTTGGAGTTGTCAATTTAGCAATAGGTATGAGTGCTACTCAATCTTAAAAATTATCAATTATGCGTATATTATTTTTTTTTTTATCTTCATATTTCAATCTAAATATAATTAGATTGTTAGAACACATCCATAATATTAAAATTTCAGACAAATTGGACAATAATTCTCATATGAATTAATATCATAATATAAAAATCATTTAAATATATTCATTAATGTGAAAGGATACCAGAAACAGAGCTAGGCTGGCTTTAGAGTGGAACCCCCAGGGAACGAGACGTAGAGGAACGAAGTATACTAGAGGAAGCCCCAAAAGAACATGGTAACGAAGTATACTGGAGGAAGCCGAGAGGACCGGAGAGAGCTGGGAAACCATAAAAAAAAATAGCAAGAGAACGTGGAGAGTGGCGTGTTTTTGTCGAGGCCTTATGCTCCATGAGGAATCTAAAGGAACGATGATGATGATGATGATTAATGTGAATTAGTAAAAAGAATCAAGCAAACGAAATATATCGAAAGGAACAGGCTGTTATTTTACATCATTTTTATAATATTTGCAAGCCTCGTGAATACTTGATTACTTTTGAAAACATTTTACAAAGTTTTAGTTATGGTCATTTTTATCATTTGTTCTTATTGTCTTAGCACAATATTTTTTTCCATGGACTAAGAAAAGTTATCTATATTAGAAACATGCAACACATGTGTAATGTACTATATTTAGATTGATAACTCTTACTCTAACGCAGCAATAACATCAGTCAAAAATGTTGAAACATCAAGTTTTAGTGATTACAAGTCTCTTAAGGTTCCACTGAGGATGTCAGCTGTAGGTGCCACAGTGCCAGAATCATCAATCATCTCGTGTGGACTCAGATGTTTGAATAGTGTCCAAGAATGTAACAGCTTCGTATACAATAATTCATTTAGTTTATGTACCCCAGGTAAATGTGTGTATATATTGTTGACGTGTATGGTGCCCATATAAGGCTAAGGGACCAGTAAAGTTAAAGAAAGGCGATATATAACTTAAGAATCTATTGAGAACAATAACATCTGTCTATTGTATTTCTATCATATCAATTAGTTCTTTAGCACCTGCTAGTTAAGTGGACCAGAAGATGTATCATAATGTAATCATGAAAAACGACTTATGCAAAATAGTTGTCAATTTAGAAAATTAAAAGTTTTTTATTTGACAAGCCAATATATTCAACTGATAAGGAAATGTAATATTGCCAAATAAAGATATGTATTTGCCTGGGACATTTTTTTTTTAAATTCCCTTTACAAACGCGGCCAAAAAAAAGATAAGATTACTTCACTAATTCAAAAGACAATAGAATCCCATGAAGTTTTCTAATGAAGTCTGTGGCTGGGTGCTTTAATATGCTTAAGTAGCTATGGCAGGGGCCTCAATTCGAATCCATTGTCTAGTTGGATAGTGTTTTTTAGCGCTTTAAGATAGCACTAAAACTGTATCTCAATTGTTCCATTCCGGCACATATCCATAAAAGAGATACAGGGCCGGTCCAGCAATTGCGGGGCCCTATGCGAAACTGATTGCGCGGGGCCTAGTCTTGGTGGGAATAAGGATAATAAGTGAAAATTAAGATTTTGTATTAGAAACTAAATTTGGTTTTGAATTTTATTCAAAGTACAAAATTGCGATCAAATTTACTTGACATAACGAACCTATGACACATTTATATGTCAGCTACTTTTTTAAAGTAACGTCTGTAGATAAGGTATTGTAACTTTCGATTAAATTGCAAAATATATACGAAAAATTTCTTGAAATCTCCTTCCTAGAATTCGCACGGGGCCTATAAAAGCGTGGGGCCCTCTGCGACCGCATAGGTTGCAGTAGCCTAAGACCGGCCCTGAAGAAATAGGGTAATAGCGCTATTACCTTGCTATAGCTCTATTGCTATTTATAGCTAGCAATTCATTTTAGCTAATATAACAACATATTTTCCATTTTAGTTAAATGTTTCATATAATGATAGGGATAATTATTTATTTTTTTTACTCCAGGAGTATTCAAATCGAAAATATCGAATAAGAATTTTATTTTAGTATTTGGGTTTGTTTTCCACAGGATCTATTTTAAGTCCTTTTGAAGCCTTTAACTCAACCATTGGAAAACAATATTTCAAAGAAGGAACTTACTGTAACAGAAGTCTTGCCAACTTTACTCTCAGATCCAATGTCAGTATTAGCACTTGCATGTTTATATCCAATGACTCGACAAATTATATCACAGCTAAAAATACTTGTAAAGGTAGGAATGCCAAATACGTATTTTAGATAGGGTAAAGTTTAAAAATTGTTACTGTAAATGATAAGTGTTAAGTAATTAAACATTTTAGTTTAATTCGCAATTAAAGAGGTGATATGTGTTAACAATTTTGAAAGCATGTAGAGATTTTGGGTTAAAATCGGCTTTGTTAGCAAGGTATGCAGCTTTTTCTCTAAATGCAAGGCTCTATCTTTCTAAGATTCAAATCAAACTAGTCTAATTTTTTGCGGTTTTAAGGTCCAAAGACATTTAGTCTGCTAGTCTCTACCATACGAAAGAGATCTTTTCTTCCTTATTTTTTCTGTTAAGGAACTCCCCAAAGAGCTCTGATCTGTCTGGATTATCTACGTAGTTGTTTATGCTCTTAGTCTTTGGTTGTCTGGGAATAGAAGTCTTCCTAAAAAGAAGTTCGACCTTTCTTATCATAACTAATGGTAAATTTGCAAACTGCATTATGGTATGGTGATTATAAATGACACGTTTTAGATTAATCCTCTGGCTGATGCAGAAAAAAAGCTGGTGCCATCTTTTAGAGCGGGGGTGCCGCCAAAAGACTTTTGGACATTTGCCTGAAAACTAGGTGCATATATGTACATTTCAAAAGAGCGACATTTACCACAATAACTTTTTTGCCGACATTTACCACAATAACTTTTTTGCCGACATTTACCACAATAACCTTTTTGCCGACATTTACCACAATAACTTTTTTGCCGACATTTACCACAATAACTTTTTTGCCGACATTTACCACAATAACTCTTTTGCCGACATTTACCACAATAACTTTTTTGCCGACATTTACCACAATAACTTTTTTGCCGACATTTACCACAATAACTTTTTGCCGTTGTCTATTATATTTTATCTTTTTCTGTTATCCATTAAGACTTAACATCGGGCCACGTGATGATGATCAGCGAGTATTAAAATTACAATTAAATAGGTCTTTAGGATGCTTCTAATTAATTCCTCCAAAGTATGGAAGAATCTGCATTTTTCCTCTTCCTGTGCAGTAAACAAGGCACAAATAATAATTATTTAACATTGCTAATAATTTCTGTAAAATACAGCAAAGTTTCAAACTGTGAAACAGAAAAGCTCTGATAGCATTAAAGTGTCTAAAGCAGACCGCATTCCACATTCTATCCAAATTTGGTGGACCAATTACAGATCAAAGCAAGCAGCTAGAACTATGGACAGAACAATACATCACTATCATTGTCACATAGAATACACAAGATGATGATGATGTCCTGGCATCTCTAACAGATTTTCCAGAACTTAAATGCTAATGTAGCAAAAATGTATAATAAGGCTCGTCTTTGAGTCTGAAATTAATTTATAATTACATATTTAATTAAATAGAAGCTTTAAATGTTTACTGTTATCTTACGTAAACATGTCATACTTTGTTTTCAAAAGATTGCCGTAAAAGTAAATCTCTAGAATCTCTAAATCTCTAGACATTAACTTTAAATTTCAATGTACAATAATGTAGTACCTAAGTTTAACATTTTTATATTAATTATATTGTTATTAAACTTCGATGTTTTATAAACATGTTTATTTTATTTTATACGATTCTTTTGTTTAGATTTAGGTGCCACATTGTACATTCTTAAAGTGCGGGAAAAACTTGATCTTTTATTGGACATAGTTAAAGATGATCCTATTGCATACTGGGTAGGTCTGGATGACATTCAACAAGAATCTATATTTAGATGGGCAGACGACAATTCTATTTTAAACGTTAACTATACAATTTTTGGCGCAGGTAAATATCCATTATAGTTTTGATTTGCCAAAATAAATACTTTATATGTATTCTCAATTGTGCTTTCCTAGATCATTGTAGACCACTTCAGAAAAATGATCTTTACATTCTCAGGTCAACCAAACAATGCAGGAAATCAAGATTGTGTCAACTATGCACCAGATATTAAACTTTTAAATGATTGGTCATGTAGTGCATCTATGAGATATATTTGTGAATTGCCTCCTCTTGTTATTTAAATGTTTACTGAAGTAGATGGGGAATAGTATTGTATCTTGGTTCCTAGAACGTAGGCTAAAATTCAAAACATCCTAATTCTTCTCTTACTATTCTTTTAAATGTTCTGTATACTAGCATTCAGGTTCTGGTGTTACATTTGAATAGTACATTTACAATATTTGTTAAAAACCCTTTTTTATTCTTTCTATAAATAAATTTTAGTTAAGGCTATACGGGACACTTGACACCTTTTTTTATTTATTAATCAAATTACTTTAAACTTTAAGTGTATACTCCCTATGAATAACTATGTTAGAAAATGTGGCTAAAAATGTTTTCTTATAATTGTTTTTAGGGCAACGGCCGCCATATTGGATTTTGTTTATTGTTTTTAACTCGCTAAGCTTTAAAACTAATTAAGCTATTGCCAAACAAAAATATACAATGTGTAGACCAATGATTCCAGAACATTTTTTAAAGATTAGTTTCTGAATATAGTAAACACTTTTTAATTTTTTTTTCTAATCTTGCTAAAGAAAAAACATTTTTTGTCAAGTATTTATTGCAATTTAGACAAAATATTAATTCAAACTTAAAAAAAATGATCTATAGAATTTGTTGTATAAATAATAAGCTGGACCAGTTTGATTGGATTTTGTGCAGAATTAGTGAAGGAGTAGTAAAAAAAAGTAAAAAATTTAAATAAAACTAATATATATACCGTACAAAAAAAAAATATAAAAAATAAGTAATTATTTGCCAATCGTGAAAGTTATATTTTTATGTACAGTAATGGTTGAGCTATTTAAATTAGGTTAAAACTGAAAATCGAAATTTTAGAGCTTTTCTACCTAAATTTACTGTCCCAAATTGCAAAATATTTTTTTAAACAAAGTGTTTATGCTTTTATTTTTGACGCATATATTTATTATCTCAAACAAGAAAACAATGCAAACGTGTGCATTATTATTATTTTCAGTCATTATTTCAAAATTATTGATAATAATATTTCAACATTCTAAATACTAAACCTAATTAAACTTTAAATAACTAATTAAAACGAAATGTAAGACTTAACGGTGAGGAATGTAAAGCTAATATTTTGTTGAATAAAAAAATATAAAATCCTTCATAATTTAAATAAACATAAGTCTACCCTATTACACCACATGTCACTTCGATTAGCGCCTCGAGACCAGACCAGTGCCAACTTTAGGTATTTGGAGGCCCAATGTGAAGTGAATAGGGCGACCCGAAATAACATATACAAAATAAAATTTTAGACAGAAAAATACCGAGTGAGTTAAAAATATTCCTATAGCCATTTCTAAATTACCAAATAAATTTAATTAATATAGATTCTATGTGCTTTCTTGGCGATTCGATATCATTAGACTAGAAATAACTGTTTGACATTTAATTAAAAGGAAGAAACATTCGATTTCTAACAAGTAGAGATCTAAACATTCGTCAATGAGCCTGAAACCATAGAGACGTAGAGCTATGCTAGTAGACATAAAGCCGTACAATTCTTCTAAGTTTGAAATTATTTCTATTGCTCTAAACTGTCCACAGGTCTCTGGTCAATATTGTGGCCTTTTATAACGACTGGTCTCGCTCTGAACTATTTGTCAATTGTTTTTACGTAACTCCAGAATCACAACATCAGCATACATTTGTTACTATTAATAGTGAATAGTTGTAAAAGTGGTGTAACTGCTTGAATAGTACAATAACTGATGGCATACCCGTGCCTTAGTTTGCATAATTTGTAGTAGAATTTGGTAACTAAAATTACTATCATTACGCATTTTATTTCTTTGTTTTGTTGCTTGACATCATTCTGAGATACACGTTTATTATTGTCGGGTGGAAGTTTGTTTCCCACTGACACTACCATCACTGACGACAAATTCTGATCAGATAATCTCGAACGGTGAGGTGATTTGTAGCTTTCATTATGGAAAAGAACTGCTCACAGAGATCAGTACTTGCAAAGTTAGCTAGAATTCTGGCTGAAAATTTCCATAATTCAATATACCGTTCAGGCAAATAACTAAATTTTGTCGAAGCCCCTTCTATATGCTTCGCTTTCAACAAAAAATCTGACTGCAATTCTATCAGCACTAGTTGTACATTACCAGTAGCATTTTTAGAAGCAAATGAAAATTAGGATAAAAACAACAAAAATTCTTGCTCGTATGAAACGAAGTCATGAAAACGGCCAGTTGAAGCATCTACTAAAGATTCCAGGTGTAAGACATGTTGACCAAATGTTGTAGCCGTATTTAATATTTTTAGTTCCTGACACGTTGAGAATCGAACAAGATTTTGCTTCCTATTTGGTTTATCAACAGTCGTAATTTTGATTGAAAGCACGTCACATGATTACACGCAGTTGAGACAATTTAATCTTTTGTGTCAAATGTCATTCAGAAACGTTGAAAATTTAAGCCACTGGCACGAATAAAATTGATAGTGACTGAAACCAGTCTTCTTATGACATGTTGGAATTGTAATTGCTTTGCGCAGAATGATGCACTGAAAATGAGCAAATTTAAAATTAGCATTAGTCTCTCTTATTTTTGTAGGTCAAAACCATCTCATAATTGTTAGTGCGCCATCCATTGTTAGACTAGCTAGCTTTAGCAAAGGTAAATTGTACTGCAATATCAACTGTTATATCTCAAAAAACATCATCGCTTGTTGTGGCGTTATGTATAGAATAAGTAGCTCCTCGTGTATCTCAAAATTCCTGTCACAGGCCATTATGAATGTAGTCAACTATGGTACATCCGTTACATGAGACCCAATTAAAATAATTCAAAATCTATTTTGTTATTTAATTGTTCACGCGAGCTGATTGACATGTCATTTATTCTATTTGCCACAGTGTTCCTAATTAATGCTATTTCTTTGAATACTTTCACCTTTTCTGGACAAATTATTTCTGCAACTATAACGATAAACTCCTTCATAATATCCCTTTAACTAAATGATTTGTTATGGCTTGCAATTATTGTCTAATGTTCAAACTGACGGTCAAGGTTGTTTTTTTTTAAATAGGTGTGGGGGGGGGTGAATTCGAGTGACCTGAATAATAAGAAAGGTTGACTTTCTGATGGTCATCCGATTAAATGCTCTCAATCTATACAGAGGCGTAGCTAGTGTGTGTGGGCAAGAGAGAATTTGAAGATTCCGCCCGGGCCCCCACTTGAGAAAGGCTCCCAAATTAGTGAGGTTTTTTTTTTTAATTGAATAATATATTTTACGCACAAATGTATTAGAGGAAAGATGTGAAATGTTTTCTTGGAGGTTCAGCGAGTTCCAATATAAATTATTCCAATATAGGGTTCCAGCGGTGGTTGATTTTGAAACCAATACGGTGCCGATGACCACGCATTCACATCGTATGACCTCAAAACCTTCCATTCGATGTTTTTTTTTTGTGTGTATGTATTTTGTTTTGTTTTTCTTTTTTTTTTCTGGCAATGGTTGATTTTGAAACCAATACGGTGCCAATGACCACCCATTCACATCGTATGACCTCAAAACCTTCCATTCAATGTTTTTTTTTTCTGTATGTGCTTTTTTTTATATTTTTTTCTAGAGATGGTTGATTTAATAGTTAAATATTATTTTGATAATTTTTGTGGTGGCCAAGCGGGCCGCATTCAAGGAGGTCGCGGGCCGCATGCTGCCCCCACCGCCGTGTTTGACATGCCTGGTCTAAGATGTTATGGTGTCAGATTTTCACGATCTTTTCTAGTTTACGATATCTAAACGGGACGGACGGACAGAAGGACAGACGAACAGACATTCCACTCAAAACTAAAAGAGTCTTTTCCCCTTTTCGGGGCCGCTAAAAAAAAGCTTTCAATATTGGAAAAATACCCAAAGGCATTAATTATGTTAATTGAAATAGCGATTTTTTTTCAATATTGCTCTCCCCTTTGCTGAGTTACAGGACTTTGATTGTAGATTATAATAGATGCTAGTGAGAAAGTAAGAAATCCATCCTTCAATGGAATGACTAGAATTGGTTCAGGCAAAGTTTGAAATGATTTTAAGAATTCTATACTAAAGTAAAAGCATACTAGTAATATTTGTTTTCAAAAGTGTAGCGTTCATTTTAATTTGTACTGTATAAGAGCGTTTTATAAGACTATAAAGATTTGTGCTAAAAGTTAATATACATTTCGACAACTGATATCACAAACACAAAATGAGGTATCCTAAGAAAAAAGTTAATATTACTACCAAGAAAGATTCACTTGACTTAATCCTAATATGTGAGGTACTGAAATGTTTCGTTGTGATGAGTGTAATGAAGACGAGTTTACTCATTTCTTTTTTTTTTAGGTATGAAATTTTGATATTTTTCAGAACTGTCATTTGTAATGATCACTGTTATGTATTCTTCTTGCTGTGTTTGTAGATTGAAGTTGAAGTATTTTCTAAGTTTTCTTCTGGATACTAGATGCTTGGGTATAGTTGTATCGATGACATTAGTATGTGCGAGTTCACAGTGAACATCACAAGAAAACAAGAACAAAGACTTGAATGACCAAGTTGACTTCGAGATAAAAAATTCAACAATAACTTTATTTACAAGATGGGCCACAGTCTAGTCAAAAGATAAATATGTCTGATCACCCCAAGAGCCTGGCAGTGCTCTCCATTGTGTAATAGAACATTAGTACATTTCCATGGCTTGACCAGTGCTCTCCACTGTGTAATAGAACATTACTATCTTTCCATGGCTTGTCCATTACACTTCACTGTGAAATAGAACATCCTCATATTAGCATTCTTTGTCTGTAAAAATATGTATAAGATGAATTTCTTGATAGATTTGAGCTGTCAAAACCAACCATTCTAGCATTTTTAGTGTCAAGTGTTTGCTCCGCAGCTTTTGTGAGAGCTCTGTCTCTCTCAGAGACCATCTATTGCTAGAGAATGCTGCAAGGTACTTTCCTCTATGCCACTGAGGGCGAAAAAAAAGATGTACATTTTGAAAGCTTTTCGTAAAGGTCACTATAATATTCACACGAAGCATCTCTCCTTCAAAGTGATAAAGGTATACATCAGTTATTAGTTAAACTTAACCAAAGTCTCGCGGATTAGGCGTCTATACATAAAAACTAACAAGTTGCGTTGCTTCAAAGACAGAACGGGATAATATAAATGCACTACACTCTCAAACAGAAATGGTAGATTTGATTTAGATGTGCATAACTATTAATTGGCTCAGTACATTCTTCCTATGACATTTTCAATTTTGACTATATTAATTAAAATTAAGTCAAGTTTTACAATTAAAAACTATGATGCTTCATATCAAATGACGTTTCATTTGTTCAATTGTCCCATTCTGTCTGAGATTGTATTGCAGTCATATCCCGTCCTTGTTTTTAATTTAACTTCACAAATTTGTTAAATTTAAAAAACAAAACAAAAAAAAAGTTTAAACTTTATTAGTGTTACTTAAAAAACAAAATAAATATTGAAATTTCATGAATTTTGGTGTGAACATCATTGCCTAATAGTGTCTTTAAAATTTTGTATGCCTTTCACTATCAAAGGCCGCTTATGTATGTACGAGCAGTATCCTAATGTATGCATCATTTCATTTAGTTTGTATTAGTAGGTGGGTAAGGGGTCAACGCTTCGATTAAAGGAGGGGACTTTCTTACATTAGTCATGACATTTCTTTTTGTCAAGCAGTTGTCCTGAAACACTATTCACACACAATTGTTCAACAGTGTCATACCCTTATCCGCCTCCGGGCCATAGAAAATTCCAATACTAAAATCTCGAGATAAATGAACGCTCTTTTGTTCCTCTGGCAATCAAATCATTAACATGTAAATGTAAATGTCGTTGACATGTAAATTGTGAGTGTTTCTCTATATAGTTATAATGTTTTGTTTGGAATAATGCACAAATTGTAAGACTAATTTCCTTATGGACAATAAAGATTATTATTATTATGTTAGAAAAGAACGAGTGTTCATTCTCTGGAGCAGCCAGGGTCGAGTTTTGTTAAAGGGAGACAAAATTCATCGTATTCCATTTATCAGTTTCCACTGAGGAATTTTCTGGTGATGTGGCAGGTCTGCAGCAGTACCGCCCTCTGACAAGCAACGAGAATATTCCTAGGAATGCCCAGAGCACCTCGGTTGATATGACAATGGGGTATATTGTTATTTTAGATAACTTCCATAAACGCTTAATCTCCAAACCTAGGCCCACATACTTTCGCCATTTTTTCAGCTCAGGTTTTCTTAAGTTATGAGATAGTGGTACGGCAATGTCAATCATGATATCTGCTTTTTCTTTTTTATCGATAAGCAGATCAGGGCGATTAAAATCCACCGTTTTGTCGGTCAAAAAAGGCATATCCCAGTATTATTATTAATATGATAAAAGAACGAGTATTCTTTTTCTGGCGCAGACAGGGTCGAGTTTCGTTAAAGGGAAACAAAATTCATCGTAGTCCCTTTTATCAATTTCCACTGAGGAATTTTCTGGTGACAAGCAACGAGAATGTTCCTAGGAATGCCAAGGGCCTTGAAGGTATCTGTGAGGTCAGTTGTTATTATCCCCTCGGTTGATATAACAATGGGGTATATTGTTGTTTTAGCAAGCTTCCATAGACGCTTAATCTCCAAGCCTACGTTCCCATATTTTCGTTGTTTTTCTAACTCAGTTTTTCTTAAGTTATGAGATAGCGGTACGGCAATGTCAATAATGGTAGTTGCTTTTTC
This sequence comes from Biomphalaria straminea, assembly GCA_021533235.1. Classification (NCBI taxonomy): domain Eukaryota; kingdom Metazoa; phylum Mollusca; class Gastropoda; family Planorbidae; genus Biomphalaria; species Biomphalaria straminea. The sequence goes on from JADKLZ010001913.1 coordinate 11,700,661, forward strand.
CTTTTTATCGATGAGCAGCAGATCAGGCCAATTAAATCTTCTCTTGTTGAGGAAACAAAGTGTTTGCAGTATCAATATCTACTGTGAGAATAAATTACTTGTGGGAATCACAACATACATGGGTTGTATGTATTGTAAATTGATCCACTAATGTCACTATGTTAATATTGGACGTTAATAGAAATAATTATTATAATTACATATTTTAATTAGCATGATGTAGACTCAAGCCTCTATGATTGCATTGCATCAAGTGGGGGCCCAGAGGATTTTTAAAATCTCCCCCCCTCCGCCCCCCCCCTAGCTACGCCACTGAATGACAAAGGAAAAAAAATGAATAAATAGGTCTTAATGATGTTCTTGATTGTAGTGTAGCATGTTTTCTGTCTGAGATAAATTTGATAAGCGTTACAAACTTTTGGTCCATGCACTGAAAAAGTTCGCCAACAGTTATTTTTGAGTGAGCAACAATGGATGTGTTGAGTCCAAGGAGGGCAGTGTTCTCTGAAGACATAGGGAGTGATAAGTTCACTAGGGTACAAGGGCATTTTGTAGATATTCTGATGACAAAGTGTGGCAACTTTTAGCGGTCCCCGTAAGGGGAAAAAGCCGCTATTAGGTTTGTGCAAAATGTCCGTCTGTCCGTCTGTCACACTCAGGGCGCCAAAACTAGAAGAGATACGAAAAATATTTTTTCACCATTAAATGCTGCTTGAAAAGTTTAGGTGCAACGGCTACTTTTAGTTTTCTAAAAGCAAACCGTTTAATTTATAAAATTCATTATGCAAGCGATTTTTTAATAACAAAACACCAATTCTGAAACAATTACGTAAATGTAAGGGAGGAAATGGTTACTAGAAAAAATGCTCTTGGCATGTAGATATCACGCACATTTTTTAAAATTAATTTCTGTTTCTCTGTCCGTCTGTCAGACTCAGAGCGCCAAAACTAGGAGAGATACGAAAAATATGTTTTCACATTAAATGCGGCTTGAACAGTTTAGGTGCAACGGCTACTTTTAGTTTTCTAAAAGCAAACCGTTTAATTTATAAAATTAATTATGCAAGCGGTTTTTTAATAACAAAACACCAATTCTAAAACAATTACGTAAATGTAAAGGAGGAAATGTTACTATAAGAAATCCATTTTACGTATAGATATCACGCACATTTTTTAAAATGAACTTTTAGCAGCGGTTTTCGTGTACTAGCGTAAAGCCCGGAAATGACATGATTTTAAACTAATTTCTTAAATTTAAAAAAAAAACAGATTTAAAAAAAAAATGTTAAGTGCCCCCATTAGAATGAAAGAAGCATATTTTTGTGCGTTTTGTCTGTTGGTTGGTCTGTCCGTCACGGTTAGAAAAAAAAACACTAAAGGCTTTTGAAAATATGATTTAACCTTTACTGTTCTTTCAGAAATATTGCGATAGTTTAAGGATGGGAGCATACGGGAATTGAGCCAGGGACCAACGATAAATCCGAACTAAAGTCTAGTGCGCAAACATCAAGATAAGGCAAGTTTATACCCTGCTCGCCATCCTCCATCGTCCAGCTAGAAGTTAATTATTTTCAACTTAGAAGGTACATCCGAAACATCTTGCTAATAGGCGGATCTGACAGGTATCCGACTCCGACGGGGGCCGCCTCTGAGTTTGTGTATCACACAAACTCATTTGTAATCTTGTATATTTTTGTTTTTCTGACTGTTACAATTGCTTTTTTAGTTTTAGCACATCGGCACAATTTAGGCACTGTTGTGCCCGTAATCCTTTAAGGATATATCTCCCTTTAAAATTACACTATGTACTAGATTTATCGGGGCTTAGACGCAGGTCCGGATTTAAATATGTGGAGGCACCATTGCAGGATTTGTGGGCCTTGATTGATGTAAGTCACTCACTTTAATACCACTTGACATAGTTATGATGCAGCGTGTGGCTTATATCTGCAAGATTTTTCCAAACTTCGTAAAGACATTTTTGTTCATAAAAATTGTTTAATTATGGCAGTGTTGTTTGTGTGTTTTTTTAATGCTGTTTTCATAACAGTTTATATAAAACTTTGCTTTGCATACATGTTTTTCGGAATAATTGCGGATCTAGCTATGTCGCACTATAAAAAAATATCTTTAATAGAGATACTCTTATGAAAAACAATGCTTCTTTCTAAAAGCATGTTATGTTTTAAAAGAGTTATTTTATGTATCATCTCACTTTCATACTGAAAAATATTTAATATGTATTGTAATAATATAAGAGACAAGGCCAACTCAACGAGACATATATTTATTGATAAGACATCACAAGTACACAAATAACATCTTCATTATACTACAGTGTCTCCATTTCCACTTCTAGCCTTGGGCGGAAATCGTTACTCTCTTGTAAACATCTTGATATAGTCCGTTCACTAGAGATGCGCTAGCCAGACTTGCGATGCGCAATGGCGAGGTCGTAACATTGCCCCCATCTTAACACTTTTCGTCCCGAAAAGAAAAACACTGCAGCTGAAGTTTGACAGTTCAGGTGGAGGTCGATCAGTAGGATCCACAGGCGGTAGGGTGCCTGTTGCCCACGAAGCCATCTGCACAGTTTTCCGCAGCCGTCGCTTTCTCTTCCTCCAGTTGACCAGGCTGTTGTTGAGGCGATGGTGTGGCCGGTTGACACTCAACGAGTTAGTGTCGAGCACAGTTTTCTTCAGCTCTGCCGTTGACTGGACACGCTGTTTCAGCAGACGCTCCCGACAGACGCCTCTCATGGAAGCTACAGGTTAACATGCACCCACGTTGCAAACAGAGTCCAATGCACAGCACTCATCATCAGCCAACAGTCTCACGTCCAGGAGATAAGTCTCTTCAATTCCAAGTTTAAGATGTCTTCCTCTTGACAGCTCAGATTTCGAGTGGTTTAACTGACATTCATTTAGGCCAATGTCAATGATGATGGCAGAAGTACACATGCTTTGTTGATGGATTTCTTGGCATCCACATTCCCAGTGTGATGCGCCGCACGTACAGTTCATGCTCAAGTTCTGGATGCAGTTGTCGAGCCTCACATTTCCTTCATGAGCACCGGCAGATAGGCAGAGGTCTTTAAGGTCTATAGCAATAGGCTTAGACGCAGACCCAACGTTGTCTCGATCTGTCCGGCTGATTGAGGTACTGGTAACAGGTGCAACAGGAACAAACGCTTCGGGCACATAACAGACTGAATTTTCTTTATTTCTCTCTTTCCCTTCGAGATCGTCGCAGCAATCGTTGTCACGTTTCTCGTCTATAAAGTCACAACCACAAGACTTGCCCACAATACAGACACAGACGGCGCTCAAATCCCCAGAGTCTCCATCACCACTGTTTGTGCAGTCACAGTCCTGACCATGCAACTTCTTCCCCAACGAGTCCACAGGCAACGGCTCCTTCACCAACATGTTTATTCCTCCTTTTACTTGCGACTCAATTTGATCAATTTGGTCTATTTGGCCTTCTACTTGTGACACCATTTCATCTATCTTGTTCCTCATACTGTTCATTTGTTCAAACATTGCAACAATACCTTCATGCATCTTGCCAATGAGCTCATAAATATCCGGTTCTATTTCAAACAAGTAAGCATCCGGATCTTCTTCTTCATCTACCAAGGATTGCCGGAGACGAGCTGTAAGCACCTCCTTGGTACCACCACTTAGCAGATATCGGTTACGGAGCTCCTTTCTAAGCTCTTTAACTGAGAGTTGGTCTAATGTTTTCAACGATGTCATTGTGTTTAAATCCTACCTCGTCTCGTTGAGTTGCCTATAAAATCCTCACTTCTGACACCATTGTAATAATATAAGAGACAAGGCCAACTCAACGAGACATATATTTATTGATAAGACATCACAAGTACACAAATAACATCTTCATTATACTACAGTGTCTCCATTTCCACTTCTAGCCTTGGGCGGAAATCGTTACTCTCTTGTAAACATCTTGTTATAGTCCGTTCACTAGAGGTGCGCTAGCCAGACTTGCGATGCGCATGGTGAGGTCGTAACAGTATATTGTTTTGAGTTTGTGTCTGGTCCCTTATTAGACGCAATGTCCATGAATCTGGAGCTGTATTGACTTATTCCGAGCATACTACAAGCGGACACTTCTAAATCACAGTCGAAAATCGAATATATTATTATCCCTTTCGTGAAGGCTTTTTGTAGAGTCGCCTGAGTTGTAGTCGTGATTACCCTCTCTTAAATCCGGCATAAGTAGTCTGTATACATTTATATTTCATCGAAACTTGGTTTAGTTTTTAGCAATTTAAAGCTACATGTTTATTTCGTAACTATTTTAAGGTAGATGATCATTTTAAAAGAATGTAAATATAATATAAATTGCAAAAATGTTTCCGAATTTTATTTTATTTTTTTTTTAGTCAATTACATAACAAAATTAAATTTTAGTAATGCAATGTTTATTTTAACTGACATTTTTGATAAATAAATATAAATTAGTACATAACTATTACTCTATTACGTTAATAAAATGAATAAATATTACAAATATACAACTCTCTTAAATATGACACAATAATATTTCAAACTATTACCTATTTGTGTATACCTACATTGTGAGGTTAGATTATTGAAAATGTTTATAAAACGACTACTGATAAGTGAGTAGTTTCACCCTTGTCCTACTCCCCTCCTTTTCCACAGCATCTGGTCTTTCCTTGCATCACCCCACCTCCCGATATACTATAATAATAAAACACAGCGCTGTAAACAAACAAGATTAACTTGCATAAGAAAACAGCAAACAGTAAAAAAAAAAAGATACAAGTACATAGAAAGCTTTCATGTTCTCATTAAAACAACGAATGAAAAGAGAAATGAACCAATGGGGAAGTTCTGCACAGAGCAGGTTGTCAGAAAACAATGCTGGATTTACTAATAGGTAACATAGTTTAAAGCCACTGACAGCTTGGGGACCTCTAATAGTTGTCTCAATAATCTATTATATTTTACTTAATTATACTTAAATATATTAACCACACTTTTTAAAAAGCAATCTATCTATATATATATATATATATATATTCCTCTAAGTAAGAGGTCAAACAACAACATGCAAGCAACAACATGCAAGCAACAAGTAAATAGGGAAGATCCCATGGCGTACGCACGCGGTGGGAATGGACCCAATCCGCACTATTTCATTCACAAAATAGCATAGACATAAATAAATATAGACTGGAAAAAGGAAGTAACTTCGTGTAACTTGAAAACACATGTATATATATCTACTATTGAATTATGATTTCTAAATTATGAAAAAAATAAAAATTGCATGATCCTCAGTCTTAGAGATTAAACACAATTTATAGACATAAAATAAAGTACACACAATTGTAATGCACAAATTTTTGTTTCATAAAACTCTCTTATGAATTTGTGTAGCGATTGGAAGGGATGTTAAAAAAGTGGAAGCTGTAAGAGATTATATTGTGATTGTGTCGTAAGACTCTTGAAACTAGAACGACAATACACATATAGATAGGTTTGACTTTAGTGCGGGAAATCTGTTATATCATGTTATAAAATGGTTCAATTTAATAATTTATACACCTAAAAATTAGCACGGGTCCAAAGAAAGTTCGGGACCCACTGTGGTCGCATATGTTGTTGTATTTTTTTATTCATAAATTCACTTATAACAAGTAAATGGGAAGATCCTATGGCTCGATTATAGAACTTCTCTTCGCAGAGATAGTTTTATGCTTTAGCACATGAACGTACTAATTATAGTCCATTTAATCAAATTAACATTCAAATTTCTTTTTCTAAAGCATTGTTACATGAGTGCAGCTATATTCTTAAAATTGCGTAAATTAAGGTCAATTAGCCATTCTCATAGTATTTTTCATTTATGAATTCACGCATTCACTTTACTTATATCAAGTAATTGGGAAGATCCCATGGCGATGCATGTTGTCAATGGGAAATAATATATCCAAATCCGCACTATTTTCATTCACAAAATAGCATAGCATTTTTTTTTACTTTAAAAAGATTTTAATAATGTCCGGAAATTTCCAGGACTTTTTCGACCGGCGGCATAGAATTTAATACCATTTCAGGAGATTTCCAGGGGGCTCCTGGTAAATCAAGAGGCCGCGGGAAATCTGTTATGCTTTATAAAATGGTTCAATTTCATAATGTATGCACCTAAAAATTAGCACGGGTCCAAAGAAAGTTCGGGACCCACTGTGGTCGCATATGTTGCAGTGCTTAAGGCCTGCCCTGGAAAATAGCGGCGTATGCTATGCCGCCGGTCGACTAGTACACGTTTATTTCGGTAATTTTAAACAATAGTGTTATCTTTATTGAGTATTTACAATATCAAGTACTCTATATCTGTCTTCTAAAATTTAGCATGCTTGAAGTATTTTCATACATTAATACTTCTGTTGTGACACGGTTACTATGTGTGGTCAACCGTGACACACGGTGAAGTGTTGGAGACTTGCGAGTTAGGGGACTTGCGGAAGTCGAGTGTGTTGTAAACATAAAGAATGAAAATCAGTTAGTAGAGTTGGTTATCTGTTTATAATGTTCATCTTGTAAATATGTTATGTTGTATGCTTCTCAATAAAGGCAGTTTATAATTGAAGGGACTCGTTTCTTCACAACTTTTTTATTAAATCTTTCAAAAGAGTATATGGTAATCCACACAAATCTTCCCTAAGACTTCAATATACTTAAATCCGGCCCTGCAGGCATCATTGCCAATGCTTGCCTAGCAACTGTTCTCTCTTTGTATCAGTGTTCTGTCTTAAAGAAAAAGTAAAAAGAAATCGAAATTTAAGAAATAAAAAACAATTCCTCTCTTTAAATTACAAAATAATAACAACCAATGTTAACACTTAGTATATTTTCAAGCTTTATACGTTAAAAAAATGTCATATTTCCAATGGTACTAGACTACTATAAACCCTTAAAGTGCTGAACTCTTTTACAAGAGTGGATATAAAATGAAATTAAAATTCTACTTTTTAGAGCAGGGGTTCTCAACCTGATTGTCGCCTAAGACCATCGAAAATATAAATTGTTATTTTCTATTCTTCTATTGCTGTATGTGTGTATGGGGGGGGGGTCGCGGCAGAGTGGGGGATTGTAAAAAGGGGTCGCCGAGCTTAAAAGGTTGAGAAACGCTGGTTTAGAGGCTAAATTACCACACGCCTTTAAAGGGTTAAGAAAGTGTCATTGGAAGGTTGTGAATAACAGCATGAGAACCCCCTGATAAAAAACACCTTAAAAGTAAATATTAAATGGAGGAAATGCTTGCATGTTGTTCAGTCTTTGTTTTGTTGATAATTTTTGGTCTTGCAAATGTAAACTGTTTTTACGAGTGTATATAAATTTTTCTTCTAAAAATGTTGCATTGTATAAAACTCTATTATAGTTACTTTTATTACATAAGAAACTATAGCAATTTTTAAGGCTTACTATCTCACATTTCACAGAGATAAAATCTTAATAATTTTGTATTTAACAGGGGTCGGCAACCTGCGGATATGCCATCTAATGCGAATCCTTAGCTGCGAATCTTTAGTTTCATGCGCAAATATTATTTATTTTATTGGAATTATGATTCGATTAACGATTATTAGGCACATATTCTCTCAGCCACTTGTACTCTCCTTTAAGTGCACCCCGCACCCCGTGTCTTGAAATGTAACATATTTGCATGTGTAAGATAATTAAATTTCTACTGCCTTATCAATTGGTATAGATGAGTTTGCTTTAGAACAGGGGTGGGCAATCTTTTTCAACCGAGGGCCGCATTAGAAAATTTGGGGACTTGGCGGGCCGCATATATATATATATATATATAGAGAGAGAGAGCTCCTCCTTCGTGTTCGAAGCTGAGCACATTTCTCAATTCCTATGGACTCGAAGATGGCTGTATAGTCCAATCTTCGCTTTGAAAAGCCGGCCGCATATGTGGCATGGGTGAGTTTTGTCAGTTGCAGGTGGGCCTGCTTTTTCTCTCTGCTTTCTGTTGGTTCTGCGCTCTATCGCACTGGCCACTCTTCTTGCTTCAAAACTTGAGACTCCGAGACTCACAGCTTCTCGCCATGCGGAGCGATCTTGAGCTAGTGCTTCCCAGCCATGAATGTCGATACCGCATTCCTTGAGAGAGCTCTTGAGGGTGTCTTTGTAGCGCTTGTATTGGCCGCCTTGGGAGCGCTTTCCTGTACATAACTCTCCATACAGAAGTCTCTTGGGAAGGCGATTTTCTGGCATGCGGACTACATGACCCGCCCATCGTAGTTGGGACCTTTTTACTGTCGCGTTAATACTGTGCATGTTGGACAGCTTTAAAATTTCTGTGTCTGGTATGTGGTCAGACCAACGCACCTTATGGATACTCCTTAGACAGCGTAGGTGGAAGGAGTTTAGATTTTTGGTGTGGCGGGAGTACAAGGTCCATGACTCTGATGCATATAGGAGTGACGGAAGAGCTACAGCACTGTAGACTTTCAGATTCGTGGTTAAACTGAGTCCTCTCCTTTGCCACACTTGCTCTTTAAGTCTGCCGAAGGCAGCACTGGCACGAGCAATACGGAAGTCAACCTCATCATCTAGGTTGGCGCTTGCTGATATGGTGCTTCCCAGATAGACTAATTTTTTGACATTTGATAGTTTCTGGCCATCTATGCGAATGTCTGGTTCTGTAACAGCTTTATTTGGAGGAGGTTGGTGCAGCACTTGTCTTTTTTTACATTAATGGTGAGTCCAAAATTTGTGCAGGCATTAGAGAAGAGAGACAGGCTCTTTTGAAGGTCTTCTTCGTTTGCAGCGTTTAGGGCACAGTCATCTGCAAATAGCAGGTCTCTGATGCAGTCGAAGTTTACCTTGGTCCTTGCCTTGAGTCTCTGAGCATTAAATAAGCTTGCATCTGTGCGATACCGTATGTCAACTCCAAAGCTTTCTCTGCAAAAGGCATCTTTCAGCATGGCGGTAAACATTAAGCTGAAGAGTGTTGGAGCCAGCACACAGCCCTGCTTCACGCCATTTGAGACAGGAAAAGGCTTGGAGTAGTCTCCGTTGTCTTGAACTCTTGCCTGCATGTTATCATGGAATTGACGCACCATTGTTATAAATTGGTCAGGGCAGCCGAATTTGGACATGATTTGCCAAAGGCCTTCACGGCTGACATTGTCAAAAGCTTTAGTCAGGTCTATGAAAGCAGTATAGAGATTTGAGTTTTGTTCTCTACATTTCTATTGGAGCTGGCGGACTGCAAAGATCATGTCAACCGTGCCTCTACCCTGTCTGAAGCCGCATTGACTTTCCGGAAGTAGGCCAGTTTCTATGTGGTGTTGTAATCTGTTTAGAAGCACCCTAGCCAGAATCTTGCCAGCAATGCATAGGAGGGATATGCCACGATGATTGTCGCATGACTGCCTATTACCCTTTCTCTTGTAGAGGTGGATGATGGAGGCGTCTTGTGGTAGAGTCTTTTGTTCCCACATTATCTGGTAGATTTCAGTTAGCTTAGCAGTAAGCTCTGAGCTGCCAAGTGAGTAAATTTCAGCAGGGATGGAGTCTGGCCCCGGTGCCTTACCCATTGAGAGATTTGATATTGCTGCCGTTACTTCGTTTAGCCGAGGAGGGTCGGCGAGTGAGTGATTTATTGGGATTTGTTCCAGGCGTGCGATTGCTTCGGCACTAATGCTTGACGGACAGTTTAGGACTGTGCTGAAGTGTTCAGCCCAGCGAACAAGTATGTCCTCCTTGTCTGTTAGGAGTTTGTTTTCATCAGCACTGAGTATGGGGGATGAGCCAGTTTGCTGAGGGCCATAAAGGGCTTTTATTGCATTGAAAAACATTTTTGCATTTTTACTGTCAGCATAGGACTGAATTTCTTCTGCTTTTTTGTTGTACCATGACTCCTTCATGTGTCTCAGGTTTCGCTGGACCTCTGTTTTGGCAATAGTGTAGCGTTCTCTGATTTGCGGGCAATCTGGATTACACAGAAAGGCCTTAAAGCAATGTTGCTTGTGTGTTAGCATCTGTTCGATTTGCACATTGTTTTCGTCAAACCAGTCTTGGTGCTTGCGGTTTGGCTGACCGAGGGCACTACTAGCCAGAGAGTACATTGAATCCCTTAATATTTTCCAGCTGTTTTCCACATCATTGGTCATGTGCAGGGTTTTAAACTCACTATCTAGTTTGTTGATCAGCTCTTGTTTGATTTCTGGGTTTGTGAGCCTACCAATATCTAGGCGCTTTGCATGCTTGCATTCTTGGGGCCGCCTAGCTGGTTTTATGCATATTTTAAGCTTGGATAAGATTAAGCGATGATCAGTCCAACAATCAGCTCCGCATAATGCTTTGGTGACTTTGACGTCTTGTCTATCAGACTGTCTGACAATGATGAAGTCTATTTGATGCCAATGTTTGGACCTGGGATGCATCCATGATGTCTTTTTTCTGTGAGGTAGCTGGAAAAGCGTATTTGTTATTGTTAGCTTGTGGGTTGAGCACATTTCAAGTAGCAATGCACCATTGCTATTGCAGTGACCGATTCCGTGTCTGCCCGGAATATTTCTCCAGGTTTTCCAATCAGAGCCTACTCTGGCATTGAAGTCGCCCAGTATTATGAGTTTGTCTGTTTTGGGCGTTTTGATTATTGCAGAGTTCAGATCCGAGTAGAAGTTCTCCTTAATGTTGTCCTGGTTTGACATAGTTGGGGCGTAGGCACTTATTAGAGTTGCGTATCGCCTTGAGGTCAGTGGTAGGCGTAATGTCATTAAACGGTCATTTATGCCTTTTGGTAGTCCTGCTAACTTGTTGGCTAATTTGGATTTCACTGCGAAGCCAACACCAGCTTCACGTCTGTGACGGGTCGCCGCGTGTGACGTGAATTTAGCTTGTTTGGTGTCTAGGGGATGATTATTTTTGAGTATATCACACACTGACCCATCAGCAGACAAATCGGGAGCAGACACGCAACTAGACAAGCAATTAAGAGAGATACAACTTGATAAAATATAAAGAATATTTATTTACATAAATATTTACATAAAAGATAAAAGGGGGAGGGTTTGTATCTAACTCTAAACGATGTTATGTTTGATCATCACTTATGCACGTAATGAGAGAATATGTCACTTTGTCCTTGGTACTTAGCTATTTTCTTGTCTTGGATGAATCGTAGTTGTCTGTATCCTGGCTTGAAGTGGCGTTTCTAGCTGGGTAGAGGGACGCCGATGATATAGTCCTTGTGGAGGTTCAGTCCAAAAGTTCCAATATCTGTAGTGGGCACAGTAAGGCGGGTGGCCGGTTACCGTGGGCACAAGTGTACTGCGGGCAGAGCTGATCTGCCGTGGGCAGCGTAGGGCAGGATAAGTCCAGTGAGTTGGCGGAGCTATGACGTCTCGCACAGAGCGGATCTATAGGGACGTCGTACCTAAGAGGCTGACAGGCGGACTGTCAAATAGGCAGGCTTGAGCCGATAGCGCCAAGTGGACGATGAGTAGTGACTTTCAGCGCTGAAAAGCACTTAATAGTACGTGATACTCGTGGTGGATCCAAGTGAGCAGGCGATACTGATTAGTACCAAATAGGCAAGTTGGCAGAGTGGGCCAAATGCAATTAGGCAATGCTGGACAGCTCTAAAAGGGCAGATGTGTCAATACACATAGGCAAGTAGGCAGGTCCTAGTAGGTAGTAAATAGGCAAGTAGGCAGGTAGGCGAGTAGGCAGACACCTAGGGAGGCTGCGGATAAATAAGGACAAGTTAGGACATGTCTCTCAAGCATCTTGTCGATGCCCTCGACTGAGGTGCATTCGTCAGATTGGTGAAATTGCTTTAGTGCACATTGGGGGAAAATGATGACAAATGGTATTTGGAAAAATAGAGGGCTGATAGTAGTAATATAAAATGTACATAAAAAGGGGAGTAATAACATGAAATATACATGGAAGGGGAAGATAATAATCTCAATTAAATATAAGTAGAAAGAGCATGGGGGGGGAAGGGAGAATTGGACGCTGGTGGTCACTGACCGTGACGCTATTGTCCAAACACGGCCGGGGCCATGACGTGAACAATGATTGTCCGTTCAAGGGGAGGGAACAACTCTTGCAAAAGCAAAATGATTAAAATGAGAGATGTTTCTTATATCTCTTCAAGGCGACCAGCCGAGATAAAGAAAATAAACTAAGATGTACATTAATGTACAAGGTTGCGTCAATTGTCAATTGAGCAACGTGGCAATAATATTGCCGACATAGGTAAACGTAATATATAAATATATACATATGCAATGTTTAAGCTTCCTACTTACGACAGTTAGAAATACACAATGCACAAATTAAATATAAATGAACTAAGTAAAATACACATGACAATATCCAGAATGAAATATACACAAGCTAGATAAAATGGACTTGTAATTCACGCAGACTCACCACAAAATATTCCTCTAAGAGAATTAACAAATGAACTAGTCCAGGCTCATGCGGCAAGTGCCAGCGAGAGAGTGAAATGAGTGATTTGGAATAGTTTAGCTTATAAAAGTCGGAGGTGAGAGCGGATACAGGAAATGTGACAAGATAGGGATTGTCCCTCACGTGGTCGGCTCGAGACGAATATTTCACATATTGGAAAGAGGCCTGAGATGTGCGGACACACCTTGGAGGGTCGATAGGCGAGTGGCCTCGAATAATCTCTTTGAACAAGGAAAGGCGCGGGTATGGATAGATGAATAGACAATCCTACCCAGATGGTGTCGACTATCAGTCGGACAGCCGGCGCATAAGATCAAAGTAAGCGATCGTGCGTTTATCTATGCCCCGGTCAAGGTGAGATAAGCGAGGAGTGGCGACAGCCATGGTCCAAGCGCTAGACTTTGTTTAGCGTAAATAGGAAATAGGTGCGGTTTTGTGAAGAAATGAGGCATAGAAAAGGGGGAACAATCAAAATAAAATAAATAAATAAAGATAAATAATAATTAATGCTGTGATAAAAGTGAGCGAATCTGACAGCGAGTTTTTGACTTGTCACAACGTCTTTTCTCGCTGTTTTTGCTGATCCAGAAGAACGTGTAGCCTGCGCCAATTTCTGTTAACTGTCCTTCTTCAACAAAACGCGTTTCACTCAGGGCCGCAATATCTATATTGTATCTGGCTAGTTCTCTTGCTACAAGGGCAGTACGCCGTTCAGGACGATCTGTTTCAGCACGGTCAAGAAGAGTACGAGCCCCGAGTGTGAGTTCATGTGTTTTGATTTGTTTTTTCTTGAGGTTTGTGTTTGAATTCTTTTTCCCCGCTTTTGTGGGATCCCCGCCAGTCGCGGGAGACTGGCCAGGGTCATGGGGGACAGGCAATGTTTAGGGCACCTTTTCTAGCCCCTTCCTCATGCTTAGGAGGTAAGCAGTGCATTCCTAAAGAGGGCTGCTTAGACGCTCAGACGGCTGCCGAGTTCCAGTGCTGTCCCAGTCACTGCCAAGCGACCACATGGTCTGGGCCGCCTACGTGTAGGTTTGTGGCTATGGCTGCCAGTCTATCCACACCTGCCACTTCGCCACTTGCCTATCGCCGCAGGGCTTTTTGATTGATGAACATGGGAGATGAGAATGTGGCTTTCGCGATGAAAATTTATTAAAGTGAGGGAGATTTGCGCTGCATCAGCCTCACTCTCTCGCCCCTTGCCAGCTGGATCCAGTGGCAGAACAGAGTCCAGACAACTGGGGCTGGTTTGGGGTGCAGTGGATGACCAGTGTGCTCTACATGTCCCACAGTGCTCCAAAACGCTTCACAGCGTTTGCTAGGTGACGCCTGATGGCCCTGGTAGTCCAATTTTGACTTAAGCGCCATACAGCCGCAACTAGACTTTACATGCTGGTGGTGGACAGAAACCATAGTTTCGCCAGATTCTAGCTCTGGCTAACCCTCACCTGGTTTTGCCCGTCAGTCGAGACGGTTTGCCGGGGTGTGGCCGTTGCTGCATGCAGACAACTGCTTGGAGCCACAGGTGAGAGCTGGGCTCTGAGTGGAGACCAAGGTCAATGAGCTGCTCAAGGAGCCCGACTGCCCAATCGACAGAGGTACTACTCCTCCTACAGAACCCCATACACCCCATATATATATATATATATATGCTTTGTTTAAAAAGATTTAAGATGCACCTACATTTCATGTACAAACAACAAATTACAATGCTTCCGATGATAACATGAGTTCTGTCTTCAACTCTTCATTAGATATATTACGAAAGTGTCACAGTCATCAAGGAGCCTAATACTTTCTTCTTTTAGATTCCATTTTGATCTAATGATTGGCCAGTGAATACAACTGTGTTACCAAACATTAGAATGTTTTAATTCCAAAGCTTCACATACTTTTCGGACTGGCCTTGGATAATAGGAGGCCATATGTGAGGTGAATTTGGTGGCTCCGAATAAAGAAAGAATAAGCAAAATAAAGGGGAAAAAATAAAATTTTGCAATTTATTTCAGACCTATTGTACTTCGAACAATAACATTGAGTACAAACTTCGCTATTCCTTTTCTGTAATATAAAACAGTAGTTCCTGTTCGAGCCATTTAACATTCACGGACCTTAGCAGCAGCATACTTTGACTGTGCCTAGAGACGACCCTTGATTATTATATTGCAGAATGTATTCATCGCTCACATTCGTGAATTTAATGTAGCTATGTGTAAACTTTCCAGTTACTAGTTTTAGATTGGGATATTTTCTTTATTGTATTAAAAAGTTTTTTTTTTATTTTTTCAGTCAAAGCTCCATCAGTTGTTATCCTTGCCAGTTCTCCATAGCACTGAATAAATACTTGACAGTGCTTATTTTTTTAGTGAATTTATATAGTATTGCTATTAAATATAATATTCTTTTTTTTAACTCCTTAGAAAGACGGTTGGAGACAATGTAACTTTAGCCTCTTCATTACAAATGATAAGAATCAAAAGTTTCAATAATCTCTATAGATATTTACAATGATTTATTTAGGTTTTCGCGGGCCGATTCAAACACTTCGGCGGGCCTCATGTGGGCCGCGGGCTGTAATTTGCCCGCCCCTGCATTAGACATTCTGCTCCGAACTCTTGCTTCTTGACATTATTGTGTATCTACGTCACATCTCTCTTGGCCTGGAAAAGTTCATCTAGGAACTTGACTTCTCGTATTTAGGAACTATACTTCTCGTATTTAGGAACTAGACTTCTCGCATTTAGAAACTAGACTTCTCGTATTTAGAAACTAGACTTCTCGTATCTAGTAACTAGACTTCTCGTATCTAGGAACTAGACTTCGCGTATTTAGTAACTAGACTTCTCGTATTTAGAAACTAGACTTCTCGTATTTAGGAACTACACTTCTCGTATCTAGTAACTAGACTTCTCGTATTTAGAAACTAGACTTCTCTTATCTAGTAACTAGACTTCTCGCATCTAGTAACTAAACTTCTCGTATTTAGAAACTAGACTTCTCGTATTTAGGAACTTGACTTCTCGTATTTAGAAACTAGACTTCTCGTATCTAGTAACTAGACTTCTCATATCTAGTAACTACATTTCTCGTATTTAGAAACTTGACTTCTCGTATTTAGAAACTAGACTTCTCGTATTTAGAAACTTGACTTCTCGTATTTAGAAACTAGACTTCTCGTATTTAGGAACTAGACTTCTCGTATCTAGTAACTACACTTCTCGTATTTAGAAACTTGACTTCTCGTATTAAGAAACTAGACTTCTCGTATTTAGAAACTAGACTTCTCGTATCTAGTAGCTAGACTTCTCGTACCTAGTAACTACACTTCTCGTATTTAGAAACTTGACTTCTCGTATTTAGAAACTAGACTTCTCGTATCTAGTAACTACACTTCTCGTATCTAGTAACTAGACTTCTCATATCTAGTAACTAGACTTCTCGTATTTAGAAACTAGATTTCTCGTATCTAGTAGCTAGACTTCTCGTATCTAGTAACTACACTTC
>JADKLZ010001913.1:11716930-11730312 GCA_021533235.1 Biomphalaria straminea
AACTAGACTTCTCGTATTTAGAAACTAGACTTCTCGTATTTAGAAACTAGACTTCTCGTATTTAGAAACCAGACTTCTCGTATTTACGAACTAGACTTCTCGTATCTAGGAACTAGACTTCTCGTATTTAGGATCTAGACTTCTCGTATTTAGGAACTAGACTTCTCGTATTTACGAACTATACTTCTCGTATCTAGGAAGTAGACTTCTTGTATTTAGAAACTAGACTTCTCGTATCTAGGAACTAGACTTCTCGTATGTAGGAACTAGACTTCTCGTATTTAGGAACTAGACTTCTTGTATTTAGGAACTAGACTTCTCGTATCTAGGAACTAGACTTCTCGTATTTAGGAACTAGACTTCTCGTATTTAGGAACAAGACTTCTTGAATCTAGGAACTACACTTCTCGTATTTAGGAACTAGACTTCTCGTATCATGTGAAGAGGTTTTTTATATTTTGTTTTTATTATTACTAAAAGTACAAGATGCTCTAAATTTGATGCATTTAATCAAGGATAAGACGCAGGCTCGGGTTTAAGTGTGTGGACGCACCAGGGCATGAGTTTTGTGGAAGCCTTTAAAATTTTAGAAATACTTCTAAGACAATTTAATGGGAGGTAATTCAAATAAGTGAAACAAACTAGATGAAGAAAAATTTACATGCATTATAGTTTTTATTAAAATGTTGTATTTTGTTTTTTGGACTAAAATGTTTATCATTGTTCTAAATTGTGCTAGATTCTTTTTAAAACTTATTTAAAGTTTGTATAAATATATGTTTAATGGAACCCATTTGCAATCGAGACCAAAATCCATCATGTACGACCACACAATTATTACTTAGAATAAACTATATTATTAAATGTACATGAAGTATATCAAGGGTAACCGCACATAAATGATGCAAACACAGAGGAGTCGAATTTACCAATTTAAACAGACATAGAATACACAACGAAAGCATGAAGTTTGCGAGACATTGTCATTTTTAAAGAAATATGTGAAAATGTTATTGAAATTGGTATTGATTTTTTTTTCCTTTTCAAATGGTTCTAGATCTATGTATTTCATTGAATACTATATAATTCAATAGTGCCATTCAGACATATCAATTTCCATTACGCGTCTCATGTGACAAATCGGTGTCTGTAACTGTCGTCGTGTCCAATAGAACTTTATCTGAGGTTTAATTGTTCAGTAAACACATACTTTAAGTGCTGATTAGAAACCTAATACGGATCTGATATGGTCCATGAGCTGTGGTTAGGATTTCTTTGCCATAATTTAATCAGGATCGAAACACTTGAGATTACCTTGTTCATTCATATATTTTGCTTCAAGCCAACGAAAATGTTGAATAAATATTTTTAAAATGTGAATACTTTAGGGGGAATAACTTACAAACGAAATATAATTTACTGTAAGTAATAGTCTAAAATATTCATCAATAAACTACATTTAATATAAAATTTAATATTAATTTTAAATTTGAAAAGTGTATTACATTTTGCAGTTTTTTTTATACCTTTATTTAATTAAAGTGTAGTTTTTAGTTTTAAAATTTGGTAATATTGAAATTTATTGTAGTAACTGTAATATAAAGATACATGTAGAAAATCTGCATATTTTTTATGTTCTTAATTACAAAATTAGATGTATGTAAATTTTGAATGCCTTATCCTTTAAGGTCGCACTAACAAAACTAACGTTTAAGTACATGTTATAGACTTATTCCTCTTCTCAACTGCATACCCCAATCTACAGATGTGAGCGTAATTGAACATCGCCTAGGCTATTTTTTTTGCTAACATTAAATGAGGACATTATTATAATTAATTGTAAATTGTGTTGCCCTTTCAATAACGCATTGTAGTAACTCCAGTGGCGCACTGAAAAGGTTTATGTGTGTGCGGCCTACTGACTCAAACCAATCACACAGGTCAAGGGCTGTTGAACAAGGGACAGTACTGCTAGTACACGCAAGTATGACCCGTGCTTTAGTCATGTGACCGAGAGGCTTGACGGACGAGACTCACTGTGTTTTAAGAAAAGACAGTAAAGTCTATGGGTTTTAATTTTTAATGTTTGAATTTGTTCATGAATTTGTATAAAAAATAATTTTAACTTTAGCTTTAAATTACATTTTAACTATTCGAGGCAATGCTAAGAAATGTGTTTAATGTGTAATTTCAAGTTGATAAATTGCAATATAATTTAAGCAGGGGGTCCACGGAAAGCTAGAAAACATGACAAGGGGTCTACGAGACAAAAAAGTTAGGGAACCACTGGATTAAACCTTTATATGAATTGTTCAACGGTGCTTGGTCTCTCCACTTGTTAAAACTAGATGATTCTATTTTCTTGTTGGTTAATCACATTGAGGAGGGCGCGGTGGCTGAGCGGTAAAGCGCTTGGCTTTCGTACTGGAGGTCCCGGGTTCAAATCCTGGTGAAGGCTGGGATTTTTATTTCGGGATTTTCGGGCGCCCTTGAGTCCACCCAGCTCTAATGGGTACCTGACATTAGTTGGGGAAAAGTAAAGGCGGTTGGTCGTTGTGCTGGCCACATGACACTCTCGTTAACCGTGGGCCACAGAATCAGATGACCTTTACATAATCTGCCCTATAGACCACTAGGTCTGAAAGGGGAACTAACTTACTAACTTAATCACATTGAAATACACCCGCACAAGAAACCCAGACATGTCCAGAGTAATCTGTCATAATCAGACAGGCATCAATTAACTACAAGACAGATAGTCATCATCACAATTACTATATTTTTTTTAGTATTTTATTTGTTTACATACCAAACATAACATTTGGTAATACATAGCTTCTTTTAATGTGAAGTATATTTTGAAAACATTTTTTGTTAAATATAGACAAGTTTGTAACCATTTCTTTATTACATTTATTAAATGAATATATATTGTAGATATTTAATACACGTAAGACAGCAGACTTTATCTGCAGTCATTTGTGTACGCCTACAATTTTTGTTCTGAGAAATGGAAAATATTTCTTAACTGTGCGTACTAGTACTCTCGCTCTACAGCGTCGTTATCCACCTGCCCCCACCATTCCCTCGTCTCAGCCTCTGGTCATTCCTTGCATCACCCCACCTCCCAATATACAATGGTGATAAAACACTCTCACTTTCATGTCAATGAAAGCATTTTTGAAAAAAAAAATATTGCTTTGTGTGTAACTATTTCTTATTCTTATCCATGGGCGCCCGCAGGGGGGTGCAAAGGGGTGCACTTGAACCCTCCTGGATTCTGAGTAGTCTAATTTTAGTAATATTTTGGCACCACCAAATCAATTAACTTCCAAGTAACAGCTGAACATGTAGTGCTTCCACTAGTTAATGTAATAGTAGATTTGCCCATGCGTATGGAATGGATGGCTAACCATGTACGTGCGTGCCTCTAAATTGTGAGTAGCCACATTGTAGCCAATTTTTTAAAAATATGTCATAATGAAATACATCATTCAGATGTGTTTTTTATTACGTAGATGTAGATTTAGTCAGAATCCATGGGAGTGTAAGTGCACCTCCATGTATCCCCCTATTGATTATTGATTCAAGAGTTAAATAAATAAATGTTTAGGAAAATTGTGCGCACCATCTCCTAATTGTAAATCCAAAGGCCTATCATTGGACTTTGTAACGTGTAGTAACTTAACAAAAAGTGCTTCCACTGAAGTAATACAGTTGTAAAGTTACGTTATCATTGTTACTAGAATAGGCCAATCTGTAGTTCATGTCCGACCATGTAAGATTTACTATAGGCTTGGAATTCTTTGCACTATAAAGGGTGTCTAAAGCATATTAGTCGCTACGATTTGTTTTCATTTGCACATATCTATAGTTATTATAAATGCCACAATATCGATTTTCACAAGAAATTCTGAATTTTGATTTAACAGAAGGCAAGAGATCCGCTGGTTGTCCATTGCTAAACTATACTGATGTATGCAATTGCGACATAAAGCTCTTCGAAATTGTCACTAATAGCTGGGAAAACGTGATGCTGGTTAGATCCATATGAAGAACGAGCATTAAATGAAAGTCCTGGGTTGCAGATGCCATTTATAATAGTAGTAGAAAGAAGTGTGAAAGTACAAAAGATTACCCTCTTAAGTCACACAAGAAGTTGCAAAGTGAAAAATATTTAGTTCAGGTCTAATTAATTAATTTGCCAATGATCTTTCGATTGGATAAATGTTTTATTTTCTTTGAACAAAAGAGTCTTGCGGAGTTCCGGTCGGTATCAGCGCTCGATAAAATAGCAGGTTAAACATGTCCACCAGTTTACAATAGAAGAGATACAAGAAAGTTCTTCACGTGCAATCGTCGAAGTCTAAACGTTAAACTTGGTTCAACGGAGCACTGGCAGCTGGGATAGACCAAAAAATACCAGCTCATCCTGAATTATTTGCATTTTCTGGGTATTTAGGGATGAAACTGCAGATATCTCAGGCATTAAGCAGCTGTCTATGAGTGTTCGGTTTGTTGATTGCGATTGTATTCGACTTCATTGGTTTAGTACCTGTTGTTCAGAGAGAAACGCTGCATGTATCAAGCGTTGGTGCTGTAAACCAAAATATTCTTTTACTAGTCATTTTTCCAACCTTTACTCAATCTGATATTGTTCTTGTTAAATAAATATGGCACTATAGCTCGCAATTTATGCTTGAATCCTAAAAATGCAAAAAAAAAAAAATAGAGTGGAATCTAATTGTTCACCTAATTTTCCATAACACTCCCGAAAATTTTGTTTACAACTTTGAATTATAGTTCTGTTACAAAACAAAGTGACAAACATACGATGAATAATGAGCTGCAGATGTCAGGAGAATGCGTTTCTGCTGTGAATAATGCAAGAAAACACTTATAAGGAGGTTCCAGCGCTCCCCAGACCCCTAAGCTATCATGAGTAAGGAGTCAACATGACTGTTTTTTTTTTGACGAAGTTTGAGAAAGACTGCTTTTTTATTCTCATATATATATTAATGCAAGACCATTACGTGCCCACAGCCTAAAGCGTAGCAACAATGTCGCAAAGGGGCTCAATGCCCATGGGTCCATGATTCATAACAGCTTGGGCCAACATGAAAAGAAAAGGAATTACATGAAAGTATAAAAATAAATGCACTTCAGCAAAAAATCTAAAAAAAATATAATTTAAAAAGCTTCAAAATTTATTTATATTTACTTAAAAAAACACCAGTGTTTTAAGCTCTAGTGTAAGGAACTGCTTTCCATCAGGTTTATAGTAAATTGTAATGTTGGCTAGCCCTATAGGTGCGTTTAAGGTAACATTCGTTTCCATATCCACACGTTCTTTTGCATATTGTTTATTCATTAAATCATTGGGGTTTTACGAGTACTGTAGGGAGGGAGGAATCGGGGGGAATTTGGTTAAGAAAATATGAATGAGTTGTACAGTGACAAAAAGGGTGAGGTGCGACAATAATAATGAGGTTTACTAGAATGGTGACCGATAGTGGTGATAGACACGAAATAAAAGATACAGCGGCTAATCGTTCAATTTTCTCCAAGCTTAATCTATTGTTTGTTGTTGTGTGAACTGACAGAGACGTTGTGTCTTAGGTCGCATTGTTCAGTTAACACTTATATGTAGATATGTATTACGGATCAGATATAGCCCATAGGCCGAGATTTGGGCATCTTTGCTATAATTTATTGGAAATAAAAAAAAAGAGTTTCACTTTTTATTTTATTAGTTATCGAGAATGTTGAATATATATTTATAAATGTGAATACTTTAAGGGGTATAATAAACTTTAAAAGAAAAAGTTTGAAAGGATTATACTTTATAGCAAAAAGGCAAGGAAATTATTATATATACTAATTGTAATATTAAATTTGAATTTTTAAAATGTATTGGATATTCAGTTGTTGTTGTTTTTTAATCGCCTTTATATTAGAAATCTATATTTTTTAAGCTTAAGTATATTGACATATATAGTAATTACGTAGAAATAGAGATATATTTTGACATTCTCAACTTTCTTTATCTAACCATAGATTTATAAGTACATAAATTAACCATGAATGCCTTATCCTTCAAGACCGCATTAAAAATAAACGGCAAACAAAATGTATGAACATTAACCAATTAAGTTTCTCTGCTCAATTACCAACACAAATCTATAGATATGAGTCATATGACTTGATAGAGGATAACCGAAACTTTTTCACCAACATAAAAGAAGACATTATTCTAATTAATAGTAATTTGTGTGGTCTGTCTGTCCTTCCGTCTGATTAGATCTCGTAAACTAGAAAAGATAGTGACAATTTGACATCATAATATATTAGACCATTAAAAGTTTTGATGCAACAGCCAAATTATGTAAAATTGAAAGTGTACTTTTTTTTAAAATGAACTATGCAAGTACTTTTTTTAATAGAAAATGCATAACTTTTACAACTATTAACTATTGATACAAATAAAGAAGGGATGTAGTTAGTAAGGTAGAAGAGTATATATCATATTTTAACACATTTATGCTAATGGTTTTAGCTTTTTCTGTCATAATGTTTTTTTACTAATGTATTGCTAAGTTATGTAAATTCTGTCATACTAACTACTACATTCACAAAAAAATATTGTTTCTATTTTTTTTCAAAAAGAAAAAATGTATTTCATTAATATGTAAGTAGAACATAATTTAAAACAGCAGATAATAATGGCACTCCATACATTGGCATTCCCACTCCACAATAAACAAAAGACAGTTAACTCTCGAGTTAGGGTTTTTTATTTTTTTCACGAAAAGATTAATCTTTTTTAAGACGCTTTCTTTAGGAGAAGGACCCTATACAAAACAATTAGTTCAATAAGGCTCGAATTCATCTTCACATTTACTTTAAACTAAACCACTAAAGATCTGTCAACCTTTTTTCTCCATTTTACATTTCTATTCTGTTATCTGCCTTTGATAGAATTTCATTCCAATATTCTTACTGATAATATTGAAACCTGCCTTTTTACCTGCGGGGCCGATTTCAAGTCTGCGTTTCCAAACAAACTGTCCATGTATGCTTCCTATTAGTTAAATATTTGATTATATAAACTATGTTTTAGTAGCTTAAAAATAATTTTTGATATTATATTAAAGTGAATTTGTCGTGTTCTAAAAAAACAAATTTACTATAAATATAATAAAGCTTTGTTAATTTGATAGGTCTATATTTAATAATAAGTAATAGGAAAATGAGGTTTTATAATGTAAATATACAAATGTGTCTTTAGGTTAGTTCCCGGGCAAAGTTTTCAGCACTGTTTTGTTAAGACGGCTTCAACAGTCTGTAGATGAGAGGCTCAGAGAAGAACAAGCAGGATTCCGAAGAGGCAGATCTTGTGCAGAACAGATCTTCGTTCTACGAAATATCATAGAACAAAGTCTTGAGTACCAACAACGGCTAGCGATCAGTTTCGTAGACTTTAAGAAAGCATTTGATAGTGTCCACCGAGAATCATTTTGGAAAATAGCTAGAGAATACGGCATCCCAGAAAAATTTGTCCAGATCCTACGACACCTATACAGTCAGTCTAGTTGCTGCATTAAAACAGAAGGAGGAACAACAGAGTTTTTTAGCATCGAGACAGGTGTGAGACAGGGGTGCATCTTATCTCCCTTCCTTTTCCTCCTAGCCATCGACTACATAATGAGGAAAGCAATGAACCAGACTACCTTTGGTATTCCATGGTGTGAACAAAACCGAATGACGGACTTGGACTTCGCCGATGACGTTGCACTACTCGGGGCTACAAATAAAAGTATACAAGAAATGACGGAGAGCCTAGATAGAGAGGCACCCAAAATTGGCCTCCGTATAAACTTGGATAAGACAAAAATTTTGCGATTGGAATATAAGGCAAAGGGTGCCCCTGTCAGACTTGGCGAGTCAACGCTTGAAGAGTTGGACAAGTTCACTTACCTTGGCAGCATCATAACAAATGATGGGGATGCATACCATGATGTAGTGTGCCGAATAGGAAAGGCAGGAAACATTTTCCAAAGACTGCAGCCTATTTGGACAAGCCAAGCCATTGGACTCGAGACAAAAATACACCTTCTCAAAAAATTGTCATTCCAACTGCAACATATGCATGTGAGACATGGAAGTCATCTGTCAAAATTGAGAAGAGACTAAATGTGGCTCAACAAGAATGGCTGAGACGGATTCTGAGAGTCAGTTACACAGATCGGGTCTCAAACAAGGAAATCCTATGCCGAACTGGGAGTCGAACACTCAGTGAGGTTGTGACAGAACGTCGCATGAGGTTTGCGGGACATGTTCTACGACAAAGTGAACTACGCATACTAAGAATTGCGATGACATGGAGGCCAATACGAGGAAAACGCAAACAGGGACGTCCTCGTATAACTTGGCGTCATACCTTCATGTAGGACCTCAGAACAGTGGACACCAGGTGGGAGGAGGCTGCAGACATTGCAAATGACAGATCTTTATGGAGACAACTTGCCGCCCAATGCGCCGAACGGCGCGGGAGGACCTAAGTCTAAGTAAGTCTTTAGGTTAGTGGACAATGACGTTGTAAACGTAGAAAGGTGTCTTTAGGTTAGTGGACAATGACGTTGTAAACATAGAAAGGTGTCTTTAGGTTAGTGAACAATGACATTGTAAACATACAAATGTGTCTTTAGGTTAGTGGACAATGTCGTTGTAAACATAGAAAGGTGTCTTTAGATTAGTGGACAGTGACGTTGTAAAATAGAAAGGTGTCTTTAGGTTAGTGAACAATACGTTGTAAACATAGAAAAGTGTCTTTAAATAATTAAATAACACAAGGGAGAGAATAATGCACCCCATCATTACTAAGGAATTTGAAATTAAACAACATAATTTTCTAAAAGATGAGCTTACATATATACCTATTGAACATATTTTTATTAAATATTTCTAGAGATTTAGAATATTTAATGGCATCTTTTGTTTTACAGACAAATTTGAATAAGCAGAATTTTTTTTTATTAAACTTTACATTATTATCAATATTTTATTGTAGATTTCTAAAAAAATTTGACATATTGTTTTCAAATGTAAATAATGTTCTTGTCATGTCATTTTTGCCTGGCCTTCATGTAATAGGTCATTAAGTTAAACATAAATTTACCTTCATCGTTCTCTGGATCAAAATACAAGTCACAGACTACGTAAGAAATCCAGCATTCTATAGAGTTCATCTCATGTAGTAATTGTATAGCTGAGTCTGGCTTATTGTTAGAGGATGATTGTGTAAAAATCTTGGAATAATATTTGTATCCACCAGTAATACAAATAATTTAGTCTTGTTCATTAGAGTGTCCAGTTTGTATAATTACGACTGTCCAACAATGCATGCTTTGTAGTACTGAATAGTGCGAAGTAAAAAATAGGTACTCAGGATGTTTCATATTTTGTTGTGTGAAACGTGAAAGAAAATTAATCTAACCTGTAATCAAGGCAAATCTAATATAAGGCGAATTTTAACCAAAACAAGAAGTTCAAATACTACACTGGCATACAAATATTGATCTAAATTTATTTTGAACTATTAAAAAAAAAGCAAAAGCGACATTTTGCTAGTCGATAGTAAATCTAAAAAGCAGATCTGAATGTTTATAGGCTATTTGTTGAAAAACTACTATCTACTGCTGATTGCTTGTAAAAATAATTTGACAGGGATTTTGTACTAAGTAAAGTATGAATAAAACGCAAAGAAATTTTTTCCTTATACAAAATCTTAATCCTTATCCCTACGCAGATTGGACCCCGCTAGCTTAGGCAATCCATTCTCTAATAGCACTAGGGAAGAAGCAGCATTTTAGCTGGAAACTTCAGTATCTACCTTTAACATGACTTGTGGCGCCGGATACTAAGGCATTAAGGGTCGAATATGCATCACGGTATGTAGTTTTGACAAGGCTGTAGAAGGTTTTGATAGAAACATTAGAGGTTAGCCCGTTCATGGATTTCTTTTAGTCAACAGGAAAGTCTATCATAAATTTACAGTGCAAATATTAATATAATAAACAATAAATAACTAACTGAGATAAATTTAAATATTTTGATTTTATTACACTACATTAGTGTTACTTTAAAAGACCACATAAATATTCAAATTTCATCCTTCTTGTTATAGGGCAAAGTCATGACGTCGTGTCTATTGGAATCTTTAGATGCCTTTGTCTTTTAAAGGCCGATAAATAATATCTTAGTGCTATGTTCAGTAACGTCTCTCAATCTGTGTGTATGTAGGCAACATACTGACTAGAGAAAGGGAACGAAGTCAGACAATCTTTTATTTTTTAGTCTTTCCGGTTAAGGCAAAGCCAATTCCTTGGCCATCTCAAGATAAATCTTTTATTGTTAATATTTTTTTCCGCTTGGATTATTCAGTAACGAGTAATCTTACACTTGTTAAATTAATATTTGAATATACATGATTGTCGTAACTCAGTAATTTACCATACCGTCATCATCTACTTACAAGATTCACTAGATTTCAATGTTTCACTCTATTAATCGTCGTTATACAATGATTATTGTGGTCACTTGTAGGTGATAGTTAATTGTAGTTGCCACTTGTTTAGGCAAAATAATTACTTGTTGCCAGTACGTAAATAGATATGGCGATGTCATTTGAAAGATCAACCCATTAAAATGACATAAGGTTGTACTGATCTTGTCATCAAGACATGAAGTAGACTTGAACATGAAGTTTTCTTCGTAGTGAGAGGCTGAGTAGTGACGTAGAGCTATCGTCTGTAGTTCCAGTTTGTTGTGACACAACTGTCAAAGAGTTGTTTCTATTGTTGCAGGTTGATAAGTATCAAGGCAGACGCCAAAAGTTGCAAGATGAATGTATTAATCCTGTAGTAGTTAACAAGTTACATTGAAGCGCTGGCAAAAGAAGCAGAAGAAGCAGCCCATCAGAACAGCACCAAGGACCTGCACTCAATCATCAAAAAGGTATCTGGAAAATTTGCCATGTCAGAGAGACCAGTAAAGGACAACAATGGTAACGCGATAACAGACGAAGAAGGACAAAAGAAGAGATGGATTGAGCATTTCCAGGAGCTGCTAAACAGACCTTCACCTGTAAACCCACCAGAAATACCGCCAGCTACAAGAGAATTACCTATCAAGTGCAGTGCACCCACCAAGGAAGAAATTCGCAGAGCAATCAAACAATCGAAGAATAGCAAATCTGCAGGACCTGACAGCATCCCAGTTGAAGCACTAAAGGCAGACATTGAAACAAGTGTGAAGTTACTCTACCCTCTCTTCTGCAAGATATGGAAAATGAAGAAGTGTCACCAGAATGGTTAAACCGAATGAAAGATGCTGCAGACCCACATCTTCGTGACCAACAAGCCGGCTTTCGAAAGGAGAGATCATGCACAGATCAGATAGCAACACTGCGCATAATTTTGGAACAGTCTATGGAATGGAACTCCCCTCTCTACGTCAGTTTTATAGATTATGAAAAGGCATTTGACAGTGTGGACAGATAGACCCTCTGGAGACTGTTAAGACACTATGGAGTGCCTGAAAAAATTACTAGCATCATCAAGAAGTCATATGAAGGAATGACTTGCAGAGTAGTGCATGGCAGACAACTGACAGAGGCATTTGAAGTCCAAACAGGAGTGAGACAAGGCTGTTTACTCTCTCCTTTCTTATTCCTACTAGCCATAGATTGGATCATGAAGACAGCAGCAGACCAGAAGCGAAACGGTATACAGTGGACACTGTGGAAGCAATTAGATTATCTCGACTTTGCAGATGACTTAGCTCTTCTTTCTCACACACAGCAGCAGATGCAGGAAAAGATAAATATTGTTGCAGACAATTCCGCTAGAAGGGGTCTTACCATAAACAGAGGAAAGAGCAAGGTGTTCAAAATAAAGGCATCAAACACTACACCCATTATAGCCCAAGGTGAGGAGCTGGAAGAGGTGGAAAGCTTCACCTATCTAGGCAGCATTATAGATCACCATGGCGGAACAGATGCAGATGTCAAAACCCGCATTGGTAAAGCTCGAGCAGCCTTCCATCAGCTGAAGAACACCTTGGGATCTAGGGAATTAAGCACCGCCACCAAGATAAGGCTATTTAACACCATTGTTAAGCCGATACTACTTTATGGAGCAGAGACCTGGAGAACCACCGTCACCACCATCAAGAAAATCCAGGTATTCATCAACACCTGCCTGAGGAAGCTTCTTATGATCCGCTGGCCAGACAAGATCTCGAATGAGGAACTGTGGCAAAGAACAAAACAGCAGCCCATTGAAATAGATATCCTTCAGAGACGCTGGAGATGGATAGGTCACACCCGGCATCCAACATAACAAGGCAAGCCCTAACCTGGAACCCCCAAGGAAAGAGGAATAGAGGACGGCCCAGGAATACATGGCGCCGCGATCTGGAAACAGAAGCCAAGCAGATGGGCAAGACATGGGGACAGTTGGAGAGACTCGCCCAGAACCGAGATGCCTGGAGAAAGCTGGTTGGTGGCCTATGCCCCAGTAGGGACCACAGGCTGAGATGAGATGAGATGAATGGTGTCTTACAATCTTTAATAAGTATAGCTACCTCCAAATTTTACATCTTCGAAGGATCAAATGGTCTTTATAACAGACCATAACCATATTTATGATTTTTTGTTACAATAGGTTACCCGCTCTCTAAAAGCTGTCCCTAGACTCCATCGCACTGACTTCCTTAGTCTCTAGCCCATTCATACGTCACTCCTTACAGTAAACAGACGTTGAAAAAACAAGGTTACAAATAGAGTTTGTGTTATGATACATACTTAGAGGCGGCCGTCATCGAATTTGCCAATTTAAACAGACATAAAATTCAAAATAAAAAAAAATAATAATATTTGAAAGTTGTGGAAATACACTTATTTGAACAGTGAAAAAATGGATCAAAACTGGCAAAACCCATTGAAAACACATTATTGTTTAATGAAATCTACGTTTTTTTTAAATTGTTTTTTTTTCTTTTTAGTGCTTGTAATTAAAGATAAATTTTGATCAAGTTTAAATGAAATCATTTTCTTTATTGATGCGTTAAAAAACATGCATGTTGTGATCCGAGCAGCCAAAAATGCACATGGACATTTATCTACAATATTCAAATAAATTTTAAATAGGACTCAGCAACATTGCTAAAAAAGATTTGTTAGAGATATTGTCAAAAACATAGAAATCAAAGTCTGAACATGGCCACCTAGTGAAGTTTTGACTGAGCGGCTAATGAGGTTTATGGGACATAGTGAAGTTTTGACTGAGCGGTGAATGAGGTTTATGGGACATAGTGAAGTT
>JADKLZ010001913.1:11732980-11743242 GCA_021533235.1 Biomphalaria straminea
ACATAATGAAGTTTTGACTGAGCGGCGAATGAGGTTTATGGGACATAGTGAAGTTCTGACTGAGCAGCGAATGAGGTTTATGGGACATAATGAAGTTTTGACTGAGCGGCGAATGAGGTTTATGGCACATAATGAAGTTTTGACTGAGCGGCGAATGAGGTTTATGGGACATAGTGAAGTTTTGACTGAGCGGCGAATGAGGTTTATGGGACATAGTGAAGTTCTGACTGAGCGGCGAATGAGGTTTATGGGACATAGTGAAGTTCTGACTGAGCGGCGAATGAGGTTTATGGGACAAAGTGAAGTTTTGACCGAGCGGCGAATGAGGTTTATGGGACATAGTGAAGTTTTGACTGAGCGGCGAATGAGGTTTGTGGGACATAATGAAGTTTTGACTGAGCGGCGAATGAGGTTTATGGGACATAGTGA
Organism: Biomphalaria straminea; assembly: GCA_021533235.1. NCBI lineage: Eukaryota > Metazoa > Mollusca > Gastropoda > Planorbidae > Biomphalaria > Biomphalaria straminea. Next base: position 11,733,410 of record JADKLZ010001913.1, read on the forward strand.
AGTTTTGACTGAGCGGCGAATAAGGTTTATGGGACAGAGTGAAGTTCTGACTGAGCGTCGAATGAGGTTTATGGGACATAGTGAAGTTCTGACTGAGCGGCGAATGAGGTTTATGGGACATAGTGAAGTTTTGACTGAGCGGCGAATGAGGTTTGTGGGACATAGTGAAGTTTTGACTGAGCGGCGAATGAGAAATTAGGTCAATATGGCTCGCATTCAACTTCAAATTTTCTTTAAACTACAATACAAAAGATCTGTCAATCTTTTTTCTCCATTTTACATTTCTATTTCGTTATATGTCTTTGATAGAATTTCATTCCAATAATCTTACTGAAAATATTGAAGCCTGCCCTTTTACCTGCCTTGGTGGACCTCCTTCGGAGGCGATTTAGAGTTTATATTTCCACACAAACTGACCATGTAAGCTTGTTATTAGTTAAATATTTAATTATATAAACTGTGTTTTAGTAACTTATAAATAATAACTTACATTTTATGAAATTTTTCTATGAAGAGGATATTTATTTCATAAATATTATAAAGCTTTGTTAATTTGATACATTTGTATTTGTTGATAGGTAAGTGGAAAATGACGTTTTATGATGTTGTAAATATAGAAATGTTCCTATAGATTAGTAGACGGTGACGTTGTAAACAAAGAAATGTGTCTTTAAATAATTAAATAACAGAAGGGAGAGAATAAAGTACCCCATCAATTACTAAGGAATTAAAAATTAAACAACATAATTTTCTAAAAGATAAGCTTACATATATACCTATTGAACATATTTTTTATAAATATTTCTAGAAATTTAGAATTTTTAATTTCATCTTTTTTTTACGGACACAATAGAATAAGCAGAATATTTTTTTTATTAAACTTTTTATTATTATCAATATTTTCTTGTAGATTTGTAAAAAAACTTTAGGCACCTTATTGTTACAAATGTTACATAAATTTCAAATGTTACATCATTTTTGCCTGGCCTACAATTATTAGGTCATTAAGTTAATCATAAATTTACCATCATCGTTCTGTGGATCAAAATACAAGTATCAGACTAAGTGAGAAATCCAGCATTCTATTGAGTTCGTCTCATGTAGTCATTGTATAACTGCGTCTGGCTTATTGTTAGAGGATGATTGTGTATAAATCTTGGAATAATATTTGTATCTACCAGTAATCCAAATAATTTAGTCATGTTCCTTAAAGTGTTCAGTTTGTATAATTACGACTGTCCAACAATGCATGCTTTGTTGTACGGAATAGTGCGAGGTAGAAAATTGATACACTAGATATTTCATATTTTGTTGTATGAAACGTGAAAGAAAATAAATTTCACCTGTAATCAAGGCAAATTTAATATAAGGTAAATTTAAACCAAAACAAGAAGTTCAAATACTACACTGGCATACAAATATTGATCTAAATCAATCTCGAGCTTTTTTTTTTAAAAAAAAGCTACATTTTGCTACTCGATAGAAAATCTAAGAAGCATATCTGAATGTTTACCGGCTATCTGTTGGAAAACTACTATCTACTGCAGATTGCTTGTAAAGCTAATTTGACAAGGATTTTGTACTTAGTAAACTATGAAAAAAATGCAAAGAAACATTTTCTTTATACAAAATCTTAATTTTACTTTCTATCCTTATCCCTACGCAGACTGGACCCCGCGCACTCTATTTCTCATAGGGCTACGCAATCTATAGGACCGGCCCTGCCCCCCCCCACTTTATATAAAAACATTTAGATTTCTAAAATAAACAGAATTTTGAGATCACAATAAATAAGTCCCTGACTTTACGTTTGAGATAAGTCAACCTGTTGATATTCTTATGTGCTTTCTTTATTTTCGTATTTCTCGAAGTGGATATCCGCTCACTCTAGTATCTTTAGTTTGGTTAATCATCAGAGCATCACTCTCTCGAACTCTACTCTTATCTTTTTATCGTATATATTTATTATAATAAAATACTTGCGTTACTCAAAGACAAAGAAGACTTAGGTTTCCTTGAGATGTAAAAGGGTTACTTCAGAATCATCAAGGTGGCCATTTAGGATTTAGCCTGATAAAATCGTTTTGTAGTAAAACCTTTACGGACAATTTCTCTGTATCACTAATGTACAGTGTTTTCTTAGTGTCGTTTGTACATTATTTCAGGGGTAAGAGTGTCAATATTCTCAACATATTAAAACAAATATTCTGCTAGAATCACTAGCGGATCCAAAACTTTGTAGTGGGGAGGGGGGCGATTTAAAAAAAAACGTAACCCCTAACGCCCAGTAAACCCTAACCTTATTCATAAATATTTATGGGTTTTGTGTGAGAATAAAAAAAGGCCGTGTTGAGGCCTTTCTCTTGACAAGGGGTCATGCATTTAGTAATGCATATTAACCAATGACCAACATCTGCTAAGTCACTGGTTTTTCTGGCTAGCTTAGGCAACCCATTCTATTCTCTAATAGCACTAGGGAAGAAGCAGCATTTTAGCTGGAAACTTCAGTATCTACCTTTAACATGACTTGTGGCGCCGGATACCAAGGCATTAAGGGTCGTATATGCATCACGGTATGTAGTTTTGACAAGGCTGTAGACGTTATTGATAGAAACATTAGAGGCTAGCCCGTTCATGGATTTTTTTTAGTCAACAGGAAAGTCTATCATAAGTTTACAGTGCGAATATTAATATTATAAACAATAAATAATTAACTGATATAAAAATAATATACTTAAAAAAATTATAAGGCTGAGCAAAAAATATGATTAGTAACACAAAATGTAATTTTTTTAGGTTATAAGCAATAAAGTAACTGCTGAGCTAGTGTCGTCTATTATATTACCAGCACATTATAAGATTATATTTTGAACCTAGACAGTGTTCCTTACCGAAATATTTAAATTAATGTCAGTAAAACTTCGTTTGGGTGGAAAGGAAGGAATAAAATTGGGAAAAGAAAAAATTATTTTTACAGGCCCGTCAAAAATAAATATTTTTCACTATTATGCTGGCTCGTTGCTTGTGGAGTTCACTGTTTGTAATTGACAGAACTGCCCTCTCTTAAATCCGGCCTCAATCAAAAATTTTATTTGTTTTTTTATTGATCTTCATTTCTTTTAAATTTAAATATTTTGATTTTATTACACTGCATTAATGTTACTCTAAGAGACCAGATAAATATTCAAATTTCATCACTCTTTTTATAGGGAAAGCACTGACGTCGTGTCTAGTGGAATCTTTGGATGCCTTTGACTTTAAAGGCCGATAAATAATATCATAGTGCTATGTTCAGTAACGTCTATAAATCTGTGTGCATGTAGGCATCATCCTGACTAGAGAAAGGGAACGAAGTCAGACAATCTTTTATTTTGTAGTCTTTCCGGTTTGACAAAGCCAATTCCTTGGCCATCTCAAGATAAATCTTGTATTGTTAACATTTTTTGCCGCGTGGATTATTCAGTTATGAGTAGTCTTACACTTGTTAAATTAATATTTGAATATAAATGATTGTCATAACTAAAAAGTATACTACATCACAGTTACTTATTTAGAATAAGGCTATAGGCTATTTGTTGAAAAAATAATATCTACTTAAGATGACTTGCAAAGTTAATTTGACAAGGATTTTGTACTTAGTAAAGTATGAATAAAATGCAAAGAAACTTTTTTCCTTATACAAAATCTTAATTTTACTTTCTATCTTTATCCCTACGCAGACTGTACCCCGCGCACTCCATTTCGCCTAGGGCTACGCAATCTATAGGACCGGCCCTGCCCCCCCCCACTTTATATAAAACATTAAGGTATCTAAAATAAACAGAATTTTGAGACCACAATAAATAAGTCCCTGACTTTATGTTTGAGATAAGTCAACTTATTGCTGTTTTCGTATTTCTCGAAGTGGATATCCGCTCCCACTTGTATCTTTAGTTTGGTTAATCATCAGAGCATCACTCTATCGAACTCTACTCTTATCTTTTTATCGTATATATTTATTATTATTAAAATACTTGCGTTACTCAAAGACAAAGAAGACTTAGGTGTCCTTGAGATGTAAAAGGGCTACTTCAGAATCATCAAGGTGGCCCTTGAGCCTGATTAAATCGTTTTGAGGTGAAACCTTATTGGACAATTTCTCTGTATCACTAATGTACAGTGTTTTGTTTGTACATTATTTCAGATGTTAGAGTGTCAATATTCTCAACATATTAAAACAAATATTTTGCTAGAATCACTAGCGGATCCAAAACTTTGTAGTGGGGAGGCGATTTATAAAAAAAAAAAAGTAACCCCTGACGCCCAATAAACCCTAACCCTATTCATAAGTATTTATGGGTTTTGAGTGAGAATAAAAAAACAGTGTTTCACAACGTTCGGCGAAAAAAATGTTATGTTGAGGCCTTTCTCTTGACAACAAGAGATCATGCATTTAGTAATGCATATTAACCAATAACCAACATCTGCTATGTCACTGGTTTTCTGGCTAGCTTAGGCAACCAATCCCATTCTCTAATAGCAATAGCACTAGCGAAAAAGCTGCATTTTTGCTGGAAACCTCAATATCTACCTTTAGCATGATTGTGGCGCCGGATACCAAGTCATTAGGGGTCGAATATAAATCACGGTATGTAGTTTTGACAAGGCTGTAGACGTTTTTGATATAAACATTAGAGGTTAGCCCGTTCATGGATTTTTTTTTAGTCAACAGGAAAGTATATCATAAATTTACAGTGCAAATATTAATATAATAAACAATAAATAATTAACTGAAATAAAAGTAATTTACTTAAAAAAAATTATGAGGCTGAGCAAAAAATATAATTAGTAACACAAAATGTAAATTTTTAGGTTTTACACAGTAAGGTAACTGCTGAGCTATTGTTGTGTATTATATTACCAGCACATTATAAGCACAATCTTTTTGAACGTAGACAGTGTTCCCTACCGAAAGATTTAAAGTCATCTCAGTAAAACTTCGTTTAGGTGGAAAGGAAGGAATAAACTTGGCAATAGAAATAGTTATTTTTACTGGCCCGTCAGAAATAAATATTTTTCACTATTATGCTGGCTCGTTGCTTTTAGAGTTCACTGTTTGTAATTGACAGAACTGCACTCTCTTAAATCCGGCCTTATTCAACAACTTTAATATTTTTAAAATTGATATTCATTTCTTTTAAATTTAAATATTTTGATTTTATTACACTTCATTAATGTTACTTTAAGAGACCAGATAAATATTCAAATTTCACATCTCTTGTAATTTGGTTCAGTCTTGACGTCATGTCTAGTGGAATCTTTGGATGCCTTTGTCTTTAAAGGCCGATAAATAATATCATAGTGCTATGTTCAGTAACGTCTCTTAATCTGTGTGTATGTAGGCAACATCCTGACTAGAGAAAGGGAACGAAGTCAGACAATCTTTTATTTTGTAGTCTTTCCGGTTTGACAAAGCCAATTCCTTGGCCGTCTCAAGATAAATCTTGTATTGTTAACATTTTTTGCCGCTTGGATTATTCGGTTATGAGTAGTCTTACACTTGTTAAATTAATATTTGAATATAAATGATTGTCGTCACTAAATAGTATACTACATTACAGTTACTTATTTGGAACATTCACTACATTTAAATGTTTCACCTTATAAATCGCCACAAATAGATAATTATTGTGGTCACTTGTAGGTGATAATAAATTGTAGTTGCCACTTGTTTAGGCAAAATAATTACTTATCGCTAGTAAGTAAATAGATAGGGCGATCTAAGTTGAAAGATCAGCCCATTAAAATGACATAAGGTTGTACTGACCTTGTCATAAAGACATGTAGCAGACTTGAACGTGAAGTTTTCTTCGTAGTGAGAGGCTGGGTAGTGACATAGAATTATCGTCTGTAGTTCTAGTTTGTTGCAACACAACTGTCAAAGAGTTGTTTTTATTGTTACAGATTGATTAGTATCAAGGCAGACGCCAAAGGTTGCCATATGAATGAATTGATCCTATTGTAGTTATCAAGTTGATACATTCAAATTATTCTCTTGTTGTTATGACTTGTTACTTGGAAGTTCAATGCTGACAAACAGCCGTCGGAGGTGTCAATTTATGTCACGTGTTTAGTATGATTGTTTGATTTGAAATTCTTGATGATATACACTTGTGACATATGCAGGTTCAAAGGTGCCGTAAGTATAGTTTTAAAAATTTAATAAGTAATAAAGTATATATATATATATAGTTCGTCCATCGTGGTTCGATGATGACCACTTTGTCATCCAGTGGGCTGAGGGCTTTGCACTGGGGTTTTGTGCCTCCTCATGTGGCTGGTGAGACCTATGCGAGCCCGGAATGTTCGGCCGCACTCTGGGCAGGTAATTCCAGCTGGAGCTAGTGTCGTTTGCCTTGCTTTCCTTCTCTGGAGTTTTTCTTTCGCCAGCGTTGTTCTTTTTTCCTCAGCAGCCTGTGCGCCGGATCTCACAGCGCGGCGCCATGATACTCTGTCATGTGCCTCTGTCTCCCAGGTGCCTGGGTCAATGTTGAACTCCTTTAGAGAAGCTTTGAGGGTGTCCTTGAAGCGCTTTTTTGACCACCTTGTGAGCGCTTTCCTTCTGTTAATTGGCCATACATGAGACGTTTTGTGATGCGGTGGTCCTCCATCCTGCACACGTGTCCTGCCCATCGCAGCTGGGACTGCATCAGGATTGTGTGGATGCTTTGCAGACCCGCTCTTTGAAGGACTTCAGTATCTGGCATTCTGTCTTGCCATTTGACATTTAGTATTTTTCTTAGACATGTCATGTGAAAGTGATTTAGTTTCTTGGCATGTCTTCTGTATACTGTCCATGTTTCTGAGGCATAGAGCAATGTAGGTAGGATGACGGCTCGTTAGACCCCTAGCTTTGTGTTTGTGGTGATACCACGTCTGTTCCAAACATTGTTTGATAGTAAGTAATAAAGTAAGAAGGTGCTGATAAACTTTTCTAAAGCTTTAATTCATTTCAACCCAAACTTGAAACAATAAATGTATGTACAAAGATATATAAAGCAGATAAAGGATACAGTAAACATGAGCAATAAAATGAGTAACTTTATTTTAAATCTAGCGTCTTCTAAATCTAATTTTCTATCTCTCTCTCGTTCAAAGCTACTACTCCTCGTTTTACATCTTACCTTAGAATAAAAAACCATGACATCTCAATACCCTGTTATTGTTTTAAATTCAATCAATATTAATTTTATTTCACTGCTGTAGACGAGAAAAAAGTTTTAATCGGGGTCTTTCTGGCATTTTATGCATGGGTACACGTGACCTAATTTAAGCCAGGTAAAACTGTCCTCATATTGTGAACAATGAGGTGTGACCAGGGACATACATGTCAATGTAATTGTTGAAAGGTAAGTTATAGAAATAAACACAATTTAGTAATTTACGATAACAAATGCTGACATATATATATATATATATATATATATACAAATTTTGATTAGTTTATTTAAGTTCACAAACAATTATTTATTTGAAAAAGGCCTTTTATTTAGATTATTAATATCTCCGAACGTTTATTTTTAACTATATTGAAGTTAAAAAAAAATCACCAGTTTCGGTCTAAAGCGACCCCTGTTGAATCGTCATTCGACCCCAAAAGGGGTCGTGACTCACATGTTGATAACCCCTGCATTATGAGGTCGCTAACCAAAGCATAAGACCCCCTGATATAAAACTAAAAAGCAAATATTTAAGGAAGGGAGGCAATAAATGTATACAAACACAGGAAATAAATTGCATACACCAACTTTTATTTTCTTATTTAAACATTCTTGTAGTAGTATTTTTGCAAAATTTAAAATTTGCATACATCAAATTTTGGATATTTTATTAAAAAGTTGATATTTTTTAAATATTTTTGTTTGTTTTAAACTATATTATAGTAACTATTATTTCATACATACATAGTGCAAATTTAAGATGTATCTTTTATCGACATTAGAAATTCCAATCAGACTAGCAGACTTTCTATACCCTACTTCGTAGGTTCTAAATACCTAATCAAATCACGGCCGAGAAGTCATTCATTCATTAACTTTTATTTTAATTTCCCTACTCGAGTCGCGGGCCACATCATAAAAAATATAGTTTTATGAAATGAGATTGACTTGAAAAAAATATTATTAAAAATTCGTTAATTTAGATTGATGGGATATTTAAACCTTATCCAAAATCAGCTTCGTAAAAAGCAGTGCTTATAAAAATGGTAATCAGGGGCATAGTGAGGGTGGGACAAAAGGGGGCACGATGCCTCATGCGCTACTCTCATGGGGCGCCACAGGCAGAGAGACGCCCATACTTCTATATGATATTTATGAGTGAGTGCGACGCCAACACAGTACCCAGCGCCCACGTTTTGGTTACTTAGCCTCTGATGGTTATCACCAGTAACGATTCGTTTTTCGGAGATTTAGAAACAGTATGCAGTCTTTACGACCTTTGTCAGCATCGCTCTAGATTTGTCAAACAAGAATATCTGGATGTGGAAGTCCAAAAGTTCCAGTTAAAGATTTGTTGAAACAACTGCCACGCTGTCATAAAAGGATTTTCGAAAAGACTTGATTGTGAAAACTAAGAAAATCCAAGAAAAATTATTTCACTAAAAATGTCCTTCAGAAGTTAGATCATTTGTTTTTCCTTATATGAAATATACAGTAAGCTGCTTATTATGTGATGGGGGCACGATGGTCGAGTGGTTAGGCGCTTGAATTCTGAACCTGAGGTCTTGGGTTTGAATCTTGCTGAAGACTGGGATTATGAATTTCGGGATTTTCTGGGCGCCCCAGAATCTAAAATACTCTAATGGGTACTCGGTCTTTAGACAACCCAACGTGGGTTCTTTTGTTGTTTTCCAATTGTCTTAATCGTCTCCCCTAACAAGCGTTTCCATTAAGAAGACTTACATATAAGAATAGGTTTCTCTATCTTTCTCAGCTTGACACACATTTATTTTATATTTTAAATATCAATTGTTTCAAAGAAGGGGTCAGATTCGTTAACTAATTTTCTTAGACTTAAAAAATTAGATTGTATCAAACATTTTATGGTTACTTTAAATACAAATAAATAAACATATTAATTTTAAAATGTTTTATACTTTTGACAATTATGCTTTTTCTTTTAAAACTTTTTGAATGTCTATAGATAATAGGTCGCTTAATGTAAACACTTGGTGTCGGTAAACCAATATATCTATTATTATTTCGTAGACCCATCGGAAGTCTTCGTAGTCCCCTATATAGACCACTTTGGGAATCACTGCTGTAAATAGTATGTTTGGCAATACTGTGGTGGTTAAGAAGGTTGTGCTTGTTACTTCATTAGTGTCAGTCTCAACCTGCCTGAAGTACTAGGGAAACATGTTGTTTGAGCTCGAAGGGTTTCATAAGTCCATGAACTTTTACGTTTTGTGGTAAAACAAAAGCACAATCAGAAAATAGAAGTCCATGGAGGGCCTGGAGGGATTCACCTTTTTTTTTTACAACATTATAAATGAACTTTGAAATTGAGAGCAGAATTATTCGGTAAAGGCTGCTCTGAATGAATTCGATGCAGCTATATGAGCTTCTCAAAGGATTACTCTTCATAATTCGTGCATCATTTTTTTTAATCAAAATGTTTAATTTAAACCAAAAGGAGCAATGTAAAGGGAGATAATCAAAATAAATGAAACAAACGAGTGTTGGTGAGTGTTATATTTTGTTTATGTGAAATGTTTTACCGAAGGCAAGATATTTATTATTTTTTACAATGTGCAGGACAATTTTTCAAAACTTTTTTCTAGTTACACTAAA
>JADKLZ010001913.1:11754399-11783672 GCA_021533235.1 Biomphalaria straminea
AAAAAAACAACATTTTTAATACAATAAAAAAAAAACATTCTAACTATAATTTAGTAATCGGAACGTTTACACATAGCTACATTAAAGTCACAGAATTTTATGGGATAAACATACCCAAATTACTTTTAACAGGGGCCATTCCAAGGCATTGTCAAAGTATCTTGCTGCTAAGATCCATGCTTGTTAAATGGCTCGCACAGGAACTACAGTTTGTTATTACTAAAAAAGGAATAGTGAAACTTCAACTCACTATTGTTATTTTTCGAAGTACTTGTTTCCCCTTTATTTTGTATATTCTTTTTTTATTCGGGGCCACCAAATTCACTTTGCCTATGGCCTCCAATTATCCAAGGCCGGTCCCGACTGGCAGTTCCGAAAAGTATGTGAAGATTCGGAAATAAAACATCCTGATGTTTGCTAACACAGTTGTATCCACTGGCCAATCATTAGATCAATATGGAATCTAAAGGAATAAATTTTTAGATTCCTTGGTGGACATTGACTGTGACCTTCTTTTAATATCTCTAATGAAGAGTTGAAGATAGACTTTATGTTGATCATCGGAAACATTGTAATTTGTTGTTTGTACATAAATTGTATTTGCTTCTTAAATCTTTTCAAACAAAGCATATATATATATATATATATATATATATATATATATATATGTGTGTGTGTGTGTGTGTGTGTGTTTCATTACTGCGGCCCTCGGTTGAAAAAGGTTGTCCACCCCTGATCTAGTAAATTCTCGCTTTCACAGGAAGCCAATGGAGTCTGCCCAAGAGAGTAGTAGCAGAATATCGTTTGTTTGTTGTAGTTTTTTTTTTTTTTTTGCAGGATATTTCGGTACATCATTGTTCTGAATTCGTTGTTATATCTGATTGTTTTACACTGCTGTAATTAAGTTGGAGTGAAACGGAGATTTTAAACAAAAATCACTATAAAAACACATAGACATATATGAATAAATTTCACAATTTTTTTTTATTTCAAAACGATTTATGATATTTCATTAACTCTTTTTTTCACTAAAAAAAACTACTTTAAATTATACTTTTTTGAGATTTCTTCAAAATTGTAAACAGATATTATTATATAAAATTTCCAATAATTTACTCATAATCATAAAACTCATTAGGATAATGCACAGTGATAACATTCTTCTTCACTTTCACCGTTTTAGAATGTAGATAAAAAAAGGTGATCAGAGACTTAGCATTTTGTTTCTCGAAAAGTGAGACTTCAGTAAAAAAAACAACAACTAACGAATCAAGATGCGGAATTTTAAGCCGTGTTGTAAAATATTTCCCAAATTCCAAACCAGTGGTTTTACTCGGTGTGTCTCTGACTGGAAGTTCTAAGCAGCACCAACTCGACACCAAGTTTCTCTGCCAGCAGTCTCCCCTATACTTGGTAAGTTATCCCTAATGTGTTCCTCAGTATGGTAAAGTGCGGCTATTATGTTATGTTTATGCACTATCTGTGAAACTGGTTGAAAAACAGAGGAATAATTGATGACAATGAATAGCAAATTCTGAAATACGTCACAACTAGCTTGATATTAAACATCTCACTCACATTACTGTGCAAAAAATTGCTAGCCTATAATAAAGCGTACATGGACGGCCATCAACTCCTGATTACAAATTCTATTTTATTACATTAAAATCTTAATCAATACAACTGTACTTCAGTAGAAGAACTATCTGTATATAAATTTGAAGGTTTTAAAAAAAATTGGCTAAAATTAAACTACTCGGCGGGTCCATGTACATTGTTGTCTAACAATTCCTGATAAACCAAGGCTAGTCTGCTACAACATTGATGTATTCTTACAACTGTACTTCATTGGAAGCACTACAAGTTCAGTTGCACTTAGAAGATAATTGATGTGATAGTGCAAAACATTGGCTAAATTGGGCTAATCAGTATCAAGGGGGGTTGCAATAATGTGTACTTGCACTCCTTGCGGACGCCCATGTAAAGTATAGAGTGTTTAGTAGTTAGTAAGTCTTCACATCACTTTTATAGTTTATCATTTATCCTGATCCATTGGATGTTATTTTGTTCATTGCCTGAACATTCATTTATCCTGATCCATTGGATGTTAGTTTGTTCATTGCCTGAACATTCATTTATCCTGATCCATTGGATGTTAGTTTGTTCATTGCCTGAACATTTTGTAATACAAATACTACAGGGGGAGATAATGATTATAAACATAACACAATTCATTGATAGGAAAGAAAAAGCCTTACAAAATGTTCGAATATCAATATATATTTTTCTATTAAGATTGATAGATGGCAGCATGAAACGTTATCAAGCCTGTGAAGTGTTATTAGAAGCACTATTTTATACTGGCTATTGTAGAGGTTTTGACTCATGATTTACTTTTAGGCAATATTCGTGATCTAAAGGAACTGACTCAAAGAGAAATAGATAGCTGGACTAGAAGACATAAATATAAAATGAGACAAAGTAATTCTTATAGTAAAGCAAAAAAAAATATTTGTTTTAAATGTCATAGAAAGGTACATATAGCCAGGCAAGGCAGAAAATGTGACCATTCAGATAGAAGATCTGACCATTCTGGGTAGGATAGAAATTTTGATGGTGATGTCTATAAAAGACTGTATCATAAAGTGAAGCCTCAGAGAAGATATAACTCTGATGAGTACCAGGGTACAAGGGACAATTGTAGGTCATATGGACCTTACTGGAGCAGAAATAAAGAAGATTATAGTTGGAGAAAGTAAACTGTTTATACGTTACTATGTATATCACCGTCCTAAACTAATAAACTCTACTGTCTCTATCTGGACCTGTACGTTTCACTCGAGGACTCTACTAGGACCGACTTCATGGCAGACTAACAGTCTCGGTCAAACTGTGTCCTGTCTTGAACTGCCCTGCCTTACACACTCTGTCTCTAGTCTGCGCAGGCATATGGTCAGATGACCATAACACAATTTATATTCACGTGCTAAGTTCATACCAGTACTGTCATTTTGCCAATTGACATAGCACACTAAACTGTATTGCTTGCCTGTGTCATAAATGTCAGCTGATCACACACAATTAACCCTTTCACGCCGTTAATAGGGTAATAGGGTTATAACAATATACTAGCATTGCTTAATTGAAAATTGAATGAACATGTTGATTTCTATTAAGTTGTTTATTGACTTATATGCTAAAACATAGTATTCACAAGATTTTATTGATGAGAAAGGGAAATAATTCGAAGAATTTTTTTTACTAATTAAGAATGTCTTGTATTGTGACATTACTTGAAAGTAAGTATGAGCAGAAGTAGTTACTTTTTTGTGTGTATCATCATATCGATCATTAGTAGATTCCAGAGAAAATCGTAAGCAAAGGAAGAAATAAACATGAATCTCATTATGGGTTTGAAATTCAGGGGTGCCTCAAGTATCACAGTTTAAACATTGTAATAAGTTTTTAATGGATATTTTATTGTTTGCATCCATTACATTTATATCTACAGGAGACGTAATGCCCCTTGATGCTCTTGATGATGAATTGTGAGATGGTACTGGGCATCGTAAACTGCGTTATTGTGACGTGATGAGCTTAACATTATACAACGTGACTTGTGGTAACTACAACGTAATTTTTCGTACTCATGGACTGTTTTATTTTTGTTACACTTTGTACTGAAAGGTACACCTTGAACTTTATGCAACGTCATCTACCATTCATACCAGCAATCTTTTTATTGAACTGTGTATCACGTTAGACAATTTACTCAGTACTCAACTCTTACATTTGATCTTATCGTGTCAGAGACTATGAACTTTTTAGGGTTGTGTTTTCAGTGATATTGTTGTACTGAACTTTCCCTGTTAGATGCCAAAGGACTTAATCATTTCATGGATGGACTATATGACTTACTTTGGAGAAATGTCATTGAATTATTGCAGTGTCATCTCAATGAAGGAACTTTGCGAGTTTCCAGACAACTCGGCTGATATGTCAGTGAATGAACTTTTCGAGATATCAATGGACTTACCTGAGATGTCAAGAGAATATATTTAAGTTGTTTATTCCAATGTTTATTTTATTTTTTTTACATTCTTCTTGCTATTGTAAAGACATTTGACTGTAGTTTTTTTTAAACTCTTTCTCTCCTGATCGACGATGCCAACGTTGATTTAACTCCCATTAAACTAAATTGATTTTTGATTTATAAACTTTAATTTGTGTTGTGTAATAAAAAAAATGCCTTCTCCTATAATTCAACACAAATTCAATATTTTCAAAAAAGTTATTGAAGTTTCATCACAAAATGATAGTGAAAAACAAATAAGCTAAACGAATATTAATACAGGAACGAGTAAAACAATTACGGAGAGAAAGAGTTTAAAAAAGCTGGTACACATTTTTTTTAGAAAAAGGAAGTTGAAATGTTATGTTTTAGAAAGATAGTATGTTAGTTTAGTTAGATGAATATATTGTGTATAGTCTTTAGCGACAGTAAAAGTAGTGACGTAGAGAGACAGACTAATGACGTGGTAGACTTAGAGCGACAAGGAGACCAACATGGCGTTAATCTAGGATAGGGCTATTTAGATAGTAGTTGAATAGCATTCAGTAATAGGGACATTAGAAAGACTGGACGGATTTCCCATTAGTAAATAAAAGTGTTGTGTTATAAAAGTGAACTCGTTGTTAAGTATATCTTGGATTAATAAATGTTCTGTGGCTAATGTGGAATAATAATTTGCAAGATATAAGTAAAGTTGGATAGCCTTTGCTTCGAGGACGATGAGACAATAGAGCACATTCTCTACGAATGCCGCGCTCTGCAAGATGAACGATCGGGACAAGGTAATGAGAGAGAGAGAACTGGTCCATGTGTGGCAGAGGGTCTGTCCTTGTACGGGGAAAAGGCGACCCTACAACTCACTGCTCGCTTCCTCTTCCGTGCTCTAAGGGAGTAATCTCAGCACGGTTTATTTCAAACGGGGTATCTGATTCGGATAGCCTTCAAGATTAGCCCACAACAATTTATAACAATCTGCATCTGAAACTGATAAACACGCAGGGCAAAACTGCTTTTCAATTTATTAAAATTAAAATTAACCAATCAATTAATGTAAGAAAAATTACAATTAATATAATGGTTTCAATTCTATTTTATTTTGTAATGACATATCAAATAATAATTATAAATTCAAATTAATGTAAATTCATATCAACAACATTCACAGAAGATATATACATATCTAAAGTTTCATAAATATTTATGTTTGTATTTTTAATTAAATGACATTATTAAAACTATTCTGTAGCATAGTGTATTTGCGTTACTCAACCGGAACATGGTAATTCATAATGATGCGACCTATGTTTTGTTTGTTTGTTTAATGTTTTACATGTTTCGGATGTTCCTTCAGAATTGAAGATAACTACTTCCTAGTCCAAACCTCCCGCAGGACGACGGGGGTCGGGCAGGGTTTGAACCCGGGACCATCGATAAATCGAAAATACAGTCCAGCGTTCAAACCGCTCGACCAGGCAGCCATCCAATTTATGCATTCAATAAATAAGGTCTCTTTTGTGTACACTGGATGGGATTATACCTTTACATTATTTCAATATTCATTTCATTTGTATTAGTAATTAGGGAGGAGGGGGAAGAATTTGAAAATCCCCCTGGGCCCCACTTGAGGGGGGCCCCAAATGAGTGTTTTTTACATTAAAAATTAAGTTTTACGCAAAATGCAAAGAGGTCATTCCCCCCAGGCCCCCATTTGTTGGAAAATTTCCAGCTACCAGCATTATTTATTTAGTTTTTATGTTTGAGCCTCCACAAGTCTCCATGATTCAAGTGTGAACAATGCACAAAACACGAAGAACTCATAGGGCTACAGACCAAACAGTCCGTGTTAAAGTAAAATACATTTATTTTATTTTAAAAGTAAATCTATGTACATTTATACATATGTATACGATATACGTTGATTCTTATAAAGCAAGGGTACATTGCTTGTATCTTATTTTACTGAAGGATGCTAAGTATCACATTTAAAGACCGAATCCAAAAACATCAGCGATTAAACCCTATGATGACCTGCTAGTAATGCAAGCTAAACTTATAGTTCCATATTAAAAGATCTTCGGGGCTCGTAAACACCTTCCATTAAGGAACAGTACCAGAAAAAAATGAGGCAGACAGAAAAAGCGATGAAAAGAAAATATAAAATGAAAACAGAGAGAAATGAGGAAAGACTGTCGATAAATCTTGCATTGCAGCAATCCTGTTACACAAAAATACAAAGATTGCTTCATAAAATGATGACATCTGAAGCATGATAATGATGGTGAAAAAAAAAAGAAATAAATACAAAGTGGCTGTCAACAGATCAAGTGTGATGCCTCAACGATCTAACAGACTGAGTAAAAGAAAGAAACTTTATTTATAGTGTACAGTACAGTACTATTGTACATTACGATTACTTTACTGCTTAAATTAAAAATATGATTGGATGGTGAAAACTTTTAGTAATTTCTAAACTCTACCTACTTTAAATATTTGATATTTTTTTATAGCAGGGGAGGGAGAGTACTCCTCTGCTTACATGTTAGATCTATTTTCTTCATACAACAAAATATGAAACATCTTGTGTATTAACGTTTTCACATCGAACTATATAGTTATACAATAAATTTTTTTTTTAATTAATAAGAAATCGTTTATGCTCTGAAAGATAGTCCCTATTATATTTTTTTTAAATGATCAATTACAGAGATGGGAATCGAACCGAACTTTTAAAGTTCAGGTTCGGTTTGGTCAGATTTGAGTTCAATTTCGGTTCGGGTTGATAAAGACTATAGTTTGGGTACGGTTCGGCCAGGACTAAAGTTCATGTTCGGCTCGGTTCGGTGTGATACATTTATTAATTAGAAAAATTAGGGTTTAATGGGATTTATTAGTTAAAACACTTTTATTTGAATTTCTACATGAAACAAATACTTTGAAACATATAATATGCACATAAGCAATATGATTTCAACAATAATGTTGCCGACATAAATTTTAAGCGTTGTAAAATTTTCTGATAAAAGATTGAATTGAAGATTCGGACTTGAGCAGGTTTTTGCTCAAGTCGGAAAGGGGTTTAATTCCGGGTGGGACTTGGCGCTAAGGATATTCTAACCTTTTTCTCTTAGTAAGAAGAGAGAATTAAAAAAAAATAATATTGATGTGTTCTCATTCAGAACACACTATTCATCCTAATAAAAAAATCCAGAAGAATCACACCAGCGGAGATGTTCTAAATTTAAAAAAAAAAAAGTTTTCACCCTTATTTTATACACTCCTTGTACAAAGCAGTCTACAGTTAACAAGGTCTTATTACATGAGCAAAAGGAGACTCCTACTTAATATACTTTAATTTTTAAAACTTGTAATTTTACTTATATTCAGATAAGTTACAATGAAAATAAAACTTTTATTTTCGACGTCCCATCTCCTTGTTA
The DNA here is from genome assembly GCA_021533235.1 of Biomphalaria straminea. NCBI lineage: Eukaryota > Metazoa > Mollusca > Gastropoda > Planorbidae > Biomphalaria > Biomphalaria straminea. The sequence continues at coordinate 11,761,909 of JADKLZ010001913.1, forward strand.
GTTGATGGTTGGTTTGTCGCCTACAAACAGCTAGTATATTTGAACCAATAGAGGCGTTGCATATTTTTTTAACTTTAAAACAACTTTCTCATGTGAACAACTCAATAAAGTTTGTTATTACAACATTTATATATTTAACTTGACATAGGGATGTAATATTAATGAAATAAACTGATATTGAAACGAAATCTAGCTCAACACAAAACAACTGTCACAGGCTAGTTTTAGAACCCCTGTGATGTGAAGTGAGTTGAGTCATTTTGACTATTTCGTATTTCATCATGAGGAAAGCATTGAGACTTTGAACAAGGGCTGATTAAATTAGTTAGTGTAGAACCCCAGTAGAGTACGGATGTATAATAATCTATTCTATCTGTTTAATATTGTGATCAAGTGTTAACGTATAAGTGTGTCATTGGATTTATGTGTGTAATGTATACTTCATTGGATTTATGAAGCTCTATGTATATATCCTAGTAGTAAAGATTACCAGTGAATTATTATTATTATTATTATTTTTAATATTGTATTCTATGGAAAATAAACGTATTTTCTGCTAGACTGGAATTTCTTCATCATTCTACACATTATGGCAATAGTACTCAGTAGACTTAACGTGAACAAGCGCAACAACAAATAGAGCGCAAGGTTGGAGCATCTAATTAGCATAGCACACCTACAAGACCAGAAGAGGCCATTAAACACGAATAACATTAGCATCAGCACGTAAGGTTACAACAACGTCTTTACTATTTCATATCTTTAGTTTTACATTTGCATTACGCTAATTTTATCATCCTTAATGCATAAACACCAATCAATCGCTTAAGTTCTTCTTACCACCGCCATGACAGTAACAACAACGGACAATTTATTAAATATAAAAACCACGATGCGTTGTTATCCCCACAAGTAATTTGTTCTCACTGTGGATATTGAGACCGCAAACAATTGGTTTTATAGACTTGGGAAGTTTTCGCGTTGATTTATCATCGATACCAGTATTGAAAATTTCTCTATCCTAGAGGCTGATAAAGGTTGGACACTGGCGAGCAATTGTAAATTATAAATTCAATTCTGTTTCACAAGATCTGGCTGACAAATAGAAATGTATCATAATACATGTTATAAAGTTCCCTCCTGTAATCAGGTCGTTAGCCCAACACCTAGACCAGGGGTGGGCAAATTACGGCCCGCGGGCCACATGCGGCCCGCCGAAGTGTTTTATGCGGCCCGCGAAAACCTAAATAAATCATTGTAAATATCTATAGAAATTATTGAAACTTTTGATTCTTATCACTTGTAATGAGAAGGCTAAAGAAACATTGTCTCTAAACGTCTTTCTAAAGAGTTTAAAAAAAAAACGAAGATTATATTTAATAGCAGTTCTATAAACTCAGTAAAAGACATAAGCCCTGGCCAGCATTTATTCAATGCTATGGAGAACTGTGTTGAAAGAGTTGGGTTGGCTTGTATAAGATGGCAAGGGTAAAAACTGATGGAGAACTAAGAAAAACAACCTTTTTAATAAAATAAAGAAAATATTCCAACCATAAACTAGTAACTGGATAGTTTATACAAAACTACATTGAATTCACACTAACTAATTTAATATAAAATAACTGTAATGTGTACTACGCTGAGTGACCGTCACTAGGCATAGTCAAAGTATGCAGCTGCTAAGGTCCATGGTTGTTCAAGGTCTCGCACAGGAGTAATTGCTTGAAATTACAGAAAAGGAATAGTGAAAGTTGTACTCCATTGTTATTGTTCGTGTTTAAAATACACCACGTCTTTAATGAATTGCAAAATTTTAGTTTTTTTTTCCTTTATTTGGTATATTATTATTTTTCTCGGGGCCACCAAATTCACTTCGCTTTGGCCTCCAATTATCCAAGGCAGGTCCCAACTGGCAGTTTCGAAAAGTATGTGAAGATTTGGAATTAAAACACTCTGATGTTCGGTAACACAGTTGTATTCACTGGCTAATCATTAGATCAATATGGAATGTAAAGGAAGAAATTGTTAGGTTCCTTGATGGACATTGACTGTGACTTTTTCCTGGTATCTGTAATGAAGAGTTGAAGTCAAACTTCATGTTTATCATCGGAAGTATTGTAATTTGTTGTATATCTAATATATAAAAGGAAAACAAAGGCGTATGTTTGTGTGTATGTATGTATGTATATCCCCGTATAGAAATCAAAACCGTTTCACCTATCCTAATATTTCTATTGAAGAGTAGAAGATAGACTTCATGTTTATCATCGGAAGCATTGTAGTTTTTTGTTAGCACATGACATGTATGTGCATTTTAAATCTTTAAAAAAAATTACATGTATATATATACATGCGGCTCGCCTAGTCCCCAAATTTTATTAATGCGGCCCTCGGTTTAAAAAGGTTGCCCACCCCTGACCTAGACAGTTTCAGACATGATGCACAAACATAAATGAGAAGCCTTCGGTATCAAAGGCATGCAAAGATTGAAGTAGGGTTAGATATGACGTCGGGCCTTCCGTAGGTAAAAAACAATGTGAAAAATTGTACTATTTATTTTATATTTTAAGTAACTTCAATATAGTTCTTTATTTAATAAAATTAAGAATATCAACATTGTAAAATATAAATGAAACAGTTTCTTTGTTTTTACTACTTTACACCAATGTTAATATTAAGCTTCAATATCATTGTTGTTTGTTATCGAAAATATTTATTTTATATCAAATGGAAAGGGAAATAAATATTATTTTTATATAACATAAAATAAAAGTTTTTAAAACGAAACATTAATTTAATTAAATGAGGTCATCTTAACGATGCTATCGTCTGTTAGGAGAGAAAGAATTAATTTTGTCTGAACGTGCTGTATTTTACTCCCCCCTCCTTATTTGCATAAAATATTTACTTCAAAGCAGCATATGGACTTTGAAGGTCTTTATTTATTTATCCTCAGTATTCAAATATTGAATTTAAAATAAAATGCCACAATCGACATTTTGTCCTTAGAAACATAAACAGCTGGGCAGCTAGACTGTCTTGTCCACCTCTGTTTAAATGGAACTTTCAAAAACTAAATTAAATAATTATGTAACTTTGCTACAAAAAGGAAACTAGTTTCTTACATTATTTATACATTTAAAGACGAAATAAAATGTTTACTTCAGTACATTTGTAAAAATACATTTATAATATTTTAATATCATTTAATTAGACAAATCTTATAGCAAAACATTAAACAAAAAGTATAAATAATCATAATTTTAGATTAATATAGGAAGGCCTTTACTTCTTGTGAGAAAAAATCCCAGAGTTTGTTTTTTTTTAATTATAATCTAGCTTTCATTATATTAATTTATAAAATTTTAAGCGTTTATTTATATAACTGTAATGAATGTAATCAATCTAAAATTCTAAATCTGATGTTACAAGTATAAACTCCCATGTCTTGGTCCCAATAAACTTAAATATATAAACAATCCTGGCCGGGGCAAATGTTGCCGATTTTAGCTTTGCATACTGAAACACACGCTATATTCTGAACTTACGATTTCTGTTTTCTACAACATCCTGCTTCTAACTTAATAAGTTCAGGTCAAATGTCAAGTCTGCTAATCAGGGCTGTAACAAGATCTCTATGTACTAAGCTCTATTAAATCTACACTAGTTTCTCTCCACTCTTTGGGTAAAACAGTTTGAGGATTGGAATTTCTAAGATAATATCTATATCCTATCAGGTAAAGGTATGATTATTACAGTTTGTTATTGGTAGATTATAAATGACTGTCTCTAATACAGGGGAGACTTAAAGTCGTTGGTCTATTCAGTAATTCATGTAAATGTTGCACCCATCTATATATCTGCTTTTCATCTTCAAGTTGTCAAAGTATGCTGCCTTTCTGCTCCCTATGCAAGTTCTATATATTATTTGTGTCCTTCCTTGACCACTCTGTTGTCATCTGCATGCTGTCTTTCTGCTCTCTATGCAAGTTCTATGTATTATTTGTGTCCTTCCTTGACCACTCTGTTGTCATCTGCATACTCTTTTTTTGCTTTTGCTTTAGTCGCTCTAATTTTGGCTTTGTTGAGAATGGATTTCTTTTCTTTGCTAACCCCCTGGAGAAAGTCATGGTTGAGATCCCCTATTTGTGTGTACATTTTACTTTTCCTAACATCTCGTAGCTTTATGTTTTCAATGTCTCTTTGACTTTCTCCCATCGATTGTGTACATCGTCTTAGTCTTCATCGATTTACTGAAGCTTTTATGGCCCGCCAAACTTTTCTTTTTGGCCCGCCTAATTTTTCTTAATTAGCCTGCCCCAATTTTTTATTTGCCCTCCAATTAATTTTAATAAGCTCGCCAAGGTTTTCTTTATTGGCCCGCAAAAATCTTCTTCATTGACCCGCTCTAGTTTCCTTTACTAGCCCGCCTAGTACTCAAGAAGAACATCAAGACTTATCTTGTTTCTAAACTTTTAGTAACACCAAGTGGCTTACATCGCTATATTGATGAAATTATTATCATAGGAGGAGAATGGACAAAGGAAGGAGTCAGAGGGAGGGGCAGAGCAGCTGACCAATGACGTCGCGGAGCGGGGTTGGAGAATGGTTGACATGGGGCAGGGTTAAGGAGATGATTGGCTAAAGCGTTGTCTAATTATTTTAATTGGGACATATATTTGGTTCCTTTTAGTGATGTATTTGTTTATTTATACGCTCTTTGAATGTGTGTACGTTTCGGTGTGATTGGGGGGGATCTAATAGTGTAGCTTCAATCATCAATAACTTAAATACTAGGTAATTCAATATATATACTTTGAAATTGATAAGAGTTTTATTATTATAAATATGCTTTATAGATGTATTTATCTCATAGTTTTTCACTAGACAACAAGAAATACATGTCATGCGGATCTGGTGAGTGCATAGTGAAACTCTTCACATGACAAAGAAGTAAAAACAAAAGTTTGATATAATAAGTGAAGGTGAGAACTAAATTATCACATTTTGTCAATAGTGAATCTAAGGGAAGGAAGGAATGTGATTGTAAAAATTATTTTAATGTTTAACTCTACATTAAACTGTATCGTGAAGAGTGTTGATGGAGCTGGTGACTGTTGTCATCTACATTTAAAATTGATTGCAAAGGCTTCTATGTCACCATCGTATGTCTTAAATGAATATAAAAATAATTTTAACTCCATATGAAATTATTTGAGCACAGTCAAGTTTTTTCCTTAATAATTAACTAAGAATAGAAAAAAAAATCCATATTTCTGAAGAACTATGGCGATTCTCGCTTCATTTGATTTAGAATGACTGTGATAAGGACATGGGTGATAATGAACAGGATAAATGATATTGATGATTGTGATGATTAGGATAACAATTATGTTGATAATAATAATGGTACATACAATTAAACTGATCCTAAGGAAAAGCAAGTATATTGAAACGGAAAGGAACTTTATAAAAATTAAGAGCATTAGAAAATAATTTCAAACCTGAAATGGACCATTTTGTACTACAAAAAAAATAATGTTCTTCTTGCAATATACAGAGACAGTAGCGGATTTAGGGGGTGGCAAGTGGGGCAACCTCCCCGGGCCCTGCACCCAAAGGGGCCCAGCGATAGTAGACTCCCTTGTCAACGTCAGGCTCGAAAACCAGACCAGTTCTCATAAACTACAACTTGTTGTTCAATCTTAGTGGACATATGATACCAATTAACATTTGAAGCTTTCAACATGACATTTTTTTTATTTCAAAGTACCGTTCAGTTTCGATTAGATGAATAGTTGTGGTAGAACAGAGAAACTTTAAGCGTCGAACAACGGACAATTGTTTGGCTTGGTTGAGATGCTTTACTAAGTCGACCTAACCATTCAAGAACGTCTTCGACAAATTAAAGGATAGTGAAAAAGTCGATTTTGGGTGAAAAAAAAAGTCGATTTCTCAATTTTGTTGTAATTTAATAGTTGGACATGTATTCTATAAGCTGGCACCAAAAAGTTTGCTAAAAAGTATCATTTTTATTTTAAAAACGAATGTAGAATTCATTCAATTATAGTAAATACAAATCTTGTTTAGGATTAGGATTTTTCTCAGAATGCATTTTTGGTAACCACCATGTAGAATATTTATAAAATCTCTGGAACTAATAGAGATAAATGTATCAAATTTGGTATGCTTACTCAGAGATAATTAATGTAGAGAATCAGCGAGATTTAATGACTTTATCTGAAGGATTTTTTTAAATATGAGCCTTTCAGAAACAAAAGTGGATGCATTTTACATGTAAAAAATCATCCTTTTTTTAAAAAAAATTATAAAATGCAGAACATTTAGAAAAATTGTATAATATCTAGCTAGTTCCTTCCAGACAACATTCAACTTAAAGACTTTCGTATTTTAAGCTTTGAAGTTTATCAATTTTGGAAAATTTTAGAATTTTTCAATATGAACTAATTTTTTTTTCAAGATGGCCGCCATTTCTAAGGCAACCAGGAAGATAAAAAAAATTAAACATATATTTTTTGTCATTGAGTTGTCATATGATATGTTATATTAACAAAGGTTATTCCGTTAAAGCAAAAATAAAAAAAAAAAATTTTTGGACTCCAGTAACCCCTTATTAAAACGCAGAGGCTTACGTCCAGTACCTGGGATATAGGACTCATAACGAGCTTATGTACCCGATGGCATTTTTCCCGTCATACTTGACTGCACGTAAGATGTCTTTTCCATAGCGCTGTGTGCACGTATCTAGTCCAGAAGTTTAGGTGGAGAACACTTCAAGTTTATGTTATTTACGTAAGATAGTATGTTTAGTAACAAAAAGGGCCTTCAGTGTTAGAGGTTGACGATCCCGTTAACACGACATGGTACGATGTATTTGGCCTACCCTTACAGCGCAGGGCCCCCCCCCGCATTCAACATTCGCTCATGCCCCCGCGTATTGCTAGGGCAGCCTCTGACAGGGATGATGTAAATTGGTTATTTGATCTTTCCATTTGTTGTTAAATAAAATGAAAACTTATTGTCTTTTTTCTTAAGGCGTGTTAATCATGTCCGTTTGCAGCACTGTATAGGTCAAGGTATTTTTATTACCAGTCTAGATCGGGAGGTGGAGTGATGCAAGGAAAGACTAATGGCCATGACTACGACAGGGTAGAGGTGGGGGAGTTGGCTAAAAAAGGACAAGAGGATAAGGGATTAATTACCAAGACATTTAGGCCTATCTGTAACTGACAAGACTCACCCATGCCACATATGCGGCCGGCTTTTCAAAGCGAGGATTGGACTTTACAGCCATCCTCGAACACGAAGGAGGAAGATATATATATATATATATATATATATATATATATCATATAACAGCTTTGTTACCGACCCATCAATAGGTCTTCAAAATATGACATATTATACTGACTTACGGCACCTATCCTGTAAAGGGAATAAAATTCTACTATGTATATTTCTTTATTAAAAGTAATAAAGATAAAGTTACATTCTAACTAACATTCATTTTAACAAAAATGTTTTCAATATATACTTGACATTAAAAGAAACGTTGATTTGCTAAATATTATTTATGTTATGTAAGCAATGAAACTACTAAAGCAAATAATATAGTATATAAAAGTTTTTTGCAATCTATAATATAATTAATTTGTTTTTAGCACAATCATCTCCCTTTAAAAAGTTACACCATAACAAGTAGCTTCTAATAGCTCAAAACAAAAACCAGGAATTTGATACATTATGCATTCATACCTTAAAAACAAGGCTAGTTTATATGAGGGCAATCCAAGCTTCGGTCAGAGGAAGCCTCATCCAAAGAGATGTGTATAATATTCAAATTTCGACTGGTCAGAAACGTTTAGGTTCTTGTTTATTTTAATTTGCTCGGAAGAAGTAACTACAGCTTCGACAGCTAACGACACTAAATCTACAAAAGGTCTTATCCTCCATGTACTAGCGAAGGTGATGCTCAAAGAACGACCCGCGGGCCACATCCGCTGTTTTACTGTTACAAAGGGACATGTTTGTGAACAACTGCCCAGACCGATGAACTTAACTGTTTATTCATAAATCAAGTTTTGTGAAAACATTATATGAAAGAAGGAAATTAAAAACATTCAGCTATAATAGACCCTGGATGACCAATATAAAAATTAATATTTTGTCATCATCAAGATGTACATAGATGTCTATTTCTAAGCGCTGGTTATGAGTGTACTGTATGTCATTCTTTTCGTGTGTGAATGTTGTTTGTAAGTGCATCTATATCGTAAATCTATGTTGTTGTTGTACATTATTTTCGCTGAGGTTGTCGATTGTAGTCAAAACAAATTTCCATTCGTTTAGATCAATAAAGTTATCTTATCTTATCTATCCGGCCCAAGGATATGTTGGCATAAAGTAAAAAAATCTGTCTCCGCAAAAAAAAAAAAAAAACTTTTCGAAAAATGTTCTTTCATTACGTTAGAGTTCTAAATGTTATTATTTTTCATGTATTGGTTGTAATAAAAATCTGATACCTCTCAAAATATTGTTATTTATTAAAACAGCAGATTTAAGATCAGAGCAGCTAGTAGTTATAAGAAGCATGCATGGGGCCACCACTGGTGAAGTCCTGTCAAAGAGGTTTTAACCTTCACAGAGGATCTTCATTGGAAGAAATAAGTGGGAGTGACACTGATGGTTCCAGAAGTTTGGTAGACATCACCACATCCTCTACAAATGCATAGTGCTTAAAAACGGTTTCGAAGGTACGACTAGTCTTGAGAATGATAAAACTGGTGCATGCGAGGGTCTCGCCCTGTACGGAGACAGGCCCTACAGAACACTGCCAGATACCTGGACCGTGCTGTAAGGGATCAATCCCAGCACGGAGCCTCAGTGCATGGAGACTTACAAATGGTAGACAGCAAGAATTATTAGCAAAGTTTCAAACCAAGCCTCTGTGGCTTCATTGAATTATTTATCAACAAATTCCCTGGTGCAAGGTGTTCAGTCTGGACTGTGAAGATGGTGCTGTTCAGAATGAACATTGTCAGTCATTTCAAAAAGTCATTGTGTCAAGTGCCCAGACAAAGCTACAACTGGTACTGATTGACTTTCAAAGTCAAACATCCCAGTAATAGAAAAAATTTAAGTAATTCAGAAACTGATTTCTACTCGTGTTACTGTTTTAAACTTTTTCTAAATCTCTTAAAACAAGTGTTAAGGATGTTCACTATAATTACAGGTTCTGAGGATATACTTTTACAGTAATTTTTTTCTCACAAATATCTAGAATATTAGATTCAGTACTCTAACTTGGTATCTCAACTTTTCAGTTGTCTAAGTAAAAGTTGGTTTAACATACACGTCTCGTGAATTGATGTACGTACTAAAGTCACAGGCTTCTAATAAAAATGTTTTTCTTTTATTTTTATTATTCTTTTAAACTTTTTTGGTGATGTGGCCCGTGACACGGGTATCGGAAATAAAAATGGCCCGTCAACCGGATAAGGTTGAGCATCACTGTTACTAGCGGGTCATCGTTGGTTCCAGTTGCTGTATTAATCTTATTTATAATCTTTGTAATTCGTCTAATTGATCTTTCCTTCATGCTTGAGTAAATGAGAAAAAATCATACGCATTATTTCAACAGATACATGTTATCTCTTTTACAAGAATTCAAAATATTGCGACCTATATAAAAAAGGTATCTACAACTGTGTTCGCCTTGGAGTAGGAGGGTTTATATAAAGAACTAATTTGAAACATAATATAATATTTTAACACAACTTTCAAGGGGGGATGTATAGATGTTTCTAATTTCTAATATGTTTAGATCATTAAAGGTTTTAAAAGATCAAGTACATTTGTTTGAAAAGTGAATGAATCTAATATGAAAGAAATCAGATTTTGTTTAAAATTAGACACCTTTCCATGTTTACAATGCCATTGTCCATTAACATAAAGACACCTTTCAATGTTTACAACGTCATTGTCTACTAATCTAAAGACACCTTTCTATGTTTACAACGTCATTGTCTACTAACCTAAAGACATCTTTCTATGCTTACAACGTCATAGCCACCTAGTGATAGAAATCTTTTTAAGAAGAAATGGATTATGAATGTTTATCTGACTAACGATGTTGATAAATACAAACAACAAGAGCAGATAATTACATGACCTTAAGACTAATAGGAATGAAAAAACAAGGACAATAGTGCTAACAGTTAAAAAAAATAAAAGGAGGGGTCTAGAAAGTACTCAAAAATCTTTTTTTTTTTTAATATAATGAATAATGAGCTGTAGATGTCAGGAGAATGCGTTTCTGCCTAGAAGAATGCAAGAAAACGCATTTGGCTTCGCCCCGGACCCCACTTGGAAGCTTACAGCGCTCGGCCAGACCCCCTCGCTGTCAATAAAAAGACCTCAACAAAGGTTGAAAATCGCTGCTTTTTTAACACTCCAACATATATATCAAAATATAGTCACTCACGAAGGCCGCGGGATACACATTTGAGATCAAAAGAAAATCTGCTGCCGAGGACAAACGCAGACGACGAAAAAAAAAATCAAGATGGACCATATGCGGACAATGGTTTTGCTTGCCCTGGATGTGGCAAAATATGTAGGTCGCAGCTGGGGCTGCACAGCTACGGGAAATACTGTATTCCTCACTAATCTTCGGACTCGATGATATATGCTGTAAGCACGTTTATGTTTAGGGTTAGGGTTGACTGGGCGATAGGGTAAGGATTTGGAAAAAAATCGCCCCCCTCCCCCACACTACAAAGTTCTGGATCGCCAGTGCAGCATATTATCAATCATGGTTTCCTGCAACATTTTAGCACGAAAATTACATGTAAAATAAGTTAAGAGCATACAAACATTTTTGTTACATAAATATCCAAAACAATATGTTATTGATACTTAAATCCACACGATGTTTTGGAACGAACATAAAGGTAAATCAAATTTCCAATAGCTTTTGGTGTTGCTCTTTTTTTATCTAAACATGAAGATAGACTGACCCAATAGACAAAACACTCTAAAATAAAAGATTGACTGGGACACTATAAAAATAATCTGATTATTTGAAAACTTTTTAAAGGAACTAGTTGTAATGTATTAAACTTGATTATGGTTACTTTAATATTAATATAAAATCAGTGTATTTCCAGGGCTCTTTATTCGGAAAACAAGAATGATAATCAATTGCTGCTTTTTGAATGATTATAATTAATAGGCTGCATGATGTAAACACTTGTTGTCGGTTAACTAACTCAATCTGCGGGCCATTTTAATTTTCAACACTAGTGTCGCGGGCCACATAATGGAACAAAATACACAAACTTAAAGAAATTGAACTGAACCTTATTTCAAACCCGAAGATCTAGTACTTGCATTGAATTATTGGGATATTTGAATTGCACCATACACCACTAACTTAAAGATTTTGACAACTCCGGCCTCCATAGAAACGTAATAGTTTAATGTCAATACAGCCTATATTGTACAAATGGTAACACGTAACACAGGCTGTACAAATGTCTCTCCGTTAACACCGAATCGCCGTAGCAACTCTTGCGCTGGTCTTTCCGTCTCGGTCTGGGCTTGCACTGGGTTCAACAGTTCAGGATTGACCTTATACACTTGGACTCGTTGTGTCGGACTCGATCACAGACCAAGATCAAGACGCCGTTCGTCTTAACTGTACTTGACATTTCTCCGCATTGAACATTCGTTGTGCTCGTACAGAACCAGATCGCTGAACTGTGTTGTTGTTGACCGTGCTCTGAACCTTCTGTCGTGAACCCCTTTCTGAACCGTATTGACTGGGACACCTCCGGTCTTTATATTGGGTCCCTGCTGGCCTTCTCGAACTGGATAGAACGCCGCTCGACGTTTCTGGGTGGTCAGATGACTACAATTCTAGTCACGCTCCTCAGCTCTGTTCACGAGGCAGATCTTTCCCGAACCGTCACGTTGACATTCGACTCGGCTGACCGTGGTAACTATGCACACTTGACCGCTCGTCTAGCGCTGGACTGGAGGGATTCGCGTCGGCTGACTACACACATACCACTATCCCCCATGTGTGCCACCACCAGGTATATAGCATTATCATGTTCTATAAAAATAAAATGATCCGTTCACTTTTCTTGGCACAGTACATAGTATTATGTCATGAACGCACAAATATTAACTGCCTTGGTAGTAATCCATTAGAAAAAGGTGAGTGTCCTAACATAGGTAAAGATGCTTTTTTAAGTTTTTTATTTGGGTGGGGGGGAGGCGGATCTAATATATTTCGGCGGATTGGATGGAAGCACGTAGAGGGCCGGATCTAGCCCGCTGGATGTATTTTGGGCATCACTGGGTTAACCTGTATGTCTCTTATATGTTAGTTTGTAAGTCTAGATCGTGTCTTATTTAAGTTATTTATAAATGAATTATGCAACTCTTTAAGAGATGACACTGAACAGAAAGACTATTTATTTATTTGCAATAAAAAATCGAACATCTAATAATACATAAATAATTAGTTTTACTCATAGACTATATATTACATGGACTGCCAACACTAAGGTAACTAAGCATAAGTTCCGTTCACCGAGGCGTCCTTAGTTATAAGGGTAGAGTACTTCCGGTAGATTTGTTTACAATTTAAAAAAAAACATTCCCGAAGATTTGTATCACCACTTTTACAGCAAACCATGAATGGAAACTTAATTGTTATATAAGATGTTACAGATGAAAGTGTGCACAAATCAATTTGTGACATAGATCTGTAACTGTAAAGCTTTATAAGTTATTTTCTTAGCCAATAAAGACTAACTAGACTAGCCTGTATTTTCGTGTATTTTCTTGATTACGACATTGATTGATTCATGATGCCAGTTTGGATTACTTTTTCAAAATCACATTTGACAATTTACACATATCTAGTATGGTGAATGAACGTGTGGTCGTATGCCAAAAGAAGTATTTTTTGGTGAGCTTAACAGAGGTGACAATGGAAATGCTTTAAAGACCAGTTTTGGCGCTAACTTGCCTTAGCTGACATAGAAGACAGCACCTTGGTTATATGCGGCTTTTTAATAATAAAATAGAAAAAGGATGAATCACACATGTCAGTACATTCTGTGACGTTTTAAGACAATTTAAGCTATAACACATTGCAGGACAGGCTACTGTCCTGTTGCCTCATATTTGTCACAGATATGGCCAATTTTCGATTCACATTGCCTCATATGCTGTTTGACTGGCCTCAGTCTTGCTGATCTCCATCTCAATAGGTCAGGGAAACCAAAAGTTATCGACCTGTAAGGTGAATTGTATGCAATGAGCAATACATCAGGGTTTCTGTCCAGGGCTTTTGCAGGAGGATTTGAGCCTCTCAAACCCTCACTCAAATGGAGTGTGATGATTTGGACTTTTTATGCCTTTTTTTCGGTCTTGGCTAGAGTTATTGTAAGACTAAACTATTGACATGCAGCTGTCGACTAGCCGGTAGTGAGAGCCGCATCGTCGTCAAACATCAGTTCCTTAATCAGGATATGTCGTCTCCTCGTTTTGGTCAAGCCAGTTTAAGAAGCCTTTCATCCGATCTACTGTGGACATCTACTGCATCTTCCTGGTTTTTAAAGGCGCAATGAGAGTACAGACGAAACAATTTCTAATAGTGTTGATGGCCAAAACCCATCCTTGTTTTACCCTGCTCTTGATAGATAATACCTTTAAGTCTTAGAGGAAGAACTGACAGTAGTTTCAATATTTATTTGGACAGACAATTTTTCACTATTAAAAACCACTTGTGCTTAGTGTGAGAATATTGCTAAGTGAATTTGATATTTCTATTACTTTCTATTCAAGTCACTCAAGATAAATTTTATTTACAACAAAAAATTTTAATAATGCAAGTTTCTTTTTTGTTTTTTTTAAACTAAACTAAAGGTGCATTCTACTTCCAAAAACCTGATTTGATTGTCACTAACTTTCAAATTAAAGTGAGCTTTTTTTACTTTCTCCAATAACATTGTGTATTGTAATTTTTAAAAACAAATGTATCACTTTTACTTGTCATTGTAAAATAATAGGTAAAAAAAATCACCTTAAATATGTTACATGGTACTTAATCCTATGCATAAAATGATCATTTTCAGTATTTAACGTGTCATTAAAAAATGATAATTATATTAATACATATTAGATTTGCAAACAAATGAAAACCATACAAATATTTTATTTTGAAGTATAGATGATTAAACTTTTAAGTGTCTGAACAATACTACTCAGACATTAACTTATTATTCTAGACTTTTTACAGGAATGTATCTTACGCTTGACTGAAAGAGAAAGTTGCTATAATTTAAATAATAAAATTTAATCTATATATAGTCTGAATATGTAACTAAAAATTGAAAAATGCTATCATTTATTGACAAGTGAATGTTGAAGTAATGTTGTGCTTTCTATTTTAATAAGTCAAGAAGCTTTAAGTCTCATTTTAGTTAAAGCATACAGTATTGCTTTTTAAAAATCTTTTTAATGTGCTAGTTAACTTGATTTAGCTTATTTATAGTTTAAAAAAAAAAAAATGTTTAATAATTGAGTATACAATTTTTGCAAGTTGGATAACTATTTATTAAATGAACAAAAAATGTTTAAAATTATTGTCAACTAACTTTGCCAAAATATACACATTAGTAAGAACATTATTATCTTCAATTTTTTATAATTATAAACAATCCTTAATAGATTTTTTCAAATTATAGAAATAATGCTCAAGTCTTCATCAAATCAAACACAACAAAATATTCATGAACTTCCAGCTATCAGCGAGGTACTGGTAGGTATTATGGAGCACATTCTCCTTCAGCTCAGAGGATCACAGGCACTGGACATATTCTAGCACTGTTGAAGGAATAGAAACAACATAGGCCTACATTAAATTCATAACAAGTCACAAATTCAATCTTAGTTTCATATAGTACCAAACTTCCATATGTTCAAATCCTTTATGGATAAAATCTATGCTGAAAACATCTAACAAAACAGTTCTTTAAAAAGTATATTAGGAGTATAGTAAAGTATATTAGAAGTTTTATATTAAAATGATGGTGGCTTTAAAACTGATCTGTCTGTATATATATAAATATCTGTTTTTGGATAGCTTTCAATTGTTTCAATCTTGCCTACTTTGAGATCCAATGGATTTGATATTTTTGTTAAGGTGTTATTTAGTAAATGTGTTTTAATGGTTGGTTGTTTGTAGTTTAGTCTGGGCGTTATGTTTCAAAATCTGGTAATTTTTTCTCTGTGATTGGGTAGGTGGTGTTTTAGGGCTAGCTCATTAGTAAGTTGGATCAGATTTCTTTGCTTATTTTGGTTGTTTTTACAATTGCTCTGTGTTAGTAGTTTATTAGTATGATCGTCTTCTAACCTTCTGTATCTCTCAATAGCTACTAATGCTGCTCTGTTGCGCCTTAACAGGTTCAATATGGAGTCTTTTTCACAGGCTGCTGTGGGAATAGTTCTAATGGGTACCTCCACATAAGGCTTGGTTTTGTTGGCAGCTACTTGTATGGAAAGACAGTTATCCATTACAGATCTGATGTGTCCAATGTAAAACTGTCTTAAGGTTTTCTTTTCTGCTCCCCAGGATGTTCATGATAGGTGTTTTATTATGTTTAATTTTTGTGATGCTTTTTCTTTTAAATCTGACATAAAGTGTTTTAGAGACAGTCTTTGGTCTAATTTTACACCAAGATAAGTTGGATTTCTTATTTATTTATTGGTTGTGAGTCTATTTTTAGGATGTAGTTTCTTTTAGCTTTTTTGTTGCTGTGGCTAAAGATGCTAAAGATTGAATGAAGTGGCTTTTCTTTGTTTATTTCCATTTTTCATAATTTTGAATACATAGAGATAGTTGTGAGTGCTCTATTTAGTTTGGATCTAGTCAGCACTGGATATTTCTCTGTAGTCCAACTTAAAAGGTTGTCTGCATAACTTGCCTTATTGACTGAAATCAGGTCCAGGAGGTCATTCATGAAGATTAGAAAGAGAGTACAGCATCAGGCTGAACCTTGTGGTAGTCCTTCTTCCAAACTTTATTTTTACTAGAGATGGCACCTTCGACCTTCTACTGTGTCCTGGATAAAAAGAAAGAGGTGGTCTTCTGTTCTACTTGCTTTCCTGAAGCCAACTTGTGCATTGTGGAATGAGCAAGTACTTTCTAGCCACCAATAAATTCAGTTACCGGTATTAATCTTTTTTTTCTGCCATTTTGTCAATCTTGAATGTTAGAGATATTGGTCTATAACTTTTTGGGTCTCCAGGTGATTTATTTTTCTTTAAAATGGGTATTATGTTTGCGGTTCTCCTTTCCTGTGGTATGTCTCCAGTTTTCCATGTATCGTTGGTAAAGTTTTGGGCCTGTGGTCCTCTAGTCCCTGGATCATTTCATTTTTTATTTTATCTAATTCTGGTGTCCAAAAAGGTTTGTATTTCCTAACTTGACCTCAAGGGATGTGTTTTTTTTGCTGCTTGTATGATGTTGGAGTTGACATCTGTCTCCATTATGCTTGATAGTCTTGTGTCTGTTTCTCATGAAAAAAGCTGCCCACTTAGCATTTTTATAGTTCCATCTAGTTGTTTTGCTGCATTGGTATCTACCTGGTGTTCCAATATTGAGGAGTACAGACCTGTGGTCACTACCTATGTCTTCAAGAACTGTTTTTTAGAAGAGACTGTAATGTCTGTAGAAATAAAAGTTAGGTCAGGCCTGCTATTTGTGTTGTGTGCTCTATGGAGGAATGTTGTAGGTGAGATTTTGTTTCGCAGAAGTTGTAGGTAAGAGGCATTTCTTTTTCTATTTCTTTGCTACACTTGTAGTATGGGTAGCCATGCCTAGGGAGGGTGTGTGTGCATTAAAGTCACCAGCTATTATTGTCCTTGTTTAATGTGGTAGTTGTACGTCTATTTCTGCTGTTGATGATGATGGGCAATAGAAGTTTTTGATGGTGTAAGTTATTTGTATCGTACTGTACATGTTTTACTGTTGCTTGAAAAGGGGAACAGATTTTAAAATAACTTCATGATAAAAAGAGTCATTGAATATTGTACCGAGTGTCTAAAACAAATTCTTTTAATGCATAGATTAAAATATGAACATACATTTGCAAATTTAAAGTGAGAATTTGAAGACTGCTTTTATTCTTTTTGCACGAAGATTAAAGTATTACATTTTAAGCTGCCCTACTTACTGGAAGGAGGCGCATTGGCTTAGTGGTAAAGAGCTTGGCTTCCAAACTGGGGACCGGGGTTCGAATACTGGGATTTTTAATTTGAGTATTAGTCCATCCAGCTATAATGGGTATCTGACATTTAAAGTGGAAAGTGCTGGCCACATGACACAGATGATCTTTATATCATCTGCCCTATAGACCACAAGGTCTGAAAGAGAAACTTTTTACTTACTTGAAGTATCGTAGGAAGAGTTTCTGACATAACAAGTGAGTTTTGTGGCATTCATCCTATTGATAAATTCTTAGGGATAAGAAAGCATCATTTGTTCTTGAAATATACATCTGCAAAAAAGAAAAGAGCAATTGCTTATTAAATTTTAAAAATATCTAAAACTTTATAGTGATTTAGTTCAAAGAATTATGTAAAGACTTTCTTTAAGCATTTTCTAAAGTCATTATATGACATCTTTTTCCACCAAGATAACTGGTTAATCTGTACTTCTAATTGAGAAAAGTTGCACTATATATTTAATTCTAATGCAAGAAAGTATAATTTGAAATGAAAACACCTTAGACAACAAAAGAGTGGTATTGGCCTGCAGGAGCCAATTATCACTTTAAAATATCCTGGTCCCTGCACAGGCTGGAGGGAATATAATATGTTTTATTTACAACATAACAACAAAATTGTGTAAATATTTGCCTGATTTCACCTAGAAATTTAGCTTTAAATAAAATAGCACATGGATTCTTATGATTAAAATAGACTTACATAACATTTAAAAATAAATTATAAAATTAATAAAAAACTTACTGTTAAATGTATTTATACAGCTTCTGGCACTGGGTGCAAACTTTTTTGAAAACAATAAGAAGATATTGTGGCAGTATCTGGGTAAAATCTAGTAAATATTTTAATCCTCACATTGAATGGTAGCATCACTTTGGGTATCATTCAACATCCTTTGTGTACTTCTTTGGTACTTAAAAATTAAGATATTGATCTACAGTAAATAATAGCACAATTTGGTACCTACTGGAGTGTTTGAGAATGAAAAAAAAAAGAACCAATTAGAATGTATAGTTCAAACTAGTACAGCTGTTTATAATTATATCTAGGCAATATATGAGTAGTGATCAATTATATTTAGTAAAATCTAGTACATGAGTTGACAATGGCTGTAGACAGAGGTATTGCTCATCAGAAACATTAATTCTGTATAATCAGTGTATAGGAATAAAATAGATTATGATTATCATCTAGACACAGATTCTAGATGTAGAAATAAAAGGAGGAAGAATGCTAGATCATAGATTTGAGTCTAATCCTAGCCTAGGTCTGATATTATTATATAAAATATCTATGTAGAATGTCTAGAGATATAGATATAGATTCTAAACTAGAAGTAGAACTAGATCTAGATATTGAGTTAATTGGGTCATTAGTAAAGATGAATTGAAATACATCTTTAATTTAACTTTATTTAGAGCCAAGCATTTCCATTCATGATAATGATTCACAAATGAAGAGGCTAGGCTAAGTCGAAGTTAACAAGTCGAGAAGTAGAGAAAGTCAGATGCATCGGCGATTAATCATCATCGTGATCATGTCATCATCATGAACAACTTCAAGCTAACAACTTTACTTAGATCTAGACTCAGACTTTAAAGGGAAACTCTCATAGTTTTTCAAATTTTAGTGAATGACATATTTAAATTCTGCGTAAAAAGTTGTAATAGTAAACATTATGTCATTTTTATTTAAATGCTCAGAAAATTTTATATTTAATAAATTAGACAGTAAATTCTTCACATCTCAAAAAAAACGGGGTTCTGCGAGATGGTTATAGTTTTTAAAGACGTGACGTCACAACTGAACCTGGCTAAGTTAGATCTATACCTATATCACCGATAAACTCTCTATAGATCTAGATCGCATTTATTCTTACGCTTCACGGCTAGATCTAGTCTCCACGTTGATTTAAAATCGGTCTTTGTTTATAAACAAGGGCGTCCGTATCAGAGCGCTGCTGGGCCCTGGGCGAGCGTCATGCGCGGGGCCCTTAGCCGTAAGGATATACTATATGTACCGTAAACTCATATATATATCACGCTAACGGGCTCATCCGTCTCTCACGCTGTAACAATAACAATACAGTATCTCCGCCTTATATACTTCCATACACATCCCAAGACCCGACTTATACGGAAGGGCTATACCACAGGTTTAAAAAAAATAATTAAAAAAATACTCCTAAGTTGTTTTTTTGTTGTTGTTGTTGTTGTTTTTTATATATGGTGACACGGGGTTTTCCCAAAGCTGCAAGATGTCTATTCACAATAGCCTATTGGGGGGAAAAATGCGTCATCGTCAAAGTTTCTCGGAGCCTATTGGCCGAAATAGCTGTACAAGTAGATCTATTATACATCAACTGGTTCAATACATAGGCTAGGTTACAGTACCAAATAAGATAAAATAAGATAATTTGATCCAATCTAATAGAAATTACGTTTGTTTACAATTGACAACCTCAACATAACTACTGTACAAAAACAATATTGATGAAAAATTCGAACATTCACATATATAAGAACACACATACACATTCACAACCAGCGCTTCATGGATTTGACTTCTATGTAGGCCTACTTCTCGATGACGACAGCTGACCTCGTAACACTCTGACCGAAAGTGGGACAAAGGAGTTTTTAAATCTTTCAGTTTTAGTCTTGATGGAAAGGAGACGACCACTTCTCATACAACCTCAACACTTTTTTTTCCTTTGCAGACTAAATTAACAGTATATTTAATGTATACGTATTAATAGTAATAGGCGAGTAACTGGCGCCTTAACCAGTAAGTTTCGGGCAGGAGGGGCTCGTTAGCCATGGCTGGCTACCCACCTAGGAGAAGGAAAACTTTGAATTCAAACCTCTGCTGCCTTGCAGTTATACCCAATCAAGGGAAAGGCTTCGGGAGTCAACCCTGAGGAAAAATCAGGAGCTGGCGACCCTAAGGCAGTTTGCAGCACCCAGTGCTACACTCTGGCAGAACCTGCGACGCTGCTGACCCCAAACTGTATCGGCACTGCCGTTCCTTTGGATACATCAGCTGCGTGGAGAGGGGGGAACTGATGTGTGGGCGACATCGTTCCGACCACAGCTTATGCCCAGGCATTCATCTCATGGAAATGAGATGATCCATAGACGCTTCGCGACTGACGGTGGCCATAGATTAATAGTACTTTTAAAGGTTACTGTTTATCATTAATGATTTGGTATTCGGAGTTGGGGTTAATTCTAGATCTAGTAAAAGAAAAAAAAAATGCCTAGAGTCTATAATACATATTTTAGATCTAAACTAGATCTACATCGGGAGCTTGTTTTAAAATAAATTCGCGGAAGACAAGTACCGGTAGGCCTACTCGGATTAGTAGATCTATATAGCCTAAGATTTGAGGCACCATTGTGACGTCACACAGAAATTCCGTGAAAATCTGACCGTTTTGGATGCGCAGAAAAATTACGTCAGAAAAACATCAATTACTAAGTTATTCTTGCAAATAAAAAAAAAAGAATAATATATTCATAATCTGTAAATCAAAACACATATTATATCAAAAATTGTCAAAACCATGAGAGTTTCCCTTTAAGCCTGACTTAGGGCAAAGGCTAAGATGAAGCTGATCATCTATCTATTCTTAATTCTATTATATCTGGGATTCTATATCTAATTCTAGATCTACTTCTACAAAGTACCAGTTCTACTACTAGGTCTATTATCTAGACTTGAGATTTATGCTAGATTTAGTTTAGAGTTGACTAGAGCTAGATTCTATATAATATATAGATCTAAACTAGATCGCGATTCTCTGGGTTTATCAGATACTCAAAGATTATGATGAATTTGCGACTCTAGACGGTAGACCTAGACTAGCAACTTGATGTTCAAAACAGATTTATTATTAGTTAGAATTTTGTTAATAGCACTCGAGGCATAGCCAGATTTTTATAAAAACAAACTATGCCAGATTTTTATACAAACATTTAATTTTACCAACTTAAAAAGGGGTTATTTACATAAACAGTGTTCTAACTAGTTAATTTCGAATTGTGTGTACGATCGTATTTGAAGATAAAGTTTATAGCCATAGCCATAGCCATAGGTCACTACATCTGGGTGAAAGTCTACATGTTTATGTGCACAATCACTTTCTATTGAAGTAACCTTACGCCTATAAAGTTTAAAAAAAATAGGAGCAGGTCTAAACAAAAGTTGGTAAAGATTTTAGAGTGTAGGCTTATTGACTCACTATTGTTATTTTTATTTAGACTGACTCACTCTCAGACTTAACTTATATTAACCATTTACTAAGCTAATAAGTGACACTCTCAAAAATGCATTAACACTTTCAGTAAATCTTTTATTAACTCACTTTTAGAATATAGGGCCTACATTGTAAAAAAAAATATAATTGTCTAATCTTCTTAATGGGATGAAAAAAA
>JADKLZ010001913.1:11810254-11827688 GCA_021533235.1 Biomphalaria straminea
AAAAAAAAACATATGGTAAATATAAATGGATTTTGTTCATTTTTTAATAAACTTGCTAGTAAAACCTATAAATTGTATTAAATCTTTCTGCTGATTAAATTACGTTTAGTTGAGGTCCAGTTATACATATTAAAATTTCTTTAACAAAGGCTATCTATGCAAATGTATGCACATATCACACACATTTACGCTAAATCTAATTGTGTCTAATAATATGTCTTCTTTTCACTTCGTTACAGTATTTACTTTTCAAGAAAAAAAAAGCACGCCGCTTATGGAACTTATGAATGGGTAGGTCCAATAGAGTCTTTAAGTGTGTTTGATTACACAAATTCTTCTAGAAATCTTGTTATTTTACAAACTTACTATTTTCATAGAAAAAAACAATAAACATACATAAAAGTAAAATCCAAGTACATTTGGACCACTTGGCCTTCATTGGGCTTTAACATTTAGATTTAACTTGACAGGGTTTTTTTTTCTTTCTCTCTCCCTCTCCTTGTAACATTTCTTTCTAGTGTTTATCTCCCCTGGTAGTGGCCTACCTAATTGTAAGATAGATGTTGACTTAGAAGAGTTAGAACCATGACATTGACAAATGTAGTTAAGTAAACCGGATGAGTCAAATAGCCACGACATAACAAAACAGGACCTTTCTGTTTATAAAAAGAGTCAAACCCTCGCCTTCAAAATACAGCTTGGGGGGTCTCCTGGCTTAATGAATACAACTTTTCACTAGTGCGTGCCATTAACAACAAAAGACTATTCATGGCGTCCAGCTTTGTTCTACTTTTTATTTGTGGACTTTTCCTCCAGACCTCCCTTCAACATCAACGTAAGTATTGTAGACTTGAAGAAAGAAACATTTATATGATAGGATGATTTTCTCATATTTTTTTTAAATCTACGACGCCGAGCAGGTTTTTTTTTTTCTGTAGCGTTGAGTCGAAATCTAAACTAGAAAGGATTAGACGTCATGTTACTTTAAAGGAAATTCCATGGTTTTGACGACTTTCAATATAATTTTTGAAACTACAAATAAGAAATATACTATTTTCTCATTATTTTTTAAATACCTTAGTAATGGAAGTTTTTCTGATGTAATTTTTCTGCGCATCCAAATTAGTCAGATTTTAACAGATTTCTGTGTGACGTCAGAATAACCTGAAGATGTAGCCTACGTCTATCTTACTCGGTACGTGACGTTTTTGCGCAGGAGACGTTTTGACGTAAGATACATTTTTTATGATAATGAAATAAGCACGTAGCTTTTATAACAATGTTTATTTCAATGTACTATAGTGTATGTATAGTATGAATTGTAACACCATAACATGGGCGTAGCTAGAAATTTTCAATTGTTTGGCGGCCCGGGGGGCTTGACATCTTAGGGGGCCTTGTAGTTGCTTGATATTAAATTTTCAATGGAAAAAACGCTCATTTGGAAGGTCCCCTCAAGTGGGGGTCCGGGGGGGGATTTGAAAATTCCCCCCTCCTCTCCCACCCTAGCTACGCCACTGCACCATAAATTTTAGCTTATTTCATGAATATATAATAATTAACATTCCTGAATGGTAGCAAATGCCTTCTCTTTACTTTCCCTGCTAAGCGCACTTGATGACATTATTCGATTTCTTTCCAAAAGACATTGACATTAGTTTAATATCACAACAAGCTAAGATACTCTTAAGAGATATACTTTGAGAAATTGGGTTAGGGTTAGCAGTTGCGGCCTTAGGGGTAGACAAGTGGGGCAACAGCCGCAGGCACCGCGATAGGAGATTTTATTGTGACATCGCCAGGTTCGAAAACCAGACCAGTTCTCATAAACTAGGACTCGTTGCTCAATATTTTATGCATCTATATGATACCAATTACCATGTAAACTCTTAACTTGACATTTTTGGTTCCACATATCGTTCAGTTTCAGTAAAGACAACACCTACGCACTATGCAAGACAGCAGGTTTTCTGTCCAGGGCTTTTGCAAGAGAGGATTTAAGCCTCTCAAGCCCTCACTCAAATGGAGTTTGATGATGATGATGATGAGTAAAGACAAAACCTTAAGACCTGTACATTCTAAGCGCTATCACTGTTTAAAAGTTTACCTGGCATAAAAGAAACTCGTAGTCTGAAGCAACCAATCGAAATAGTTAATTTCGTAAAGAAAGAGTCATACAGTAATGTTATGTTGCATTTCAGTTTAAAAAGAATCGGTACGTATATATTAAATATACTGTTACTTTAGTCTGCCATAGAAAACAAAGGGACGCGGGTGTGGGAAAAGGATTCCTTGTTTTGTACTGTGGTCTAGCTCGTAGAGTTAATTCGGACAATAATCATCCAGAAAGTTTGACGATGATATATTCATTTTTCCCCAATAGGTTACTGTGCATATACATCGGGTGCTGTGTGAAAACCCATGTTTAACTTTATAAACGCGTATGCATTTTTTTGTTCTATTTAAAGTCGGCTCTGCGAAATTCAATGGACCACTATCATACAATGTGTCCTTATACCATAGACTAAAGACTATGTTTTTCTTAGTAAGTTGTTAGGCACAACAGCTACTGGAGGCCAATAGGCAGGGCGTGAACCCGAAAGCATCGAGACGATTGAACCTCATTGTGCACAAAGTCATTCGTACCCACGCTTGAATGCCAAAAAGACGCCGATTAAAACTTAGTTCAAAGCTACTGCAGGAAATCATAAGAAATGTAGGTTAAATTAAAAAAAAAAAATAATTAAAAGGAAAATTAAATGTAACCGGGTATTGAGATGTCATGGTTAGAAAGTGGGAGCTATTAAGTTAAACTTCGAAGTCCCTCATTATAAAAGTAAATTGTTATTTATTTTATTGGTCATTATTACTATATCCTGTATCTGCTTTATATATCTTTGTGCATACATTTATTGTTACAAGATTTTAAGATAATTAAAACTCTAAGAAAGCATATTAACACTTTGTTACTTCATTGTTTATTAAAGAGTTTGAAATATAATTATGGCACCCCCGAAACTGCTTATGTCACAAGTTTATCTCATTAAGATCTTCAAATCAAGCAAACATAATAAACATTTGACACTTATCACATGACCATTTCCAGTGCCACTCGTCACAGTTAATTCGTCGCCTAGCACTGGCTTTTTATACCAATATCAGTAAGTTACTAGCACAATATTGACACTATCCGGACTCTAGATTTATGATTGATATCATTATTGCCACTATCCGTCAAATCGTACATTGTATCCGTCTTTCTCAACCTGACGAGAGCGATTTATTTATATATATATATTTGCAAATATGTTCCGTTCTGCCCTGCACTATAATATTGTTTACCAATGACAACCTCTGTATCTGACATTTTTTTTCTCCTGAATACTTTATACTCTCCTTTGTCTCTTGTTTCCTTAGGTAAACCGATTAATCTTCTCTTGTCCAATTTTAGAGATGACTAACTCCTCAGATAAAGGGTCGGCAACCTTTTGAGTCGAAAGAGCCAAATATTACAATTTAAAGTTTTTAAAGAGCCACAAATTTGTTTCGAGCCAACAATAAATAATACTCACATAATTAGTTTTTTAAATGAAAAAAAACTATTTATTCATAAGAAAAACATATCTATTTATTCATAGAGGACTATAAATATAAGTAGCGGCATTACTGGTTTTTTTTTTACGTTAACAGCTATAGCAGTTTAACATTTACTAACAACTCGAACTTGTACTTAAATAACAAACAATTGGGCCAAGAAAGTTTGGATACAATAGGCTCATAACATTTTGTTTTTAGTTTCCAACACGACTCTAAATTTTCAATTGATAGTTGGCTTATTACATTGCTTTTAATTATATTAATGCAAGAAAACGATTGCTCTCACAAATATGTCCACCCGAGGATGATCAGTTTTCCAGTACTTTTATTGCTTTACGTATATACATTTTTGGACCTTCAACATTTCCAACTTGATTTTCAACTGAGCACATTTTCCACTCCACAAAGCTTTCCTTTTTAAATAGAATTGCATTTGTAGAGATCCAGTATCAATTCCAAATGCCTCAATGTGGATTTTGTTTCTATTTGAGTTGAGAGGATTTAATAGTACTGCTAGAAAGGTTTTGTTGGTCTTGAACTGCTCAAATCTGTCAACAAATTCATCTTTGATTTTTGTTTATAGCTGTGCTGATGTACTTTGTATTAAAAATTGTGATATTGCTTTAGATATTGAAAAAGAAGTAACTTACTGCCCTGAATATCTTCTTCAAAAAGGATTAATTTTTCTTTAAAACAAACTTATTCTTCTACCAAAAATCGGATGGGCTTCCCATTCCTTACAGTTTTAGATTTAGCTCTTTTAATTTTGCTGTTTCATACACCATAAAGTAAAATTTTTGCAACCATTTGTCGTTCTCTAATTCAGGGAGATTAATGTCTTTTTTTATTTAGGAATGTATTTAATCCATTTAAACACAAAGCAAAAGTTTTATCTTAGTTTATTGGGAAGATTGAAGCTTGGAATAATAAGTCTCCATTTCGTTTAAAAATTTTTTAAACTGACGATGCTAGTGTGCTTTTGACAATATGCTATTAACAATCTTGATTACCGAAAAAAGCCCTTTTCGGTGGGTTATTCACTTAAACATAAGAATTTCGCAGTTTATTTTGCTCCGAAAAATCGTTGTTACTTTACTTCTGGCTCCATCAGTTGCTATTGAAACGATTTTTATTTAAATCAATCTTCATGTCTTCGATGTATTCTTACATGGCTTACGCTCTATCTTCCCTTCTAGTTTGTCCAGAGAGTGCTAGCAATTGTGACAAGTCGAAAACTCGCCGTCAGATTCGCTCACTCTTATCACAGCATTAATTATTATTTATCCTTATTTATTTATTTTATTTCAATTATTTCCCCTTTGTATGCCTCATTTCCTCACCCCCCCTCTTCTTTCCTCCCATCGCCAGACTAAGACCTCCACACTGTCTGTCAACTAGGCCAACCCTTCTCTCTTATCTCCCCTTGACCAGGGAAGAGATCAAACAGGTAATCGCCTTGAGGGCCGGATGCCCATCCCTCCCAGTTGATACCATATGGGCAGGAATGTAATGTATTACTCCTCCCGCCTCAACACGTGTCTCTCTCTCCTTGATCAAAGAGATCATTCGACGCCACACGTCTATCGACCTTCCAAGGTGTGTCCGCACATCTCAGGCCTCTTTCCAATATGTGAAATATTCGTCTCGAGCCAACCACGTGAGAGACAATCCCTATCTTGTCACATTTCCTGTATCCGCTCTCACCTCTGACCTTTATAAGCTAATCTATTTCAAAGTAGACACTAGCTCATTTTCATTTCACTCTCCCGCTGGCACTTGCCACATGAGCCTGGACTACTTCATTGGTTAATTCTCCTAGAGGAATATTTGGTGGTGGGTTAATTACGCCGAACTTAGTCACAAGTTCCATATAGCTAGCTTGTGTGTATATTTCATTCTGGATATTATCCTGTGTATTTTATTTAGTTCATTTATATTTTTATTTGTGCATTGTGTATTTCTCACTGTCGTAAGTAGGAAACTTAACCATTGCATATGTATATATTTATATATCACGTTTACCTATGTCGGCAATATTATTGCCACGTTGCTCAATTGACAATTGACGCAACCTTGTACATCTTAGTTTATTTTCTTCATCTCGGCTGGTCGCCTTGAAGAGATATAAGAAACATCTCTCATTTTAATCATTTGGCTTTTGCAAGAGTTGTTCCCTCCCCTTGAACGGACAATCGTTGTTCACGTCATGGCCCCGGCCGTGTGTAGACAATAGCGTCACGGTCATTGACCACCAGCGTCCAATTCTCTCCCCCTCTCCCCCCCTTTTATGCTCTTTCTACTTGTATTTTATTGAGATTCTTATTCCCCCTTTATGTACATATATATATATATATATATATATATATTGCTTTTCCCCCTCTTATGTACATTTTATTATTACTAGCAGCCCTCTAGTTATTTTTCCAAATACCATTTGTCTTCATGTTCCCCATTGTGCACTAAAACAATTTTATCAATCTGACGTATGCACCTCAGTCGAGGGCATCGACAAGATGCATGAGAGACATGTCCTAACTCGTCCTTATTTATCCGCAGCCTCCCTCAGGTGTCTGCCTATTTGGCTCCAGCCAACACTATTTACTACCTACTAGGACCTGCCTACTTGCTGCATACTTAGGCCACTTCCTACTTATCGGATCACTCGCCTATTTGGTACTAACCAGCATCGCTTGCTCACTTGGATCCACTACGAGTATCACGTACTATTAGGTGCTCTTCAGCGCTGAAAGTCACTACTCATCGTCCCCTTGGCGCTATCGGCTCAAGCCTGCCTATTTGACAGTCCGCCTGTCAGCCTCTTAGGTACGACGTCCCTATAGATCCGTTCTGTGCGAGACGTCATAGCTTCGCCAATTCACTGGACTTATCCTGCGACTACGCTGCCCACGGCAGATCCGCTCTGCCCGCAGTACACTGGTGCCCACGGTAACCGGCCACCCGCCTTACTGTGCCCACTACAGATATTGGAACTGTTGGACTGAACCTCCACAAGGACTATATCATCGGCGTCCCTCTACCCAGCTAGAAACGCCACTTCAAGCCAGGATACAGACAACTACGATTCATCCAAGACAAGAAAATAGCTAAGTACCAAGGACAAAGTGACACATTCTCTCATTACGTGCATAAGTGATGATCAAACATAACATCGTTTAGAGTTAGATACAAATCCTTCCCCTTTTTTTTCTTTTATGTAAATATTTATGTAAATAAATATTCTTTATATTTTATCAATTTGTATCTCTCTTAATTGCTTGTCTAGTTGCGTGTCTGCTCCCGATTTATCTGCTGATGGTTCAGTGTGTGATATATTCAAAAATAATCATCCCCTAGACACCAAACAAGCTAAATACACATCACACGCGGCGACCCGTCACAGCAATCAAAGAAGTTCTTCCTTTGGACGTTAGGAAGACATATACCTGACAAAATGGGAAACTTGTGCCGTGTCTCTTATGTCGCAAGACTCAGCTGTAGCAAGTGATAAGGCAGAGGAAAGTTAAATATCTTCCACCTGCAATTATGTTACATTTAAATAATTTGAAGACATTTCAACTATTTTATAATGCTGTTTTATCGGATAGTGGCAAATAATTGATTTTTTTTCAAGATTTCTGGTTTGTTTTTAAAATCAAGAAACAGTTCTTCAGATGCTCGAATGAAGCAATATTTGACATACTCATCATCTGTGAATGGTTTGCCTTTTTGAGCAATTTCTAGTAGTATTACAAAGCTTGCCAGATTAACATTACTTGTACATTATTTCTAACTTTTAGAAGATTATTTGCTTGTAAATTATTTACTTGAAATAACAAACTATACGTCACAGCC
Source organism: Biomphalaria straminea (assembly GCA_021533235.1). NCBI lineage: Eukaryota > Metazoa > Mollusca > Gastropoda > Planorbidae > Biomphalaria > Biomphalaria straminea. Next base: position 11,817,704 of record JADKLZ010001913.1, read on the forward strand.
AAAAAAAACGGTGAAGATGCCAAGTCGTCTTGCGCCGAAAGCGAATTAAAACCTGAATATAAACAACCGACGACATTCAACAGCTTCCGATGGACTGACGACGTGTGTCACGTGAAAGGTTTGTGGTGAAAAGCGATTAAAGTGGCTGAGAGACAGAATTGGGCCCCTATCTTCGTTAAATTATTTAGAACTATTAGAATTTTTTTTCGATAAAATACATACTTGCCTATTTGCCCTAGCCCTAGCCCTAACCCTAACCCACAGCTTCACTTCACAAGAGCCGCATGTGACTCGCGCGCCGAAGGTTGTCGAACCATGCCTTACAATACAGTCTTTGACAATGTGTGCAATTTTTACTGTAGGGTTAAGTCCACATCTCTTCCGTATCTGCACAATATGATAGTAAGTTCAATGAATTTTGTCAAATTTGGTTGCCGAGAAATGTTTTCCGAAGATTCGTGACTACTCTAAATCTGTAAAACCTTAATAAACATATAATCACAAATATGACTCTTAAGACATAGAAAAGGAAAGTTTGTAATGAGTTTAATCGCTTATACTTAGTTTAAATGTGTACAAATTTGCTGCTTTTGTTTCAGTGTCAGTTGAAGGTAGATTGCGGTGCAAACGTTTAACTTAACTTTCAAATTGGTTCTGAAGGAAAGTTTGATCGCACTGACCTATATTATTTTCTATTTTTTTTTATTTTTTTTATTTTTTTTTTTTACAAATGCAAGAAATACATATTTTCCTTATTAAACTATATCACCTTTACCTATTTCTTAGTCTGTTGGAACAATGGGGCACCACGCATCTGTCAACAGTATTTCTCCATTTCTCACTATCCTTCAGTTTTAAATGTATTAAAAGTTTCTTCAAGCTGTTCTTGGGTGTTAAAAGTTGTATCAGTTTTTTATATTTATCCTTCGGTTTTCATATTTGCAATTTGTTTGCTAGGCAAAATGAAAGACGATGCCTTGCTTTTCTTTTGGTTTAACTTTTAAAGCTTTGGCATATTATTTCCTTGCATAAAGAAATCTTGGCAAATAGAATAAAAGGCAAACTATCTTACCATTTTTTTTCTTTATCGTTCATCCACACAGTTAGCATATCGTCTATTTATTTGTTCAAGGAAACTATCATGATGCAATGCTGTATTTATTCAGTATAGATTAAGGTACATAAGACTGACTGATTCCCAGCAGAATAAAGAATAGTGCGGAAAACAAATAACCCATTATTTGTTGACATCAGCTCCTAGCTTTCAGATCTTTGACAGGGCATTTATTTGTTGACATACTCCGGTCCGAATGTAAAAAAATATAAACAAGATTACAAAGAGAGTTTGTGTAATACACAAACTCAGAGGCGGCCCCCGTCGGAGTCGGATCCCTGTCAGATCCGCCTATTAGCAAGATGTTTCGGATGTTCCTTCTAGGTCCCTGGCTCAATTCCTGTATGCTACCATCCTTAAACTATCGCAATATTTCTGAAAGAACAGTAAAGATTAAATCATATTTTCAAAAGCCTTTAGTGTTTTTTTCTAACCGTGACGGACAGACCAACCAACAGAAAAAACGCACAAAATATGCTAGTTTCATTCTAATGGGGGCATTAAACAATTTATTTTAAGAAATCTGATTTTTTTTTTAAATTTAAGAACTTAGTTTAGAATCATGTCATTTCCGGGCTTTACGCTAGTACACGAAAGCCGCTGCTAAAAGTTCATTTTAAAAAATGTGCGTGATATCTATATGCCTAGAGCATTTATTATAGTAACATTTCCTCCCTTACATTTACGTATTTGTTTTAGAATTGGTGTTTTGTTATTAAAAAATCGCTTGCATAATTAATTTTATAAATTAAACGGTTTGCTTTTAGAAAACTAAAAGTAGCCGTTGCACCTAAACTTTTCAAGCCGCATCTAATGGTGAAATAATATTTTTCGTATCTCTTCTAGTTTTGGCGCTCTGAGTCTGACAGACGGACAGACAGACAGAAAGTCATTTTAAAAAATGTGCGTGATATCTACATGCCAAGAGCATTTTTTCTAGTAACATTTCCTCCCTTAGATTTACGTAATTGCTTCACAATTGTCGTTTTATTATTAAAAAATCGCTTGCATAATAATTTTTATAAATTAAACGGTTTGCTTTTAGAAAACTAAAAGTAGCCGTTGCACCTAAACTTTTCAAGCCGCATCTAATGGTGAAAAAAATTTTTTCGTATCTCTTCTAGTTTCGGCGCCCTGAGTGTGACAGACGGACAGACGGACAGACGGACAGACGGACAGACGGACAGACGGACATTTTGCACAAACCTAATAGCGGCTTTTTCCCCTTACGGGGGCCGCTAAAAATGAGACATTCGGTCTTCCGGTGACCTATTCAAGACGTCTTGACATTCATCGTTGAAATTTGACATTCGCCTATTTCGGTTTGTCACGGTAACAGATCTGTATGACAAACAAGAATGTTTGGGTATTAATGCTTTTTGTTTCATGTCAACAGCTCGAAGATGCTTGCTACCCGCTGTCAGTGGACCCTGCTTGGCGCTCTTTAGAAACTTTTACTACGACAGATACCAGAGAGAGTGCATTGAATTTACTTATGGCGGCTGCCAAGGGAATGCCAACAGATTTGAAACTTATGATGAATGTCGACGAACATGCATGTTGAAATAAAACTAATTTTTCAATTAAATGTCAAATATTGATGGGATTGCAGTTTATAAAACCATAGCTGTCACTTACTTAAGAATTCTACTGTTGTTTATCTTAGAAATGTATGATTTAGAATTTTACATGGCTTACACTGACGTGAACCACTAATACGATTAAGGTTTATTAATACTAAGGTCTATTAATATTAAGGTCTATTAATATTAAGGTCTATAAATATTAATGTTTATTAATATTAAGGTCTATTAATATTAAGGTCTATTAATTTTAAGGTCAGCTATTATTTATATCTGTTTTTGAAGTTTATGATCAATGTTTATCAGTGAAGTCATTCACTATTTCTCTGTATGATTTGTATCTCTGTATCTTTGTGCTCGACTATTGAATTTGATCACCAAGGCATATCACTAATCATGATTACCCGATAAACGTTCAAACAATGTTTTAGCTATGCGAATAGGATGTCACATTCAATTGTATATATCAATATAAATTTTATTGAATATCGTTTTAAAAAGTGTATCTAGAGTCTAGATGAAGAAATAAATAAAATGTATTTGTGTTTCAACTTCCACACGTATTCATCTTTGATTCTGAGTATGTACGTTCTTGTAATACTTCTTTATTTAATGTTTGCAAAACAATATAACGTTATTGTTGCTTTACCAGACATTGAAATAAAGACGCTTCAATTTTTACACTTGAAGTGACTTGCTGTGTCTTTATAAAATATAAAGAATCTATTTATGGACAACATTCAGTGTCCGGACAGACGCAATGTCTTTATTTCGATTGTGTAAAACTAAACTAATCAATTTTCGATAATATTCTATTTTTATATTGTGAGACTGACGAGGAGTTAATTCTGAGTAAAATAAATGTTACAGTAACCTTCGTAATGATGACATGAAAAAGACAAAGATGAAGAGTCAATTAAATTTTTGTTTAATTTTAGTTTAATTCGGTCAACAATAGTTGGAAAATATTCACATGCGTATAAAAAGTGCATCTTAAATCTAAGTCATAGTTACAATAAAGTGCATCTTAAATGTGAGTCATAGTTACAATAAAGTGCATCTTAATAGGTAAGTCATAGTTACAATAAAGTGCATTTTAAAGCAAAATCATAGTTACAATAAAGTGCATCTTAAAGCTAAGTCATAGTTACAATAAAGTGCATTTTAAAGCAAAATCATAGTTACAATAAAGTGCATCTTAAAGCTAAGTCATAGTTACAATAAAGTGCATCTTAAAGCAAAGTCATTGTTACAATAAAAAAGCAAATAAAGCAATAGTTATTTCTTTTCAAAAACTAAAATTATAGTAATTAATATGATATGAGTATCATCTTAATTTACAATAAATAACTAATAAATTATAGAATTAAAAAAAACAACACGTTTTTGCCCACCCCAAGTCTCTCTACTCTTAGGCTAATAAATAAGCCTACTCAGTGTACAATGTTAATAATATGACTTTTTACTCTGACTGACAAGACAGTGCTTAAACTGTTCTTCAATGTCTATTTATTTATGAAATTCTTTAATGATTACAGCCGTTTCTTCGGCCAGCGATTAACGAGAAGGGTTTCATGTGGCCAGCACAACGACCAACACATTTACTTTCCTCAACTTAAGCCATTAGAGTTGGGTGGACTCAGGGGCGCCCTAGGAATCCGAAATTCAAACGCCCAGTCTTCACCAACATTGGAACCCAGGATCCAAGGTTTAGAAGCCATGCACATAACCAGTTAGCCACCGCTACCCTTTAATGACAATTACTGACTACAAATAGAAAAAAAAAGCTTTTGTGTTCATCGTTTGACTTCTTTATATGAGTACATTTTTGTATTTAGTTATTTATAACAATGTTTACTAGAACGATACCGTTAAAAATATATAGAACAATATTTTAGATGTGATGTTATATACAGCTTTATTGTACAAATCCCTGTTTAATAGGTACTACAGAAGCAAGCAAGCGAGCAACAGATTTCATTGTCAGCAGGTTTTTACAATTTTGCAAATCAAAATATTAAATGTGGCACATTCAGTGTATCTTCAGTGTGGCTATAAAATCTTTAGGCTAAAGAAAGTTCACATGAGGGGATGTTATCAAAATATTTACTAAACGTTTCTATGTTGGTTTTGTTCCTGAAGGAATGCAATATCTGCCTGGGTAAGGAAGTTAGTTTCTTCACATATTCTTGCATAATTCTTGTTTTCTAACAGGCAGTATTGAAATAAGGAGAGTTGATTACTATCTATGTCAGTCGTGCGATAAATCAACACATCATCTGGCGAAAGTTTTGGTAGAGATAATGTAAAAAGATCAAACTCGTTTACGCAAACTAATTTCAACAAGAATTCACTTATATCTTTGTTTGAAAACCTTTCAAACGTGGCACCATTCACTAACAAATCTCTGACGGCCGGTACATGAATAGGCCTATGGTTATGAAGTACTAAGATTTTGTGCAGTAATAAATTCCCGTCTCTGTCCACTCTGTCAGCCTCATTAAGAGCGCGCTGGATCAATGTTTCATAATCTTCAGACGCATCCATCACAAAAAAAAAAAGTTGTAGATATAAAATGATTCTCTATTAAGTTCAAACAATGTTTCGCAAAAAAAAAAAAAAAAAAAACTAGATCGATTTCAGTTTTTTTTAAAGATGTCGAGAAATATTTGTTCCTAAAATGCCACACTATTCCTAAAACACATACCTGAAATTATAACAATGAAAATATTATTAAAATACACGTCGTCGTTTGAACCGCGTAACTTTAGTATCTTAAATTTATTAAAAAAAAATAGCTATATGTATAAGTTCATAAATTAGGCTAATACTAAATTGAACTAGAACTTACTTACTGAAATCACGTATAACCAACTATATTAAACATGTCAGCACTATTCCATTGTTACAAGGCACATACTTTTTTCTAATCAAACGTATCTACTAATATTGATCTTTAAAACGCAGCCTTATCAATAGATCTATGGAAGTAAGAGTTAAAAATAGAGTTTTCGTGGAATACATTCTTTGTGGGTTTGAACTCACTGAAAATTTGCTGACTCTATAATTAAAAAAAGACGTGACGGTTACCTATTGTAATTTTAAAAAAAAGGTTCATGTTCCTGGTTTTGACGGATTTACCTTAGAATAGGTCAAACCTCAATTTTTTTAGCTAGTTTAATACAGGTTGAGCGTGTTCGAGTTCTAAGGACATGATTTATAATACTAAACAGTTATGACTAAGTGGGAATAGAGAATTCAAATTTTAAATAAAATATTAGGATAAAGCGAACAGAACGATCTGTTTATGGAATAGAGCAGTGATGAGCAAACAACGACCTGCTGACCAACTAAGGCCCACTCTGTCTGCGGAGCATGAATATAAAAATAACATTTTACACATAGTGTAAACCTTGTCGTTTTTAGAATAAGTTTTTTTTCTCGATTTCAATATGCAGGTTAATAAAACAGTGGAGCTCTAATTTAGTGAAGACTCTTGTGCCATGTTCCTTTGCATAGCTAATATAAATAATATAATATGCTGTTAAAATAGGTTAATTAGATTTGTGAAAGAGTTCGATTATCAATAGAGATAATGGTTTTTTGTTATTTTTTTTTCTATTATAATTATAGGGCCGTCAGGTTGTGGGTGGAACATTAAACCTACACTAATTTATTATACACTATGAATATGTAAAAAGAAAATGCAAGTCATTAAGGGCACATTTCTTTATTTGTAATTATATTACAATCAGAACTACATTTTAAAATACATAAAAAAATATAATCCCATATTGTTCTGTGATTAGGCAAAAAGCTTTGGTAGTGAATATCAGAGATCTATTAAGGCAATAATTAGTGCAGTTTAAGTAGTTATTTGAAACTGCACTCATCGAAGACATTGCCATTATAGTTACAATTTTATCAGTATAAACACGGTTGCGTTGTCCTATAAAAAACAAAGACTTATAAGCGTGGGGCTCGCCACAAAGTGAAAAAGGTTCAGAACTGATGACCTACAAGAATGTGGCGGGCTTTTAACATCTTCTTAAAATAAAGCAGCGCTTTCATTTTGTGCACCATTGTACAATATTCGACTCCAATCTCCACACCAAAGCTGAGAGAATAGATCCTAGGATTCGATGGCAAGAAGGAAAAAAAGTACCAGTAAAAAAATGCAATTAAATAATTGAGATTCTATATATGATTCTTTAGTCTGTCTGTGGGAGGGGGGGGATAAGTGCGACTATAAAAAAAATATATGTGGGGGAGAGGGGGATAGAGCAAAAGAGAAAAAAAAGAAGAACAGATGTCTAGTAAAAAGTTTGAACATATTTTTTCTCCCATTTCCCATTCTCGGATCAAATTTAGCATTTAACACTTACTCATTGTACCTCACAAGACATAAATCATATTTAAATAAAGTAGTTAATAAATTATAATTGGTGATTAGAAAGTTTTGTTAGATATCGAAAAAATAATAATAGCTGCTACTTAATGAGAGAAATGGATGTTCTGTACGTTTTGACTCTCTTTCAGATAAATGTCAGTTATTTGCAGTTCTTTGTCTCCGATTAGTTTTGTTTAATTTATTTTTTTGCTTTTTGAAGAAATATATAGGCATCGTGTCCTTTTCAATCAGACCATGGTCAAGGTCAGCTAGTGATGAATTAGTTTCTGGTTTTAACAACAGAGGTGTGCACATTCTAACAAAACTGAGCATCCTGTCTTGATTTATCATATTCTCGTACCTACGTTTCTACACTTTGGTATTTGTTACAGACTAGCAACTAGTTTTAGGGTAGGTTTAGTCCTAGTGACTCGGTACTGTATCACCATAACAGAGCATCACAGTTCATTTCCAAAATAATATCAATATTAATAATAACAACAGTAAAAATAATGAGTTCAAGAATGTATAAATACAAATAATAAACTAATTTAAATAATAAAAATACCGAATAATAGTAATGAGAATAATATCAGGCATATACAAAATAATTATGATCACAATGTATAATAATGAATGAACAGAATGTAAATAGAACACAAACACACACAGTTAAACATAATAAACACACTGTGTTGTGTAACATAACAATGATTTCAGTATCTTAAGCATCCATAACCAATTGGCTTTCTCGAAAGTCCCATAAACAAAAAACTTTTTCTTTGAGATTATATTAAGAAAGCATTACCCAGTGGCTCAAACCAGTTGATATGTTCCCAGGGGTACCCCGTCAAAATAGCGCGGACAAAATAGCTCCGACAAAAAAGCGCGGACAAAATAGCGCCGACAAAATAGCGCAGAAAAAATATATTCTAGTCATTTTCATAGAAATACTTTAGATTTCGTAAAATAAGATTAGAGCCAATATTTTTTTTTGGTTTAATTTTATCGTAATTTTTCAGTCATTGTGCAGGAAACACTTTAGATAAACATAAAAAAAATCATAAGGTAAAAGGAATTGTTGCATTTATTTATACTATAAAAGTGTACTTTGAAAACACGCAAAGATACTTGTCAAATTTATACACACACACAAAACTTTAAAGTTGAAGGTACTTTGTCTTGCTTGCTGCCTTACTTCTTTCTTTAGCATTGTACCTCAGAATCTTGTTCTCAGTGTTCTCCTGTTCTCTGAGGAAGTGAGAGATTAACTTGTAGACATTTGGGTGATGACCGTCAATAGACAGTTGAAAAGCATGATGCCAGCCCTCCACTGAATTGTTTGTTCGAGATAGATTGTCCTGTACACGATCTCTAACATTATATAATGCTATATTCCATACAACATTATTATTATTATACAACTAGTACGAAAAGAAAAAAAAACAAAAAAAAGTTAATATCTAGAATCTAAATTAATATGCCTCATATTTGCAGTGAAAATTGTTGGATGTATAGATTTACATCTATAATACATATCAACATGAAATAATGTTCTACGAAACATTACATTCGAAGATAACCATAATACAAATTCTTGAGATGCCAAGACATCTTGTATCAATCGACAGGTTTAAAAAAAAGAGAATGTTAGGTCTAAATATGTAGATATTTTAAGGTAAGCAAACAAGATGGAGATGGATGCTATTTTTTGTAATAAGTCGTCTTTGAAAAACCTATTGAGTCAATATTACGAATAAAGAATCGTTTTGGGTACATTTAACAGCTGCTTTGGTTTCGATGGTGAAAAGTGTTCGGTTGTTCTAGTCATGCGGGAAAAAAATCATGTATTTCATTTTTGTATCTTTCGTCAACAAATGAGTGAGAGAATTAGTGAGCAATTTATCAAGGCCTTTTTCTGTAAATACTAGATTTTAAGTTTCAAAAAACGAATGTTGCAAAAAAAGACTGCTATGTGTCTGGTAAAACGATATATTGAGCAATAGTATACAATAAAAATTTAAAAATTGGTTGATAAAAATTTATAATTTTACGGAATGTATCTTTTATAAAGTTGTATAGATTAAAGTATATAAAAAGGCACGAAAATCAGATTCCACCAGATAAAAGTGATGATAGGTCATTCAGGCCATTTTATATTAGTATGTAGCTAGCTATACATTCTGCTCAAAGATTTAAGAAAAAAACAACTAAAATAGATGATGCATTGAGTATTAAATATTAAATGCAAATCTTATGACAATATGAAAGAAAGGCACACAAGTTTAAAGTAGACCATTGTCTACGTTTGACTATTTGTTAAGGTTACAATTTTTCTCTTTAATAAAGAATAAACGCATGTCTATAAGTATAGGTAACGTATTGGTATAAAAAACAAATAGAGACATCAACTCTCTATTCAAATTAATACTCTTTCAAGCTGATGCAATAATACAGCTTTAAGTTTTGGTAAATGAAGGAAGTCGTCCATGATCAAACATATAGGTTATACATAGTTAAGGATTCTTCCTTTTTATAAAGCTTATATCAACTCACTCTGTCTGTGTCTTCAAAAATTGTACAAGTCATTTCTCCGCCACCCATTCTCCTATTAAGTTGAAACTTTAAAACAATAATGTGATGTACCCAACAAAAAACGAATCAATTAAAAAAGCACGAACCCATTAGTCAATGATTTAATGGCGACTAATTACTTCATTGGACATCAAAAAAAGGAAATTAGCTTCTACATTTTTTAAAGTATAGCTGAAAGTACATTGAAATAAGCATACATGCCCATATCGTTACACATCGAAAATATAACTATCAATAAGTGGAAAAACTAACATATTAGGTACGATTACTACTATAAGTAAACTTATATAATATAAATAGAAG
>JADKLZ010001913.1:11833397-11848947 GCA_021533235.1 Biomphalaria straminea
TTTGAGTGTGTATTTAGTTTGAGTGTGTATTTAGTTTGAGTGTGTATGGCTGTTGTGGTTGTATCTATATATCATTATTGTTACTGAAATTACCTACGGGGGACAACTGTCAAATAGAATTTCCATTTGTTGGACCAATCAAAACTTTCGTATCGTATCTTTTTTCTGTTACTGCGTAATACGAACTAAATATTTTGTGCAGCTTAAATTTCTTAGTTTTAATGTATTTTTAAGTAGCTTTTTAATTTTCACTTTTCATGTTTAATTATTTCAAGTTCTACAAAGATCTAGAAGCTGTATCTAAAAATGTAACAACTAAAGTTTTTCACATCAAGTATTAAAAACTGATTTTAATGATCATAATCACATTTATACACATTTTACACATTTATACGGTTTCCTATTGGGGTGGGAGAAAACTAGTGCAGACTTTGTGCAAGATATTATTGAATCGTATTCACAAATCCATTAAAATTTGCCACTAAAACTAATTTGAATAAAATTCATTGAATCAAAAAGAAATATACTAGCTAACCTTTGTCTGAAGATACTTCGTTTATTTTCTGCTGTAAGGCTTGTAATGATGCTGTTGATTCATCTAAGTAGATTTAAGAAACAGTATATGATTATAGATATGGCCAAAAAAATCACTCGTAATTTTATATATAGAAATATTTCGAACCTTTTTCAGCTTCCAACCTTTGCATGTCTTCCAAACTCTTTCGAAAATTTGAATCTGCCAGATCTTTCAAAGAACAAAAAACAATATTTATTATTTAGAAGTTGTATCCCTACTTGTACATTAACAGAGACTTAGAATGTACAAAACTTAGAGTTAGATTTGAGCTAATCTCTAGTGAAACAAGATATAATCTGAGTGTTCACCAGAATAACAAAACGCATACTTTTAAAACCATGCTTCATTAAGTTAACGTTGACCTTTCGTACGCCTACTTAAAAATAACATTTAAGAAAAATAAAAAAGAAATAACATAAAAATAACTTATAATAATAAATATTGTGTACCAAGTTTTTGTTTAGCGTAATGTCATGCTTTGTTAGTTTTCTCAATGCGCTATGATCCCAGACCAGTCTAGAAAACAGGAGAGGAGGGGTGAAATAAGGTAGTATCTTTGTCATTAGGTCACTTGTAAGAGCACTTTATTAAAAAACAAAAGATGCATGACTTGAATTCAAACTGGAGGTCTTAAGTCTTCTCAGACCAATACACGAACCACTGTGCCAGCAAAGTGATTTGGATCATAAAAGGTTTTATAATTATCTATTATATTTGTTATCTAATTCTCTACACAAAATTTAAAGGGGAATAATTCAACTTATACCACCAAATGTTTTCGATACCGAACAAAATAATTAATTACCAATAGTTCAAAGAATATTTGGTTAAGTATTTTCTTTGCTTTTATATAAATTTGTGTTTTGTCACGTACAAGAAATAATGTGTACACTTCCTACTTGATCCGAGAATAGGTATGGGAGAAATAACGTGTACAAACTTTTTTACCAGACCGACAGAAAGACAAAGTGGAATAACCTTTGTGAAAACAAGAACTTTGTAATTAATAACGTACCTTTTTCTCTTGTCATGGTATCAAGCTGAATAACACGTTCTAGTAGCTCTGTACTTAGTTGAACTAGAACAAAAGAAGCACATTTGTTTTTAACTATACACTTTTTGCTAGTTTACTAAGACTTAATATTTTATAATGTTAAAATAGTTCAATTTTTAATCAATTTTTCTTACTTGTAGAAAAACAAAGAAATGTCACTATATTTTCTGATTTCATTCTAGCAGATTTGTGTCAGATATGAAGGAATTCATCACAAATTAAAACTTAATTAAATTAAAAAATTAAGAATTCACCACAAATTAAAAAAATTAAAAATAAAAATTAAGGTCTAATAGTAAAAAAAATAAAAATAAAGGACGCTTTCATCACAGAAAACTAATCAATTAGTGACATCAATCCGTAACAGTATTAACTAAAAATAAGAACTTTATAGGCCATTCGCGCAATTCATCAAAACATATTTAATGTTCAAGATAAAACATCTATAACTTTTTTTTTTTAATTATTATTATTGCTTTTATATAGCGCTACTTTCATGCTTATAGAATGCTCAGAGCACTTTGGTCCAATCTCTGCGGACCAGTGGGGGTGAAGGGGTATCTAGGAGTTGGTTTTCCGTGCTGCCTTTAGGCGCTCAGGAAACACAACTCTGCCCGAGTCGGGTGTCGAGCCCTCATCTAAGTAGCCAAGCCAGGTTCAAGTTATCGACCACGATTCCCAATAGTCATTAGTGCATTACAAAATAATAAGTTTATTTAAAACAGTGAGGTGCAGAAATAAATAAACCAAAAAAAGTTAAATTATAGTAAACTATGTTACAAAATTACTTTTTTAAAAATGTATCTTTTGATAACGCCAAGGAATAATTGATTACAACTATTATAGACATGTTGAATGCTAAAACTGTGTCAACAAGTGTGATACAAACAAACCTTTGTCTGATTCCAACTTTTGAATATCTCTTTGACAACTGTCCAGATATGCGACAAATTGATCTGTAGGATGTGAATAGTAATATAAATAAATAAATGATATATAAATTACCGGCTCATGTATTCTAAAATATCCGATTAATAAGATTAATATCTTTTAGGCTTTAAGTTTCGGTATTGTGCCACTACTATATTTGCTAGTTTCAACTATATTAGTGCAAAACCTAAATAAAATACAGTGGCAGTGCATCTCTTTTCCTGTTTGATGAGTCACAGTGACACACCCTAGACAATACCAATTTGTGTTGGAGAATTGTGTCTATATATATAGCGTTGTATTTCTGGATTTGTTTAGTTAAAGAGGTATCATGCGACATGTAAAGTGAAATAGAAGGATATTGCCTAAGAGCAACTGGAATCAACATGTTTCAAGTTTCATGTTTCATGTTTCAAGTTTCATGTTTCATGTTTCATGTTTCAAGGATGTAGTGTGCTAAATTGGAGAACAAATCAACAGATGTAAAGCTAGTACATTATATAGACCGTATTTTGAAATCAATTAATTTGTTTAAGCATAACCCAGGGAAGAGATAGTTTGAAGAACAGAGTCAAAGAAACAACTTCATTGTATTCGCTTTACAATTAAAGCAATCGAACTGTCTAATTATTGATAGCCCTTTAGCGCGAACTTTGTCTAACGGCCAACGACTTCCAAGAAAATCCTTATACTTCTTAAAGACCCCGTTTACGGTTTCTTTAAGAACCACAACTGTTAAAGAATGGAAATGCTCACCTTTTTCCAGGGTCACTGCTGATATGGCATTATGAGCGTCTCTAAGAGAACTGGTTAAAGTATCTATAGTACAAAACAAAATCATATTTTAACTAAATGTTTTTTCAAATTTAATTCCATAATGCAGAAAATAATGAAAGGAGATACAAGAAAAATATAATAAATAAAAAACAAACATTCAGACATACCTTTTTCGAAAGCCAATGTTGCAATCTGCAATTGAGTGTCTCTTATCTGTGTAGTCAATTCATCTAATAAAAAGAAATATTATTAATTTTCAGCGTCGTAGGGAGCTATATTATAAATATTGTATATATGCATACAAAAATTATAATTAAAGTAAATATTGTTTTAAAAAAAAGAAAAAAATGTAATGACTAACCTCGGTTTAATGTCAGTGTAACAATCTCTTGACGCGATTGTTTTAAAGATGTTGCTAATTTATCTATTTAAAAAAAATAGTTTAAAAGAAAAGAAGTGGTCAAAAAAAATTCAAATGATTATAAAATATAATTTTAAAGTTTACTTTCGAATTAATTATTAATGTACAATTAAAAAGAAAATACCTTTTTTTAAAGTCAATTTTGACTTTGCAGTCAGTAATTCGTTTACAGATTTGGCTAATTCTTCTGGAATTCATAAACAAAAATATAATAGGCAAATAATAAAATAGAAAAATCAATCATTAAAATATAGAAATTGAAAGTTGGAAGAATTAAAAATAAAATGTATTTGAATTAAATATAAGGACTAACCTTTTTCTGCAGTTACTGTTGAAATTTTAGTTTGCAAAACATTTGAGGATTTTTCTAATTCATCTAATATAAAAAAATAAGTTAACATGTCATTTATGCAGGTCCAAATGAAATTAAAGTATATTTAAACATTCTATCGTTTAATGGATCATTTAATAAATCTGTATAGATTTAAAAACACAGCTATCTTTGACTTAACAATATAATGTTAGTCATAAAAATACCTTTCTTCGATTACTTGGCGAAGTGATACTACTGGTAGGGCGTAAAATATTATATTAAAAAATTACATTTGACCCGTAAGGAGACAAATATTTTCACCTCTAATAACAAACATAAAAGTTAGTGAAGCTTAATCCTAACAGGGTAGTAGAGGGTTGTGAAATAATAATGAACAAAATATAGACTCCTGTCAAAACGTGAAAAGATATTACGGAGAGAAAGAGTTAATAAGCTCAACTCTGCTAAGTCGGTCTTATTTGAGCAACACATTCTATTCTCTGACGGCACTAGGGATGAAGTCGCTCTCATCCTCTATTTTTCTATCCTACTGAGTATTTTATTAGGTTTTTATGTGTACATTTATAAATAATTGTTTAGTGATTTAAAAATGTTTTTTAAAGAAACACAAGTATCTACGTGAGCCTCTGCTAGTTGTACAATAATATGTATAAATCTAAAACGACCACGTGCGGACAAAGGTTGTACTTGCACTGGAAGTGGCAACATATATAGGTCACAGATGGGACTGCGCAGCCAGGGGAAATACTGCATTCTTCACTAATGTTTAGACTTGAAGACAAGCCTTATTATTATAATCTAAAATATGAAATTCCTGTCTCACCTTTTCGTAAGGTCACTGCTGACAGGTTACGTTGTAATTCTGTTTCAAACCTCTCTAATGTATCTAAAAATTAAGGAAATATAGCAAAAACAAATAGTCTTTTAAATAATAGCGAGGTAAGAAATATAAAACTATTTTTTTTTCTTTTTTTTTAATCTAAAGTTTTCTCTCAGAGATTAAGTTGCTTATCTAAAAATAATATAGAAATTCTTATTCGTCGTGCTGACTGCTTGAAATGAATTAATAGAAAGACTTTTTACCTATTTCTGATATTAAATTGATATTTTCTCCTTGTGTGCTTCTCAGAGTTCTTTCTAAGTAATCTAAAATAGAAACAATCATTGTTTGTTTTTTTTTTTAAATTGGAGTACATAATATAAAATTGAACAACAAAGCGAAGTACTTAAAGTGAAGAACTTAAAGTGACGTCCCAAATTAAAAAAAAAAAGACAAATCTAAAGACAAACCTTTCTCTGAAGTCACTTCTGTAAGTTTAGATTTTACCTCCGATAAAATTTGTTTTAGGTTATCTGAAAACAACACAAAACAATTATGTTGTGAACAAGTTGACAATCTGGTAAGACGACAATATTTCACATCTTAATGGTCTTTGGTTTACCAACAAGACAAAAATGATTAAAACTAAAACACAATTACGTCAAGTAATAAAGACTTACTTATTTTTAAGGTCATTTTTTCCATTTTATGTCCTGCATTTTTAAGAGCCTTATCTAGATCCCCTAATAAAAACAAAACATTGCAAAAAGTAAAAAACGTACAGAATTATTACAGATGACACTTTAATTATAAATTTAAACAATAACAATAATAATAATAACAATCAAATTAACATTGAAATTTGTTTTCTAAAGCATTTTTACATGATTGCAACTAGTATCCTAATATCTCGTAAATTAAGGTCAATAGGCTATTTTTAGCTTCATTCATATTTTTTAGCGCGAATTCACGCATTCGCTTTACTTACAACATTATTATTTTCTTTAATTGTTTCTAATGCACTATATCACTGACTACATCAGCAATACGCAAGTTAAGACCCGCGGGCAGCGGGTAAAATCTGTCTAGTATCTAATATATAAAAGGAAAACAAAGGCGTATGTGTGTATGTATGTATCCTATGTATGTCCCCGTATTGAAATCAAAACCGTTTCACCGATCTTGACAAAACTTGACAGAAATGTTCCTTGGGTACTAGCTTAGACCTGTGTATATGAATTGTAGCCCTAAAACAAACTTAAAACCCTAAAAAAATAAAGTTGACCAACTCTATTACAGCTATACTATTTTATGGATCTAGGCTTTGTTTAGAATGTTGACATGAGAAAAGATCGAAAGGATTTAGATCTTGATCTAATTTTAAGAAATACACTTTGCACTTAGAGATTTTTACTTTGACGCATGAAAATACAAAATATAGTCTAATGATTTAATTATTTAACAAAATTAACCTTCGAATTTGTGTTTCAAAAGGATTTTTACATAAATTCGTTCTTTGTATCTGTGAATATAAAAATCCTGTTGAACATACTTTCATTAGACATTACCGAAAGGTTACACATCTCTCTATACTCTATTTCTAGATCTAGGTCTAGGTCTAAAACTAAAGATGATAGAACTTCTCTTCGCAAAGATAGTTTTAAGCTTTAACACATGAACATACTAATTATAGTCCATTCATTTCATATTTTGATCAAATTAACATTGAAATTTGTTTTCTAAAGCATTTTTACATGATTGCAAATAGTATCTTAATATCGCGTAAATTAAGGTCAATAGGCTATTTTTAGCTTCATTTATATTTTTTAGCGTGAATTCACGCATTCGCTTTACTTACAACATTATTATTTTCTTCAATTGTTTCTTATGCACTATATCACTGATAAACAACGCTTGAACTCCCTCCTCTCTCTCTGTCAGCGAGAAGGAATCTCTGTAGTGCCCACTACAAACCCATTGTCCACATTGCCTACGTTTCAGTGCCCAGAGACTTGCCAGGTGTTCATCGCCTACTGCCACGTATCCAGCTGTCCACTACCCAATATCTACTGCCCACAAACTACGGCCATGAGAACACCCTTTCCCCCTTTCGCTGCAGACGTATTCATCTTTGAGTCAAACCTCATTCCTCTATAAGGAGATCAGCTAAGAGTCCTTCCTGAACCGAATCAGATACCCCATTTGTAATAAACCGTGCTGAGATTACTCCCTTAGAGCACGGAAGAGGAAGCGTGCAATGAGTTGTAGGGTCCCCTTGTCCCCGTACAAGGACAGACTCTCTGCCACACATGGACCAGTTCTCTCTCTCTCAATGCCTTGTCCCGATCGTTCATCTTGCAGAGCGCGACACTCGTACAGAATGTGCTATATTGTCTCATCGTCCTCGAAGCAATGGCGGCACCGTGTGTCGAAATTTTCTTTCCATCGCCCAAAGTACGCACCTATTGGGCAATGTCCGACTCGGAACTGGGCTAGGACTGCCTGTTCCGCACGGCAGAGCGTCCACCATGCGTCCTTTCGGTCTGGTCTACTCAACTGCTTGTAGAGCTCTCGGCCTTTCTCGGAAGCATCCCAGCCAGCATACCACTGTGCCAACAATCTGTTGTCGGCTAGGGATCGTACTGTCGCAAGACTATACGGTTCATCATTTAAGGTGCTCGTTGCTACCGCGGACTTCGCTAAAAAGTCAGCCCTCTGATGACTGACCAGACCACAATGGGATGGAACCCACTGTATAAAACTATTTACATTGAGCTGCAGAAGGCGCTCCACTAGAGCTAGGAGTGCTTCTACCTGTCCGACGCCTGCAAGCTGCCCTTCAAGGGCATCGAGGGCAGAGATTGAATCGGTAAAGATGACCACGTCCGCTGGGGCCGCGGATCCATCTCCGACTCTTTCCGCTACCCACGTCAATGCTGCGAGCATTGCTTCGAGCTCCGCTTCTGTGCTGCTCTTGCCTCTGCAGGACCCACTCAGCTCCACACTTTCGGGGTTGCCTGAGAGCTGGACCACCGCCCCATACCCAGCTGAACCAGACTAGTTCAGCAGCCTTAAGCATACAAATAGTGAAATTAATCCATCAAAATCATTGTTAATCCACTATCCATGAAAGTAATTTGCTTGTTGTTCTTGAATTAAGTTACTCCTATATTCAACATATATTCTTTCATTTGTTCTCTTTGTTAGCTCTTAATGTACCTGTTCAAAATTTTCTTATGTGAGCGTATAAAAACTCAAAATTACTTCCCCTAGACACTAGAGTAAACGATCCATAATCATTTTAAAATATTAAAATCCTCGCCACATAATATGAACAGACAGATGAACCAAGGCATATTTTACACAAACCTAAACACTTTTCCCCTTACAGGGGCGTCTAATAAAATTTAAAAACTAACCATTATCTGAAGTCAATGATGAAATTGTCTTCTGCGAATCTCTTTGGTCAGTCTCTAATGCATCTATTGGAAAACAGCAATTTTTAAAGAGGCTTTTTAGAGTGGTTGTGTGATAAAACTTTTTATAATTACTTAATGTTTAATATATCTTTAACTAAGCACAAGTTCCAGTAATTTTGTTAAGAAAAAAAAACAAACCTTTTTGTAAATGTAATGCCCTATTTTCTTTTTGTGCATCTTTGAGTAAATAAACATTGCGGTCTGGAGGGGTAAATCAAATCATTTATAAGTCATTAAGTTTAAGTAAAAGATTACAAATAAAAAGAAAATAATCCTATACTCTTAAGCGAGCAATTCTTGTATATATATTTCTTCTATTTCGAAAACGGCTCTAACGATTTTCTTTAAAATTTCAACGTATCTGCATATTATTGAGAAAAAAATTTTCAGCTCATTGGGCACATCGGGAAAACTCGAGTTCGACCGTTATTTCGATATGAAAATGTCTCAATCTTAGAATAATTTATGAATGAAACGGAAAATTTATGAAAGTTTTCCATGACGTAAACGGAAAAAACGCTGCTTACGTCACTAGGCTTACCCTAGAACACTAAAATATTTCTTTCCAAACAAGAACGCGTTTGGAGATACGAATGAAGGGATGTGTAAAACTAAAAGCAGACCACGGGCTGTAGCACCACTGGGATGGATGGATGGCAAAAGCCGGCATGAACTTCTTATTGTCCGACAGTCAGGCTGGGCAGGACATTTAATTAACCGAGCAAGGCTCGGCCACCTGATATTAAAGAATAATAAGACTGTCATATTGCCATATTTATCATTTGTTTTTATTATGTGGGAAGCGTGACCAGAGGCTAAGTACTCTTGAACTAAGCGTGGCTTGGCTACCTTGAACAGAGTTTCGTTTACTAAGCGCCTAAAGGCAGCAGATACCCTTCCCATCCCGCAAATTGTAAGTAAAGCGGCAGAACGGTTTGGATGACAATGCCCCAGGGCACGCTACCCTACATCAACGTGGCACCAAGGTGGAAACGGTCGTGAGAGGGGACGACTAGGAGTAGCACAACAATCATGGCTAAGTAAGGTTTCTCTTACAATGAGGTTTGAGGCAAGTGATGGTTTGAACCCCCCCCCCTCCATTCCGGATACGCCTATGTGTCATATTATAGTTGTAAATCTAATTCTCATCAAAATATTTAAATTTTTGATAACGTATCCAAAACTGGATGTATGCTTGCGCAGGATTACGTAATGTATTTTTATTTATACATGTATGCATTCTGTAAAACTATAAACAAAAGGTCTACAATAGCAGCCTAAATGAGTTTGATTTTTTTTTTTTGGTATTACTAAGAGATCACAGACGTTTCTTTAAAGATAGTTACGTCCTACCCATTTCATAAGTCAATCTAGTCATGCATCTGTGACTTAAGATATGTTAGTCATTGGTTTTACTGGTAGACTTCGGGCAACCCATTAAAAGGTTAGAGAGAGAATGCAGAACGGTTAGAGAGGCACTTTCTTTATGTGAAAAGCCCTTGCTTCGACATAGTACATTCTCAAAAACGCAAATTGTATATAAATATATTACGACCCAATATTTTAAATATAAATATAAATCTCCATTCAGTAAATATAAGATGTGGCAGTGCTATAGAAATTATAAGAATTTCCGTCATTAGCCATTTCATACTAAGTATAAGTTGTTTTTTTTTAATTTAATACTTTTTTTGTAAGCCTTATTTAATGCAGTATATTTAGATCTATGTTATTAAAAACAAAAAGAAAACTTTCTTTTTCTTTACAAATCGCAGAAAGAAAAACTGTATACCCATATTAAGTCGTGATTAAGGTGGGTGGTTTGCAGTTTCAAGGCTGTGTGTGTACGTTTAAGTTTATTTCTATTACAGAGTTACAGAGTTTATTTGTTGCCCCTATTTTTTTTCTGCGTTTTATAAATGATTTCTCATTTAACCTCTCTCACTCCTTTTTCGTTCACTGCCAATGAAACCAGCAAAAGGAGCAAAAACTAACGTCCATGCCGACCAACAAAATGATTAGGCGAAAGTACGGTCTAACGTTTTGTAAACGATATACGTACATTGTAGAGCGAAAAGTTTTCTATATTCTTGTTGAATTTTAAACAAAATTAATTGTAATTTTAAAAAAAAATGTTCTTGCATGTCTATCCTGTTGCAGTCACATTTTGTTTTAATCTGTCAGCATGGAAAACAACATTTTTTTGGTCACGACCAGACCGGTCCACTTGCCCACCGTTCATTCGTTTAGTAGTTACTATCAATAGTTATGAGAATGCAATCATTAAGACTTTTCTTCTGGTCAATATTTCAACTAGGACATAATTTTTTAAAAAATGTTTCAAATCACTTCAATATCTTAGTATTATACTATGGTAATAGGGTAAACCTTAAATAAAAGAGATGTAAAAACAATTACAAACTTTTTTCTTCTGTTAGCTCTCTAATCTCATCTTCATAGTCTTGAGCTGTGAATTTACAAACGAATATACAACCTTTTTTATAAACTATAAAAGCTCTACAGTTTAATATTTCAATATTCTCCTCAACCTTATTTTTATACGCAGTACAATTACGTAAATTTATTTTACAGGCAAATGGTCTAATGACATATAACCCTAATAAACCAACATTACATGCAAAACTTAAATGATACTGTACGGCTTCATCAATCTTTTAGGAGATAGGCAACTGAAACATGATATACGACATGGAAGGCTTACAGAATGAAACATTGCATATCATAAGAACATAATTTCAAACAAAATAAAGCACAAAATGTTATTTTCAGTTTAAAAAGAGATATGCAAAATTATTTTAAAGTCCAGTTAATGTAAATCTCTGTGTTTCTTTTTTTTTTTAGTTTATAGTATATTTCAAAAACATACATTAGCAAATTAATAGAAGTTGAAAATAAAAGCTACAATACGTGCGTACCTCTTTCGTTCCATTTTTCTGATCTATCTTCAAACATCTCCACAGTTGTCTGTAATTGTCCTAGACGGTAAAAAAATATTAATTTGAATTTAATGTTTACTTATAATGCTAGTATTTTCTTATTTTCTGTAACTTAGGACACCAATAAATGTTTACTGAAAGTGTTCTCTCTTTCACCCATAGAATTCATTGAGATCATCTAATCAATGAGAACAAAGAAGAAGAATGTCATCTATCACTTGACCTGCATCAATGGGTGTTAGGACAATGTAATCAAACTCTCACACTCTTCCATTGATGTTAACAGAATGTCTAGAGTTATGCAGCCATTTTTTCTTTGGACAGCATTTTATTCATGCCCCACTTTTCCATAAAGGTTTATTTTTAAAAGTGAGTTTTATGAAGTTTTTGTTTTACAAGGATTGATTTTTCTTACAGCCTCGAAGTTCAGCGTCTTTCTTTCACACTCATATCTGATTACAGATATCACTAAAAATACAATTTTAAATTTAATTGGATGCTCATGCTTAACCTCCAGATTTTTCTTGAGATAGTTATAAATCTATTCTTGTTCTATCCTAGTCCACGTTCTATGACTTTTTGTTTGTTACATTACAACAAGAATCGTCTAATTCTATTGATTTCTGATGTAAGCATCTGAGTTAGGGCGATACGTTATGCCAGAAAGTGCTTATTCACACATTCGTGACTCTAAATAACTTATCATAGAACATCATGACATGTCAAGAGAATGATTTTTGTTTAGTTCATGTCACACTGCCACCATGGTTACTAAGCTTCTAGTCATCATACACCTGTCCCACAAATCAATCATAGTAATTTTATATAAAAAAAAAACCCACTAAATTTAGAAAATCGAACAGATCACTCAAAATTCTTATCAACTAAAATGTATTATGAAATCTTTTATCACAGAATTTATTAATGTTCTTTGTTTCTTATCACTGTCAAGCTTTAAGACTTGTGTTGTCTACACAATCAATTCTTTTTTTTTGTCTTGAAGTCTTGTAAAATCTGAAGATTTGGTGGTGTCTCTAAACCAAGAAACAAAGTGTTTAATACAATGTCCTGAAGTAAGTCACCAAAATCTCTCAAATAAATGACTTCATCGATTCAAAGCATACACATGGGATGCCACACTGAATCGAATAATAATACAAGAACTTGACTGACAAATATTAGAACTATGGAAGGTATGTAGCAGAGTGAATTCGTTTTGGAAAAAAAGACGCTAATCAATGACTGCTTACTAATGACCATTGACTAATGAACCCATGGACTAATGAACCTTATGGCTAGTAATGTTTTCCTTGTGTAGTTGCATAACTGATTGTTCTGCATTGTTTCACAATTGTTTACTTGTACTTGGAACAAGTCTTTGGAAGTTTGTCTACAAGTTTCTACGTGTATTTGTTGTACTAACCTTACTGTATGCAGGCAGACAGAAATAACAAGAGAAAATTAAATTAAATTATCTAAATTAATAACATTAAACAACTCAACATACCAATTGTTGTTTCCATTGTAAATTTTTCCTGTCGCAATTTTTGTACTTCCAAGCGCAATTCATCTGGAATAATTATATATCCTATACTCTTAAGCGAGCTATTCTTGTATATATATATATATATATATATATATATATATTTATTTATTTATTTATTTATAAATTTTATTTCGAAAACGGCTCTAACGATTTTCTTTAAAATTTCAAGGTATGTGCGTATTAGTGAGAAAAAAATTCTGAACTCATTGACCACATCGGGAAAACTCGAGTTCGACCGTTATTTCGATATGAAAATGTCTCAATTTAATTTTGGTCAGAATAATTTATGAATGAAATGGAAAATTTATGAATGAAAGTTTTCCATGACGTAAACGGGAAAAACGCTGCTTACGTCACAGGCTTACCTCACTACAATGCAAACAAGAACAAGTTTTAAAGTATCAAAGGACCTAATTAAACATTTGCGCACCATCTTATTGAAGATTGATGTATTATAGAACTATGGAAGGAAAGTAATGAAATTAAATGTACCGATGTATGATTAGTTATTGCGTTTACACTTTAATTGCGTAGAGCGGCGTAGGTTCCTCATAATCTTCGGATTTGATGTAAAGCCTTATTATAATTATAATTTTGCTGGTAAAATTATGACCATGTGTTCATGGTCTAATGTCCCGTACCAAAACAAAGGAAATGGTATTTACACAGCTGCTCTACTGCTCCTTACTTTCTCACACTGAACAAGATATCTAAACTTGGGGTTACCGTTAGGGCGTGGTGACGAAAGGCCCAGGAGATATATGAATGGAGGATGTAGCACCAGTAGCAGTAGTATATTACCTTTCTTAGTTATAAATTATTTAACCGAGCAAGGCTCGGCCACCTGATATCCTATACTCTTAAGCGAGCAATTCTTGTATATAAATATATATATTTCTTCTATTTCGAAAACGGCTCTAACGATTTTCTTTAAAATTTCAACGTATCTAAATGTTAGTGAGAAAAAAATTCTCAGCTCATTGGCCACATCGGGAAAACTCGAGTTTGACCGTTATATCGGTTTGAAAAATGTCTCATTATCGAAAAATTTATTTTGGTTTGAAGGTTTTATGAATGACATGGAGAATTTATGAACGAAAGTTTTCCAATTTATGAATGAAAGTGACGTCAAAGGAAAAAACTTGACACCCCTACGTCACTAGGCTCACAGCAAGAAATGAAAAAAAAAGTACACCTCCTACGTCACTGGCTTACAGCCGTTCACTAAAGCATTTCTTTGCAACAAGTTTTATCGCGTTTGAATGAATAGACACAACTATTTGCGCACCGTAGTTGAAGGTTTAAAACAGTGAACATCAATCAAGCACGTGGTTATCTGAAGACGCTCAAGTGCTTCCAAGTGTTTCTACAAATTAATCGCTTTATCCCTTTAATATCAGGTGGCCGAGCCTTGCTCGGTTAAATAAATGCCCTGCCCAGCCTGACTGTCTGACAATAAGAAGTTCATACCGGCTTTTGCCATCCATCCATCCCAGTGGTGCTACAGCCCGTGGTCTGCTTTTAGTTTTACACATCCCTTCATTCAAATCTCTAAACGCGTTCTTGTTTGCAAAGAAGTACACTATAGTAAGCCTAGTGACGTAAGCAGCGTTTTTCCCGTTTACGTCATGGAAAACTTTCATTCATAAATTTTCCATTTCATTCATAAATTATTCTAACCAAAATTAAATTGAGACATTTTCATATCGAAATAACGGTCGAACTCGAGTTTTCCCGATGTGGCCAATGAGTTGAGAATTTATTTCTCACTAATACGCACATACCTTGAAATTTTAAAGAAAATCGTTAGAGCCGTTTTCGAAATAAAATTTATAAATAAATATATATATATACAAGAATTGCTCGCTTAAGAGTATAGGATTATAAGGCACGTTAAAATAAGAATTTGATTAATTGTATATTTTTAATTAGCTATAATGTAGGCCGAAAAGAAAGATATGGACGCCGAATCTGGAATCTGGATGTCTGCCTGGTCGAGCGGTTTGCACGCTGGACTGTCGTTTGGATTTATCGATGGTCCCGGGTTCAAACCCTGCCCGCTCCCATCCCCCGTCGTCCTGCGGGAGGTTTGGACTAGGAAGTAACTATCTTCAATTCTGAAGGAACATCCGAAACATGTAAAACAACAAACAAACAATCTACGTCTAGATCTAGGTCTTGATTCTAGACTTACAACTAGATTCTCAGTTCTCCGTCGAAAAAAACGCCATGTTGCTCGCCGTTATTCTTCCCTAATAGCAGGAGGTTTGCGGAGTTGAAGAGATCTAATAATAATCTAATACGTTTTCTGTTGTAATTTCTAGAAGAAAAGATGTTCACAACTTTTCAGGAAAACAAATAGATCTAGACGTCTACGTCTGAGCTATAGGATTTCAGCCAGATTTCAATCGCTTTTTTTCCTAGACTAGATCTAGATGTAACAGCATTGCCAATTCCACTCTAAATTTATAGAAGACAAATCCTATACTCTTAAGCGAGCAATTCTTGTATATATATATATTTATTTATTTATTTATTTATTTATAAATTTTATTTCGAAAACGGCTCTAACGATTTTCTTTAAAATTTCTAGGTATGTGCGTATTAGTGAGAAAAAATCTGAACTCATTGGCCACATCGGGAAAACTCGAGTTC
>JADKLZ010001913.1:11878203-11892183 GCA_021533235.1 Biomphalaria straminea
GTAAAGTTTTGCAAAGTTATTATTTCGTTAGTTTTTTTTTTTTTTTTTGGGGGGGGGGGGCACCAAGATGAGGTACCGCGCCAGGCATCATATACTCTAGCTACGCCACTGGTTTTATGTACGGAATCAGACTTCACAACAAAAGAAATTCAACTATGAAGACAACATAAATTTATCTTATAATGTATAGGTGCCAGGAAAACTCTTCTGAATGTATTTGAATGTGCATATCGTCTTGTATGTTACAATTACCGTATGTTAGCTTTGAAAGCTGTACAAAACACCCTGTGGCATTTTACGTCTCGAGAGACGATCTTTTCCCCTTGCAAGCTCTTGTGTGACTAAAGAAGCCGATCCTTGATACACAGCTGCGATCGCAGGTTTGGCATATGTAGTCACCAGGCGCCGTTGCATTTTCACCCTTCTTTCTGCTTCTGTTGTGTATGGCATCTTCTGCAATCAAAGACCCCTCCTTTATGCTCTCTCTCCATGTGGATCTATCTAGTGCCACCTCTTCCCAGTTGCTGGTGTACAAAACATATGAATGTTGAATCATGACTTCAAATGTAATACTTACTCTAGTGTTGTCCCTTTTTTGTATTAGCGTATTTTCTCCCACATACAATAGATATAATATTAATATTATAATTTGAAATAATTCAATTAATTATATTTTGCTTCATCGTTCACGGCAGTTCACGCTATATTTTGTAAGAGTTTACTGGGTAACAATTGAAGGAAAATATTTATATTTATTTTCAGTGAACTATTGTGTTTGATTTCTATATTCCATTTAAAAATGTAATTCACTGGACGTATTTGTATTTTATAGCAGGCCTAAATGTAATTTGTCATCTTTTTGTATATTGCATTGACATTTTAGAAAGGTAGAAATATTTTTAGTTTTAGTAATGTCTTTTGTCTACAAACTAAATTACAGTAGAATCTAATTTATTAATGGGGCGAAATATTTTCAAATCCGCCTCAAGGATGAACTGTACGTTAGGTCACAGACAGCAAGAAACTTGTGTATGCCATACTTTTGTTTCACTTAGGAAGTCCTAAGTGATAAGTTAAATACTATCAATATTAAAATGAGCGACAGTTTAAAAAAACTTCCCGGTTGAAATGTCCTTGACATTCGTGTTGGTCTCACTGAGATTGGGGTCACACAATGTCAATGTCATACTAGTTTTAGCTCAGACAAAAATTGGGCTCTGGTGAAAGGGGTGGCATTGGAAGGCCCCACCTCCTTTGAAATGCCAAGTAATGAATAAAAGAATAACGGCAACGCAGTATAAAAAAAAAAAAAACAGCATTTGACCAGATTTCCAAAAGGTAGACTTCACAGACTTTATGTCACCCCACTCACACACACATTTACACACAAACTTTCTCGCCTTCATCCAAAATGTGAACAGGTGTTAAAATAACTCTCTGAATCACTCAACAGGCACGCCTAATGAAGTATGATCAATTTTAAACTGAGCTACAACAACCTCGTCTTCTCGATTAGAAAGACAGAGATAGAGAGAGAGACAGAGAGAGAGACACACACAGAGAGAGAGAGACACAGAGAGAGAGAAAGAGAGACACAGAGAGAGAGAGAGAGATACTCTTATAATGCTCTAGGTTAAAACGAAGATAAGGACAATGATATGTTTTGTATAATTATATTCGGCGATGCTCCTCACAATGTAGGCTTTTATGCCCCCCTCTCTTGTCAGTTCCGCACCCCCCCCCCCGGGGAAGAAACAATTTGTGCGCCACTGGATTAGTGCTACTTTTTAATTAACGCTTTCAAATATTCTCTGTCTCTCTCTCTCTCTCTCTCTTTCTCCCTCCCTCTCTCTCTCTCTCTCTCTTACTCAACCTCTCTCTTCTTTTACAATACATTTGTATTTCTTCAAAATGGGAGGCAATAACATTTTTAATGAACGTGTATGAGTTTTTAAAAGTTATTTCCCCTGTAATATAAGCTGTAAATTAATGACTTGCTTGTTATAATGTTACCATTTTTAAAACATATTTTTTTAAATTTTATTTTTTATGTCAATCGAACAAAGTATTTACACACTCTACTGTTCTACTTTCTGGCGTCAGAAACTAAAGTATCTGCTCAATTCAGAATTCACATTGAACGGTCGAATTTGTTAAGACAGCGCTGTTTTCAATTCCTCAAATCAAGATATTCTTCACCTGTCCATGAGTATTTCCACACTATTTGTCCTTGTATGTTAAAATACATCTATAACAGTCCATCATAATGTGTATATTATGGCTAAAGTTGAGAATTTAATGTAGGTGTGAATCTATGAAGTACCCGCTGGGCCAGACGACAAATTGAGTTTATTATTTACATGCACTTACAGTACACTCCGTGAAAACAGAAAACAGAAAACACATTTTTTGAAAACGGTTCTAATGGTTTTTTCAGAAATTGCACAGCTCATTATTATCTTTGATTGATAATTGACTAATTTTAAAATTAAATGTACGTATCATTTTCCTTATTTAGAACGGCTCAGTGTGAACTCATGCACTCGACAGTCTAGACTAGAATGATTTTTTAAAATATTTTAGTAAGATTTATTGCATTAATAATTCACAATAGGAAATAAATAAAAGAGCACACAACAGACCACCAGCAGCGCTATTAAGGAGGTTATAAACAAACTTTTATAAACATCTCTTCCTGTCAGAACTTTTGAAACCTTCAGGCACCAGCCAGGAACCTAGAACCCAATGGCTGCCTGGTCGAGCGGTTTGCACGCTGGACTGTCGTTTCGATTTATCGATGGTCCCTGGTTCAAACCCTGCCCGCTCCCATCCCCCGTCGCCCTGCGGGAGGTTTGGACTATGAAGTAACTATCTTCAACTCTGAAGGAACATCCGAAACATGTAAAACAAACAAACACAACAACCCGAATAGACATTTTTCCTTAACCATATGTGGAACACTATAGTTGGACCGTTTTAATTTTTCAAATACAAAAATAATAAATATAATTGGATGTAGAGCAATTGTCTTAGATTTATCAGCAACATTGGTTTTGAAAGAACTATCGCGTTCGAGGATTCCCTAATGTAAGGCGTTATTGATTAATAAATGAATGTTCAGGAAAATTTGCCGTATCATCATTTAAGTCTATATTTAAAGGTCTATCATTGGAATTATTCATTAATAATAAAAGAAAAACATGGCGTAGTATTTCGTAGTGTACCGATCTTAGGCGATACTTGAGTAAATTTTTTTTCTTGTTTATTTTTTTTTTAAATATTTACGTGAACGGAACGGAAGGACATACAGAGTTAATACAGACTACAGAAAACAAATAGCGTTTTTCCTCTTTCGGAAACCGAAAAGACAGCCAAATGAATTCATCACAGTCATTCCCAGAACGGAGATCGAATTGTAAGATTCTTTGTTAAAAAAAAATGTTCGTAATGTATTGTTAAGTATGTCCAACAAGTTACTGTGTAGAAAAGAAATTTAGGTAAGTTGTGTTGTCTAGTAGGAAAATCTATCTCTGTAATTAAATAACAACATTAGAGACACTTGACTTCTTTGGAACATTTTCAACATATCTGGTTTATTGCTTAGTCTTACTTATGTATTAGAATCAGTACTAGCTGTTAAAGCACGATTAGGAATTAATTATTTGTTTCGGAAATAGAGGGAGTTTTTACAATGGCGTGACTATTAAAAACAAGAATAGTTCTTCTACAGAACAAAATATTAACCGACGTAAACAGACTACTACCAGGACGCCTTAGAGATAGGAAGCCTATTATAAACGTTTAGAATTATCTGACATTCGACCGTTTTCTTCATTGGTATTAAACTTGGTCGACATTCTGCATCAGCGTCGACTATCATTTAGTGATTGTTCAGCCTTTCGCCGGTGTAATTGGATGACGAATTAAGTTGTGTGTTACCTCCATTTGGTTTATTTCCATTAGACACTAGACACTAACACTATACCTGTTACCTATCCCTTAGTATGGTGGACCGTTGGGGCACCAAACAAGACTTCTAGACTGTCTTTCTCCATTCATCTCTATCCTTTGCCCTGTTTAGAACCTCTTTCAATGGTAGGCCCGTCCATTCTTTTATGTTGTCTTCCCATCGCTTTCTCTGTCTGCCTCTTCTTCTTTTTCCTGGTACACTAACACTATACATATTAATAAAATGAGATATTTATCAGAAACTTTTTTGACATTCAATGCACAAAAACATTTTCAGCTCCTGAATAATGTACTTATGAAAAAGTCAAACTTCATCAACTCTTTCTTTCCCTAATTATTTACCACATTCTGGTGGAGTCAACGTTGGTATCGTCAGTTAGGAGAGAAAGAGTTAAGGCCTCTTTGACATTCAACATAGGCGTGCTATAAAACAGTCTAAATAGTCACGTGGTATATAAGCACTGAGCTGTCAAATTTCTCCTTGTACATACATTAAACAAGTGCTATTTATAGCTGTAAACATTGTGTGACTACTCTGGACTCCTCACAATTCCATCCAAGTGAAGCATGCAATGAAGCGAGAGGCTAGTGAATGCAAGTCAGTCCCC
This sequence comes from Biomphalaria straminea, assembly GCA_021533235.1. NCBI lineage: Eukaryota > Metazoa > Mollusca > Gastropoda > Planorbidae > Biomphalaria > Biomphalaria straminea. The sequence goes on from JADKLZ010001913.1 coordinate 11,882,781, forward strand.
CAAGGGGAACAAACTTCAGGATTTTATTGTTAGGGAAAAAGTTTTAAAAAAAGCAGCTGTAGGCAGAATTCAAGAGAAATTGATTCTTCAACAAAAAATATTTTTGAGCTAAAAGCTGAAATCGATCATACACTAAGAGGAGAGAGACAGAAAGAAATAGAGAAGAGATAGAGAAAGAGAGAGATAGAAGAAAGTTCCAGCGTAATAATGAAATCATGGTAAAAAGAGCAGATTATGTTTACCTATTGATTCTTGATCAATAAGTATTTTGAACAAATAACTGCAGTCTCTGTGGGTCTTTACATTTTCTTTTATCTATCTCAGATAACAGATAACTTAAGCATTAGTCAAAAAAAAAAAATAAAGTTTCCCCTTTCAGACCTTGCAATCTATAGGGCAGATGATGTTAAGGTCATCAGTTTCTTCTACTAGTTATTAACGAGCAGGGTGTTATATGGCCAGCAGAACGACCAATCGCCTTTACATATTTACCTTTTTGAACAAATAATATATATATACTAGTCGACCGGTGGCGTAGCATACGCCACTATTTAGCAGGGCCAACCTTAGGCTACTACATCCTATACGACCGCTGTGGGCCCCGCACTTTTATAGGACCCGCGCTAATTTTAGGTGTATAAATTATTAAATGAAACCATTTTATAACTTATAACATTTTCTGCGGCCTTCTGTCCATTTAACTGGAGGTCCTGGAAATCACCTGAAATTGCAAAATACATGAAATAATGCTGGAAATATCCGGAAATTGTTAAAATCTTTTTAAAACACATACAAATCTCCTGAAATATATAGACAAAAATTGTCATTTACTTTCGCCTCTTTAATTACCTAGAATAACTCCCTCCGTCCGAGTCGCAAAAATAAAAGAGTGATCTTTCCATTGTGTCCAATTCTTGAGCGTGTTCTGTCACCTCGATATTAACTATAGAGTACATTACTCCCCGCCCTTTTTTTATCGTGAGGTAGAAAAAAAATGATATTGCATTGACCGGGCCTGTTTTTTGTGACTACGTGTTCTGCCCCCCCCCTCTTGTTTTCGCGTGGGTTACTTCTTGCTACTCAACAAAACTCTTGAGGGAAGAAGAGAATTATATATATATAGATAGATAGATAGATTTTTTAAAAATATTGTTGTAAACCTGCCTTGCACCAGTGCTTGTGGAGCGCACTAGTGAACGAAAGACAGGAAAGACTATCGGGAGAGATCCGGCGGCAGTGTTATTGTCTTGATTCGAGAACGTCCTATGAACTGTGTGGAGGACCAGGGGCGGCACTGGGAGTGTGTCGGTGGTCTGCAGTGGTAGTTTTGTGGCAGGTAGGACATTCTGGGACTTGATAGCTGGAGTCCATGCCTGCTAGTTTTGTAGTGTAAATAAACGCCTAGTTAATTGTTATATACTGCCTTTCGTTGAGTTGCCTACTTTAGAAGTTATTACAATATATACATATTAGTCGACCGGCGACTTAGCATAACTTCCAATATTACGACAAAAATATAGAAGAAGAGAATTATATAAACACCACTTTCATTTACAAAATAGTGCGGATTGGGATGCACCAATTTTCATTCACACCGTGTGCTGCGCCATGGGATCTTCCCAATTACTTGTTGCTTGAACTTTACTTGTTGCTCGTTTGACCTTGTCTTTTGAGAAATATATATATAGAAGATTTTTAAATAAACAATTCCTTTCTTATGAAGTTGATTCTGATTTGTAAGAGAGAATATTTTAGTTTTAATAATTAATGAATTTATTTCAACAAAATGGAAATACCGCCTACTTCCCCTCCTCCCCCACAAAAAAAAATCTAAGATTTTATACAATGATTGGCTTATAGGTGTAGATTTGGAAGACGGTACGTAAAATGCTCTGGAATGATAAGTATTTATTACAATGTTAATGAATATTTTCTACAATTGGAAAAACCCGCTGACGTTCAAGATAAAGATATTCTAGACCCCATGACAAATGTTTATTAATTTTACAAATTATCAAGGTCAAACTAGAATTTTCCCATTATGACCAAATTGCTGGTAATTTTATTCCCAAAAATATACAACAACTGAATTTCTAGTAAACGTGTTAGAGCCTTTTTCGAGAACCGTCCCCACAAAAGTACCACCTTTCTATTTTTGGCCCGATAAAGAGTTGGAAAGCTAAAAATATGAATTTTGTAAAATAAAAACAACATAATTTCTAAATTTTATATTTCAAATATTTCACCTCTACAGCTTCGTCTATTAAAGTAAGAACAATTAAAATGAACCACAAACAACACAATACTAATAGCGGCTTTTCCCATTTCAACAATAACACAATAATGTTTGTGAATGCAGATTGTTATATACAAAATAAATACAAGCAAGCTGTTGTTTTATTGTACAGGAATACATTAGAATGTAATGCATTTTTTTTAAGGAATTCACTTCATTGACGAAATACTAATTATTTTCAATGACCTGTATGCTTTATTTAGCTACTTATTTTAGAAACCAATCGAAAACAAATACATTCTCTGGCTTTGACTTTTCAAATAGCAGAAATTATAATATTACTATATGGCTATGTATTTGTAACACAAGTGACTTTATTGCGTTAAGCATCATTTCTCTTGTGAAATACTTGTAATCTCCAAATTCTACATATATTTTTTTAAATAATTAGTCTATAAAGTTAATGCCAAGCTTTTTTTTTAAAACGTACTTTATGGCAAAGTTTGTAGCTGACGGCCAAGCTACACATGTTTAATTTATCTTATATTTTTTTTTGTCTCAGTTATCTCCTCGCTATGACGTCACTTAGTCCGTCTGGTGTCACAGTCTCACCTGCTGAGCAGGAGTAATATCCGATAATTTCCTGTCCACCCGGGGGTCACGTGTCACCAGAGAAAGAACGACAGGATGTCGTCAGTCAAACTATTGATATAAACGGGTGGCTTTAAAGAACACGGTGGAAAAACCCTTTTAGGGGCCAAAGTTCAAATATTAACTAGAAAAATAATATGTATTCGTGTTTAATCCTCCTCGCTACGTGACTTGTCCCCTTTTGATTGATAAACCCTGATGACCAGTAAGAGGAATACAGAAAAGAATAAGCAAGATTCGACCCTAGATACATTAGATCATTACGAGAGATTAAATAAAATACTAGGATTTCTCAACGGTGGAGAAAATGTTGACATTTGTAAGCATATGAATCATGAAAGATAATACAGAGGTTCTCAAGCTGAGGAAGCCCGACGGCTTTAATGTGAAATGGGTGTGGGGGGAGTATAAATTCTAGAGGAAGAAGTCTAGAAGAAATCTCAACTGGTAAAATTTTGAGAACCTCTTATGTAATAAGTTTTGTTATTTCTGGGAGAAGATGTAGAGACAGGAAAAACAATGTGAGTTTAAAAGTAGGACTTCACAAAGCTTAGACATGTGTAGACATTGAGGCAAATGTAGTTTTGATTCATAGTTGGCAAGTGATCTTTTAAATGAAGCGTCCTCGACCTTGTTGACTTTATTTCTTTCCAAATCTCTCACAATGTTCCTCTTTTTATATTTCTTAATTTTTCTTTAAATTTCGCTCTGTGGATACATTGCTTTATATCACGTGTTGTATTGATCTTAATTTTAGTGCTTAAAAAAAGATCTTTCAAAATAAAATTGTCAACACATAGAAGATTAGTGGGGTGTACTTTTAGTGGGAAAATCCTCAAAATATATTTTTAATCAAATGCAAGAAAAACAGGAAGAGATTAGATAATGATCAAAATAAACAAGGTTACAAAGACATTTTGTGTGGGAGCACAAACTCCAAATCGGTCCACAAAGTGGTTCACCAAGGTGTGACAATTAGGTCAAAGATGGTGGCCATTTAGGTGTCTAAGGGGTTTAGATAATTTGAGGACCTTGCCTTGCACATAAACTAACAGGCACAGCGTTATAAATGCAGGCAACAAATATTTTTTATGTAAAATATATGTACAGTTTAATGATAAGAATGAAAAAAAGAAAAAGGTAAAATGCTGTACAGTGTTAGGGCGGGGCCTAATTATTTACATAAATGGGACTATCATCATGAGATATGAGAACCAAGTGGTCCTATGCTGCTCTGACGAGACTGTTGTGGCTGATGCTGAGTTGTCTGTGGGTGGGCTGGCGTGATCGATCCTAGCGCACGGTACAGTCCAACTATACGTAGCTGCAGGGACGGGTTTTCTGGCAAGCGGTTGTTGGTCGGACTCTTGTGGATAGTAAGTAAGGCTGGTATCTTCAGAACTGGTGTCAGCAGGCTGGTATCAGCGTTACGTAAATAGGGCTTCCAGTAGGAGTAGCCTGTAATAAAAGCTGCAACGAGATTCGTAGATCGACTTAGCCGTAATGTTGACACTGGGAGGTAGACGCCTTTCGATGAAGGACATCTTCAGAATGTTTAAATAGAAACCATAATCTAGTTTCACAATAGTAAGGGGAGTTAAACCAATAAAATATTACATCTCATCAGGGGAGACAATAATAATAATAATAATAATAGTGAAGTCTCACAAGGGCGATAACACATAGTAATGTAACATTTAGTGTGTAGTGTGTAGAAACTATAACTTAGTTTCACAAATATCCAAGGGAGCCAATACATAGTATTGTATTCCGTCAGGGGAGACTACAAGTAGCGTTAAATTGTAAGACGCACCTTGTCACGGTGTGATCATTACGAGCCGCTTGGATAGCGAGATGAAAGGGGAAGGGGGGGGAGAGAGATGACTGACGGTCAGTGACCAGGTGGCCATTGTTTACATCTGGCCGTGTGGATTGAACAATAGAGTACGGTTGAATGGAGACAGTGCCCGTTCAAGGGACACAATCTCTTGAAGTTCAAATTCAATACAAGGGGAAATAATTCAAGTCTATCCGGAGCGCAGGGTCAGTACGCCATTTAAAATCAAGGCGATCAACCGAGATAAATTATGGGTAAGATAAATAAGATAATGTATACATGGTTTTACCTATTGGCCGATAAAATAGAATATAGTACATAAATAATTACGGCATTCCTTGTCACGGAATGAGCGTAGAATATACTTGGCAATAAGACATGTTACATAAATATTATGATAGTTCCCGGTCAAAAAATTTATCGATAGTGGAAATAGGGCTCGAGCTGAGCGATGATTTATCAACGATAAATTATAGTAGCTTAACAGCTAAACACATGTGGCATGATTTAGAAATAATTCTAGTCCAGATAAAGTGGATGACTTTGACTATTTAGTCGTACAAGTCATGATAATAAAATATAATACATAAAGTGACTACTTACATAATCCAAGATAAGAATTACACAAATATGTACACAAATATAATGCACTAAATAAATGCACAAATATATAAACACACTAGATAAGAGGCCATTAAGCACGAACCACATAACTTACCACCGAATCCAAGTAAAGAATTATATAAGGATGAATAAATGTAAAGCTCAAGCGGAGATGTGAATCCTTCCTCTCTGCTCCTCAGAATGAGAACAAGACTATTCGCTATGTCTAGTTAAAAAGGCTACGGTGGACAGGAAATGGGATGGGTTATCTATTACGCATATCCTGTCGCGTGGTCAGAGTGCACAATAGACTAGGCACCCACCTTGGGAGGGGCATGACCTGTGGTGGCGCAAGTTATCTCTTTGAACAAAGATAAAGCCGAAGATATCGTAAGCCAAGGAATAATTCACACAGGATGGGCCCAACGTGGAGATAAGACAGTCGTGCTAAACATAGTTGAATGTTTGAACTATCCCCGGTCAAGGGCAGATTAGCGCCAAGTGGCCTTTGTTGATAGCTTGACTAGACGAGTGTTAGCTTAAGAAAGCCCAAGATGACGTCGAAGTCTGGCGAGAAGTATGGGGGGGGGGAGGTGGTAATAGGGCTTTTTGTTGTAGGTGTGCCAAATTTACGTGAATAAAATGGAACACTAAAATAAATTAATTAAATCCCTTGTACCGAGTGATACCATAAGTGGGTGAAATTTATTTTTGTCACACCAGGTAAGAAAAAAGGCAGGTTATAATATTTTCAGAAAGAACATCAGAATAAAATTCTGTGTTACGGTGACCCGTCAAAATAGCGCGGACAAAATAGCGCGGACAAAATAGCGCGGACAAAATAGCGCCGACAAAATAGCTCCGACAAAATAGTGCGAAATTTCCCAACAAAATAGTGCAAGACAAAATAGCGCAGACTTATATATGATGTGTATAAAATTACCGGATTTTTAGTAATTTAATGTCTTGGGCAGCATTTTTGTTGATGTCACTATTTTTTATATATTTAAAGATCTGAAATTATGCCATATTGGCAGATAACGAGAGTACTTTAAATTTATATCATTCCCCTTTTCAACTTTTGATTTAAATTCATAACTTGCTAAAAACGCGATTTTGAAATGTGGTGAACCGACAAAATAGGAAAGGAAAATACGAAAGTGTGTTACACTACAATCTGAAAACTGCGGCTTCTTTCTTTGATCTAATTATGACGTCTATTGCCGAAACATTGGCAAACTTAGGTGTGTCAGGATAAATTTAAATAGCGATCACATTTCTTATTATCTCGCCAGAGAACAGGATAACATTGAGCACAAGATTCTGATGTACAATGCTGGAGAAAAAAGTAAAGCAGCAAGCAAGACAAAGTATCTCCAACTAAACACACGACTTGAAGCTATGTTGCCAATGTACGGAAACAAGCCAGTAATGGAATATCTACGAGACATTTCCTACAATTTAACTTTGTGAAAGTTTGTGTCTGTGTGTGTAAATTTGACAAGTATCTTTGCGTATTTTCAAAATACACTTTTATAATATAAATAATTGCTATATTTTAAAATTATTTACTTTACCTTATTATGATTTTTATTATGACAGAAAAATTACGATAACATTAAACCAAAAAATAAAATATTAGCTCTATTCTTATTTAACGATATTTAAAGTTTTTCTTTCAAAATGACTAAATACATTTTTTATGCGCTATTTTGTCGGCGCTATTTTGTCCACGCTATTTTGTCAGCACTATTTTGTCCGCACTATTTTGACGGGGTACCTATATACCCTGTATTACAAATATGGTAGAAACTCATCTCCTCTACCAAAGAGCCACCCGTGTTTGTTACTATTAATAGTAATTAGTTGTAGTATGAAAAAAAACATTATTAAGTTAAAAAATTAGATTTTTCACTTTTATAAAAGAAAAAAGTAGCCGTTGCATTAGAACTTTGAATGATCTAAAATATTATTATGTCGGATTTTCTCTATCTAAACGGGACGGACGGACGGACAGACGATTCACACAAAAGTGATAGCTTTTTTCCCCTTTCGGGGGGCCACTGAAAATGTTAAAAGTTGGACTGCATAAATCTATTGAAGTGCATTATATCATGTCAACATATTAAAGCAATGACATCACAAAGACCAGTCTAAGGTATTGAGACATGAGACTGATAAGGAATATGAAAATATGTTTATATGTCATGTCAACCTTTTCAGAAATAGTTATAGAAATATGTTTCTTTAATTGCTTTTTGTAAATGTATGTAATTTAAAATTTCAATAGTCAATATAATAATTTGTGTGAGTGCACATGGCTGTTGTTGTGCATCTAGTTCAACGCCTCCATCAGTTAACCCGTTTCTAGTCTAGAATCCAGTCCAACACTTTTAAGAAACACTCTTAGCCTGTAACAAAACAAAATAAAAAACGGAAATGTGACATTTTATTTTTCTCACTTTCAAGAACAAGAACTCTAGAATATTGTGAAAAATGTGAAGAGTTACATTTTCCTATTTAAAGCCAACTAAATGGAGATAGAAGTCTGCTGATTCAGTGGATTTTCTGGACGATCATGGAATTGAGACAAATGGATTGTCGGGAAATGGAAATGATTAATTTCTTCTAACTTCATTAGCTCGACAACAATAAAGCTTGTGAATTATTTAGTAGGAATATTTATTTTTACTTTTGGATTATTTTTTTTAAGTCTTTTAGTCTTTAAACATTATTTACGCTTTATTAAAATTGTGTTTCTTATATAAAATGATTAAATGTGTAATTAGACGATATGTTACAAATGCAAAATATATATTGTAATTAGTAATTTATGATTACTTGCATATGTAACATATCGTCTAATTACACATATAATAATTTCTAGTGTACAATATGTATTATTATTACATAATTTTTATATAAGAAACACAATTTTAATAAAGCGTAAATAGTCTTCAAAGATTAAAAGACTTAAAAAAATAATCCAAAAGTAAAAATAAAATATTACTACAAACTAATTCACAATATATATATATATATATATATATATATAGTCAAATCTATTCGCGCTTTTAGTCACAAATGTTGAGAAAATCTTTATGTGATGGATCCTGAAGTAACGTCTATTGGTGAAACCAGACAAACTGCTCATGTAAAATAAGAACCTGCTCCTCGTGTACAATTCTGATTAGTCTTTTGTTGTCGTCAATCCGTCATACAGTCTTGAACCTTTTGTCCAGATATTTCAGTCTCTCCACATTAACATAATGACCACTCACCGGCACAACAGAAGTCTCATTGACATACAAAAAAACAAAGTGTATGCTGAGGAACTCTTGAGGGATGACATACCAAGAAAGACGAGACTGCTTGCAAACTTGGGATTTTTGGCGCTTTCGAGAATTAGCAGTCGACAAAGACACCAAACTAAAATCACATGTTTGGATTTTAAGAGTGATTACATATCATAGCTTTACATTCCGTACCTCAATTCGAGCAATTACAATGCTTTACTTTAGAACGTAAAACAATAAAAGAGCAGGAAGGCAAAAAACTGAAAAGTGTAATGGCTGTCACTCACGCACTGTATCGTAGTGACAATGGTGAGTACAAGGAGAAGAACTAGTTTGACTTCTGGCCTTCACAATCACAGGTTGCAGACTTTGCCATGTTGAACACTGATGACGTGCTAAAATATTTATAATTACTATATGGCCGTAAAATAAGCCATTCTGATCAATCTAAACGATTTTTCACCCCATTGTGACAAATCAAAACCTGCTAGCGGTCAACAAGACTGATAAAAGACTCTCAGAACTGTGCATGCTTAGTGTTCAGCGTGACCATCGCCTCCAGAAGCTATTCATCAGTAGATGATCAATGTGTACAGTAAATATATTGATCACATGTTCGGGGATTTTTAATTTCATGATAAACGCATTTAATATCCCAATAATATTCTTATAATATGCAATTGTATTTATTAGTAAACATTTTACAGATGTCAGGTATAGAGAGGACGCCGGATTGTTTTCAATATAGGGATGGGGGGCACCATTTCTTTTTTTTTTTTT
>JADKLZ010001913.1:11892193-11930505 GCA_021533235.1 Biomphalaria straminea
AAAAAAAAATAAATTATTGTACTGAAACTAAAAGATGATATTAATTTGACCTCCAACATGACCTACTATTTCGATTGGTACGTACATCTAAGTCAATGTATTTACCACTTTTAAACTTATGATGACTAATGTGTCTGGACCAGATCTCCCAAAGTCAAGAAGTTCTTTCTTGTTAGTTTTGTTTTTATTATTACAGTTTTGTTATATCTTACAGACATTTTTCAGAGGCCTCTATTATTATGTATAATGTAAGTATACCGAAAGACACCAATGAATGACACCAATGCATAATTACGAGGGCAACTAAAACCCAAAAAGCCATTTTAATTGAAGACCAAAGTCCAAAATTCTAAATGGGTCGATCCGAAAACTTGTAACTCCCTATAAAACTTCAAAAAGATTTGTGTGGAGTTGCTCTCTTCTATTTCTCTCTAATGTAATATAAAACAGCGTAAATAACAAGGGACTTTGACTTGGTAGATTGATGCTGAGCATCTTCAAAAAGTTTTCCCACAGCAACGACAAAAAAAATCTTGTGGTTACATTACAAGTATCATAAAAAGGATTTTTAGATTACCATTTAGAAAAATATTTTTCTAAGAGGGAAATAGAAAAATCTCCGCCATCGTGTTACCACATCAAGACTCACAGGGGACTTAACATTTCCCAGATATTTTTTGTCTAAAAAAACTGACTCCACCGGGTATTTTTCTAAAAACTTACTCTACCAGGCTTTTGTTTAAGAACTTGCCCCACCAGGCATTTTGTCTACAAACTTACTCCACCAGGTAATTTGTCTAAGAACTGACTCCACCTGGCATTTTGCCTAAAAACTTACTCCACCTGGCATTTTGTCTGAAAACTCGCTCCATCAGGCATTTTGTCTAAAACCTTACTCCACCAGGCAATTCGTCTAAAAACTGAATCCACCAGGCATTTTGTCTAAAAACTTACTCCACTAGGTATATTTTCTAAAAAATTACTCCATCAGGTTTATTTTCTAAAAACTTACTACATCAATTATTATTTCTAAAAACTCATACTTTGTATATGTTATTAAATCTTCAGATTTAGAGACATCTAAGAATTCTCACTACGAGGTAATGCTACTTCAGGATAAAATTTAGACCAATAGAAATTGCTTTTCAAAACATTAAAGAAAAAAAACCATTTTGCTTATAATAGTTGTATAAATTGGGATACATCTTCCAGCGATATAAAAATGTCTTAATGAATTAAGTACATCAATGAACGTTCTTTTGGATGTCTATATAACAAGTTAAGTCTGTTCTGTACATCTGGATATAATGAGATTATATGATCTTCATATTTTAGTATATGATATCAGTATAGTACTTTCTAATAATTTTCATAAATTATTTAAATTAACAAAGTTTTGGACCTAAAACCATTCAAATGTTATAGAAAAGAAAGTCACTTATTAATTAGTAAATACATATTGAACTATTAGGCACACACAAATATAGCTATCTAAGATTACTAGAGCTCTCAAAGTCTGTGGAGTATTTTAAAAAGATGTTGTATTCATCTGTATTATGTAGATCCAGCGCGCACAATTACACAAATACAAAGAGAAACATACAAACAACACAATTCAATGTTCGATAACTCTTCTTTTATACAACTTAGTCATCAGGATGAAAGATCTCAGACTAGAGAAGTTATTCCTCTTGCAAATAATGGGACTTCTAGGGGGGGAGGGGTTTTTAGTGAATTGCTACTTACAGCGGACCAGGGTATAAGCTTCCCAGACTCTGTAGTCTAACATTAGGGGGGGAAGAAAATTCTAATTTAGGAAATGAAAGGGCGTATACAGTTAATCTCGAGTCTAGACTTAGTAAGGGCGGTAAGCGAGGTTGTAGAGTAGAACTATGTGCAGTGGAGACTTTTTTTGACCATTATTTGCATAAAATCAGGAAAAACAAATGTACTAAAATGTCCTGAGAAGATTGACTGAGATCATACTGGAGAAGATTATCTTGTTTTATGATCAGATTTTTGTTGTATAACTTCTTAACAATTCCTGACAACAAACGTCTACACAGTAGATTTGAGTGTGTGTTTGTGTCACATGTTTGTGAGGTTCCAACAGAATTGAAGATTGGGGAATTCAGTACAAGCCTACACAAGAACGGCTGTGTTTGGCAGAATTCAGTGCAAGCTTCCATAAGAACGGTTGTGTTTGGCAGGATTCAGTGCAAGCCTCCTTAAGAACGGCTGTGTTTGGCAAGATTCAGTGCAAGTCTTCTTAAGAACGGCTGTGTTTGGCAAGATTCAGTGCAAGCCTCCTTAAGAACGGCTGTGTTTGGCAGGATTCGAACCTGATATCACTGAGACCACAGTCAACAGCGCATTCCAATTATTCTTCTTTGCTGACATAGAGCACCTGGCTGCATGCGGCGTCAGAACGAGACAGCTGGAGGTCACTCACGAAGACCGTGGGTTACATATTTGAGACCGAAAGAATATCTACTGCCGAGGACAAACGCAGACGACTAAAAGAAAATCTAAATCGGCCACGTGCGGACAATGGTTATGCTTGCCCTTGATGTGGCAAAATATGCAGGTCACAGCTAGGGCTATGCAGCCACGGGAAATACTGCATACCTCTCTAATGTTTGGACTCGAAGACAAGCCTTATTATTATTGGTAATTAATTATTTTTTTTATATGTCGAACAATGGAGAGGGATTGTACTCTATTGAAGGGAATTAGGATGTTATAGCGTTATGATGTGTGATGTGTATTAACATTACACCTGGGACTATTCGCGTGTCGCGAAGGTCGTGGAATGCTGGGTTCGTGCTTCACACTTGACACGTGATAAACATAGATATTACAGATTGACTTACATTCACTTTAGCAGACAAAATATAAAGTTTATTTTATGACAAAAATAATACTGAACTTATTGGCAGTTACTTCATCCAAAACATAATCACATCCGCATAACAGCGGTATCAAATACTTCAATTCGTTCTCCAGAATAGACTACAAGTAACGTCCGCACCAGAGCGGGTAACATATACTTCAATAATACATATCCAACTCTGAGAAAATCAACTACATGAAAAATATCATTTATATGAATGTTTAAAAAGCGATAACCCTCCGATTAAGCTCCACCCATGAAACCATATTTATAAAAAATGTACAGATTATTTCCCTTAGATATCAAACAAAATAATGACCAATAATTAATGAACCCATTGAGCTTTTAAAACTTCATTCATGTTTTATTCGGTACAATAATTGATCCACTTGATCGGAGAATGTGGGAGGGAGAAAAAGCGTTAACAATTATTTATTGGACTAAACACGACACATTTAGCCATGTCTTTGAATACTGAAGGATTAGTTTTCCTTGTTGGTATCAAACAAAATAATTAGTTACTAGTAATAAATTGACTAATTGAATTTTTAACAGACAGACCTAGTGAGTCTCTTAATCGCGTTATTCTCTACTCCTAGGTGGGCACAGCATTGCCTAAATTGTGCCGATGTACCAAAACCCCAAAATATCAAATATCTCACTTAAGTTTAGGACATTTCTTTATTTTACAAAATAAATTACTTAATTATAATAATAATAATTTTATTTATAAAGCGCTGTTAACAAACATGATGTAGGCTCAAGGCGCTGTGATAACATTACAAACATTAATAAAAGAGTCAAAATGAAAAACTAAAAATGTTTTTAACATATTGGTCTTAATGTTCTTCTTGAAAGTTGAGTAGCAAGTTGACTGTCTGAGGTCAATCAGGAGTGAGTTCCAAACTTTTAGTCAGTGCACTGAAAAAGCCCGCAGACCGTAGCTTTTTATGTAGATATTATGATTAATTCATTAGCTTTTTTTTTATTTATATGTTGGTATTTCGCTTGAGCTAGTATGTAGAACAGTGTTCTTCAACGGGGGCGATATCGCCCCCTTGGGGGCGTTTTTGAGATTTTGGGGGACGCTGGGAGCCAAAGGGGCGGTACGGGGGCGCTGGACACAAAAAGGGGCGGTAGGGGGGCGCTAGCGTATATGGGGAAATAAGAAACTAAAGTTCCACAAAAAACAAAAAAAAAACTTCAACATTAAAGCTGGCAAATTAAATGTAGACAAATTTAATTATAGTTAGCATGCTTCTAATTAAAGACTAGACACAACGTTAGAAGTTGAGTTCAGGAATCCCATTTTTTATTTTTAAATTCTTACCCTTTTTTTCAGCAATAGGAGGGTATAAGTGTACTTAGATCTTGTGCGCATAAACGTTTATGTTTTGATAAACAAACTAGGTAGTACGCCTTTTATATTTTAGTCTATTTATCTACATATGTTAATATATTGATATATAAATGTTAATTTAAAAAAAGGTTAAAGCTAACATTCAAATCCAGTAATTTGACCTTTTTTTTTAAACAAAAAGCATTAACAAAGTGTTATTACGAAAACTCATTGGTATGTAATGGAATATTGCTTAGAGTTGTGAATTGCCACTAGATATTTCAATGTTCTACTTTAAGTGACGGCATCTTCAGATGAGGTTATAAAACCATATCGGCTTCACGAACATATAGCAATGTCCAAAATTTTTTATGAATATTCATGAACAATTATAAAAAATCTACTATAAAAAGATATTAAAAACAAAAACGGCAAAGCAGGATATGTTTAGTGGCCTCTTAGAAAAATGTCTCGTTTTTTTTTTTAAAGTCTTATGATAGTGTTTGAAAATTGATTGAAACTATAAAAAAAAATTAAACATATGTAACACAAAAAGACATTTTGTTCTATTCTGGGAGAAATATTATTTCAAAATTGTCTAGTTTTGTAGGTTATTACGACATGTAGGGAATCATCAGTGGTTGGACGCTACAATAACTTCAAGAGCAATATAGAATGAAGAACAGATCTATCCACTCTTCACCTTGTGAGTTATAATACACAGGCAACATCTAAGAAAATTTTAGCCCTCAATTTCATTTCTATTTAAATCTAATTTTAAAAAAAAATGTAAATAAAATACAAATCAATACCGAAAATGATCTAATTTTTCAATTGTTTTGTGAAACAAATGATGACAAAGATGTTGGAATCTTATAAACTTAATTTTGTTGGATTTTGAAATGGGTTTGTTATAGTTGGTTTTGTTAAGCTCTTAGGACTAAATATAATTTTATTTAAAAAAACAGGACGATTCAATAGTTGGCGATGACTTAAAGCAGGCTAAAACAATTGTTTCACCTGGTAGGCATCTAATGGATATGAATAAAACCAACCTCCGACTGCTTGGGAAAAAATTTACTTTCATTGATTATATCATTTTCTCTTTTATCAAGATACAATATCGCATAACTTGTTTGTTGACAAATTAATTGCTGCATAAGGACACCGATATCTATGCAATTCACATAAGAATACTCTATGAAGAAATTATGTATAGTCTCTAAAATAAAAAAAATTAAATTAATATAAATGACAATTATTAAACAACTATTACGTAGGTTCAAATTGAGTTTCAGGAAAAAAAACGATTTACAAAATTATGTCCTCAATGAAAAGAATGTTAACTTAGGAGGCACACAGTGGCTTACACAGGGTGGGGGAGGAGGGGAGACAATTTGAAAATCCCCAGGGCTCCCACTTGAGGAGGACCCAAACGATGCTTTTTTAATTGATTAACTATTACGCAAAATGCAGGCCCCCCTCCTCTGGCCCCTAAACGATGGAAAATTCCTAGCTACACCCCTGGAGGCACAATATAGATCTGGCTGAATTTGAATGTTTCAGGAAAGTTCCAAAACCGTTGTCGAAAATGGAATTATGTTTTAGCTTTTCCATCAACATACATGGTTAAACTAGATTTAGTGCGTAACAAACTTAATAAATAAGCAAAGAAATAGACTGGATGTAGCCACTAGAGACCATCGCCTTGCTTTGGCTACATTAAAGCTTGAAATTTTTAATATTGTCAGACTGCAGGAGGCACAAGATTTTCATTAGCTTTATTTCATTTTGTAGTGAATTCATCAATTGTAATTTTTATTGTAAAAATAAAACTAAAACAATAGCGCCCTAATATTCAATAATTTTAATATTCTTACGATTTGAAAGAAAGTCATGACTATGAGATTTAATTTTTGTGTAATCACAGTAAATCATTTGACAATTTTTTTGGCTGTTTTTGCCTTCGATTCCGAAGATTACGGCTGAGTGAAGTGTTTCACACAACTACGCAAACCCAGTTGCGACCTGCATATTTTCCAGAATTTTGTGCAAACAAAGCCGTTGTCTGCTGGTGTTCTATTTAAGTTTTCTTTCCGTCTTTTGCGCCTTCTTCAATAGTAGCTTTTCTATGAGTCTCAAATGTTTGTCCAGCAGCTTTTGTGAGAACTCTCCAACTGTCCTCTCTCAGGGGTCATCTGCTACCAGAGAATGCTTCCAGGTACTTTACTCTATGCCAGTGAGGGCGAAATGGCGCCTGAGTGGATCTTTATAGCGCTTATGGGGGCACCTCTGTAACTCCATCCTACTCTGATCTCAACAAAGAAAATAACCTTTTCATGTAGTTTTCTCCCATGCGGGATAAGTGTTATTGACAAAATAAAAATTAATAAATAGATAAATTAATAAATAGATGACATTTCGTTCAAATTTGCCTTTTCACGCTTCTTTATAAGTGTTTTTTTTTATAGGGGGGCGCTGGCAGATTTTTTAAAAGAAAAAATACGAAAAGGGGGCGGTAGGCCAAAAAAGGTTGAAGACCACTGATGTAGAATTTATGTAGATTGGATGAGCAGAATTTGTCGAAAAATTGATTTCAAAAATTTTAAAATATAAAAATACAGAGTTAATTTAAGCATTGTAATAGAGTCATAGATAGACAGACAAATGATTATAGATATTGGATGATAGATTTTTTAAAATATTGTATAGTTAAATACATATGAAAATACCGATCTCAATATAAACATACTTACTAAACAATTCTACTTTACTATTTAACAAACAAACGTCATCTATACTATAACCTAGAAAGTGGTCAACAAACTTATTCAATTAAAGTACAAATTAAATCTAGCCAAACTAGATCTAGTTATCGGGCGTAAAAAAAAATTGCTACCGTCTAACCAATTAAAAATCTAATCATCCCACTACCAAAAAGTCTATCAACAAATCTAAAAGTACCCTCCCCTTCCCTCTATCAAAAGAATACAACACAATATGCAATGATTTTGGATGTAGACTCTGTATGTTTGCTGGTCTGGTGACTCTAAAGTATACAACTCCAATGACTTACTTCTCCAAGGACATCATGGACACTGTTATTGATGGTTTTCCTCACCACCAATCAGCGCGAGGGATCTTCCCAGAATCCCCTTTATCCCGAGGGTCAAGGCCATGAAGGTATCAGTAAATGTCACAAACAATTCCATCTAAAGAAATAGGGCTGGGGGAATGGTGCGTCACTCTGTGAAAACTAATTATTTAGATGAGTTGTCTTCTCCTTCCATTTTGAACAGTAGATATTGCTGGGATACAAGGTTTAGATACTCGCTATTTCTGACTACTAAAGATTGTTTGGCTACTGACCTATGAAAATAACGCATTTCTGTACATACAAACGTGTGAAAGACAATAAGGGATTAGAGAAACATCTACACTGTTGTCTCTTTATATTTCGCATTAACTGAAAAAGAAATTAAACTATAGATAAAGACGAGACGTTAAACAAAATCCAAGTATCTTAAATATTTCTATTAACAATGGTTTAGAACATGAATATCTAATGACATAGAATGGCTGCCCGGACTGTATTCTTGGTGATAGAACTTGCCCAATTACTTCTGAAGCCATTCTGCAGGTTGTTTGGACTATAATATAACAACTTCAATGAATGTTTGAAATCACCATAACATAACCAAGAGATATTTATATTAGAAAAACGAACATCAATTTATATCGGTACAGCCTAAGAACATTTTACCGTATACGGATATATGCAAAAGTGACATGAAGCTCTTCAAAATCGACACTAAAAGCTAGGAAAAAATGGCACTAGATAGATCCACATGGAGATAGAGCATAAAGGAAGGGTCTCGGATTGCAGATGCCATTCACATTAGTAGTAGAAAGAAGAATGAGAATGCAATGGCGCCAGGTGATTACAGATTCCTAACCCTGTGACCGCAGCTGTGTATCGAGGATTGGCCTCTTTAGTCACACAAGAAGTTGCAAAGGGAAATATTCATTATTCGAGACGTAGCATGCAACAGAGTTTGAGAACATCCACCACACTCCAAAAGTTACATATAAAATGTACAACAAAATTAACCCAATCCACTTTGTAAGGTGCGTTATTATGATAAAGAAACTAAAAGAATTTCTTTTAGATCACGAGAATTGCAGTGCAGATACTTTCAAAAAGTATATTATTGGCATGTACAAAGTGCAACGAAATCCAAGGGATACTAGTGGTTAAACACAACTAAAACTTTTGTTATCAGTTTATGCGGACGATTGAGTCCCTTTTGAAAAAAAACAAACTTTTTCTTGTTGACTTAATAGATTAATATAATTCTATATATCACAATTGACAAATACAGTCAAGGCACGAAAACTCTGCTTAACGTACACCAACAGGCTTAGTAAGTTTGTGAAGATTCCATAAAAGTGATAATTTTTATTTGTACCAAAAAGTACGGAAGGAAGCCCTATATTTTCTGGGTTTTTTTTTTTTGTAGTGATGAAACGTCATAGAATAAATTTCCTCCAGATTTATAAACAAAGAAATATTCGTACTTTATAAAGATACTATCACGTGATTTTTGTTTACAAAATTAATGCAACACAGTTAGACAGAACTAGAAGAAAAAAAACTTAACTAAGGCGAACTTGTGTATGAAATAAAAACGTTAACTTCCATATCTAATTGTACTTCAGTTATCAGACTGCTGAGTTATCCAGAATTGTGAGTTATCTAGACTGTGAGTTATCTAGACTGGTGAATATGCAGACTTATGGATTGTCCAGACTTCTTCTGAGTAATCCAGACTTGTGAGCTAACCAGACTGATGAGTTATCTAGACTGCTGAGTTATCTAGACTGGTGAATATGCAGAGTTGTGGATTATCCAGACTTCTTCTGAGTTATCCAGACTTGTGAGCTATCCAGACTGATGAGTTATCTAGACTGCTGAGTTATCTAGACTGGTGAATATGCAGACTTGTGGGTTATCCAGACTGCTGAGTTATTCAGACTTCTGAGTTATCCCGACTTGTGAGTTATCCAGACTGCCGAGTTATCCAGAGTTAATGAGTGCCGAGTTTTCAAACTGTATTTTCCGGTTTGTATGAAAATTTTCCAATCTAAAAATTTATTTTGTTTTAGCATAGGATTAAGGCAATCTCAAATATGCTCGAATGAATTTTTATCTTTAGGAACAAAGTGTTTATATCATTAGTTCTGAGTATGGTAATGTAACATTATCTTGTACCTTAATAACAATTCATTACCTCCATTATGTATGGTAAAATGCAATCTTAATTAAATAATAATTTCTAGTCTAGACCAAAGGTTGTCTACAGTTTTAACAAAGGTTGTGCATAGATTTATAATATTCTGTTTACATATTTATCACAGGCTGTTTACACAGTTATCCAAGGAGGTTTTCAGATTTATCCCAGGCTGAGTACATTAATCACAGACTGTTTACAGATTTCTCACAGGTAGTCTGCAGTTTTATCACAGGTCGTGTACATATTTATCACAGGCTGTTTACAGATTATCACAGGACTATCTTTTACATATTTATCACTGGCTGTTTACAGTTTTATAACATGGTTTTTACAGTTTTTATCACAGGCTCTTTACAGCTTTATCACACGCTGTTTTCAGATTTATCTCTTGTTGTTTATAGTTTTTTATCACAGACTGTTTATATATTTATTACAGACTGTTTACAGTTTTATAACACGTTGTTTCAGATTCATCACAGGCTGTTTATAGTTATTCTTTAGTGCATGTCTCATTATGTTGTTGTATTTCTTTCTTTCGAACATTTTTTGTCTGTGCATAATTCCATGTAATCTGAAGAGAAAGGCCATGTTGACAGCCGGCAATACATTGCACTTTAGCCTGAAAGCATGCCAAGTAAATACAAGAGCTGTAAGAATATATTACATCCAGCCGAACATAACGCGGACATATGTCACATACATGCGATGTCCTCAACATATGGATGTGAAATGTTTATCCATCGCTTGAGTCGAGCGCACAATATTTCTGTATCATTAAAAGTCTGGCTCCGATCTGTAGTAAGAGATGGATCAAGGAGAAACTAGACAAACAAAGAGAAAAGAAAAAAGAAAGAAAAAAAGAAAGAAAAATGAAAAGACTAGTGGATGGATAGAAAGAAAAGATAAATGAGAGCATTGAACAAAAAATGGAAAAAAAATAATAATTCTTTTTTTAAAAAATATCCAACTTCATATTATCTCTCAATAAACTAAGAATTATTACTTGTTTAAATATCAGAAAACTTTTAACCATTATTTAATCAACAAATTTTTGTATTTTATTTTACTCATGTTTTATCGATGGCGAGGTGGCTGGGTGGTAAAGCGATTGGCTTACGAAACGGAGTTCTGAGTTCGTATGCTAATTTCCGGAAAACAGATGACCTTTACATCATCTGCCCTATAGACCGTATGGTCAGGGACTTTACTTATTTAGCGACCCCAAAAGGGGAATAGGCGCAATTAGTTTTGTGTGGTCTGTCCGTCCGTCCGTTCGTCCCGTTTAGATCTCGTAACCTAGAAAGATATGATATTTTAGACCATGCAAAGTTCTTATGTAAAGGCTGCTTTTTCTTCTGAAAGCGAAAAAATCTAATTTTTAAAATCAACTATGCAAGCAGTTTTTCATAAAAATACAAAATTTTTACAACTATTTGCTATTAATAGTAACAAACACGGAAGGCTATTTAGTAAGGGGGATGACTTTTACAATGTTTTTAACACATTTATGCAAACTGTTTTATATTTTTTTGTAATTTTTTTTTTTTTTACAATTGAAAAGTGTAATCAGTTTTTGTCATACTAACTACAAATTTAAAAATTAAAAAAAAAATTTTAAGAGAAAAAAAATATATTTAATATGCATATTAATGGTACATAAATTAAAACAACTATAAATAAGTAGTTTTTCATATTATCTTGTACAGGACAATACATATTACTCTTCTTAGCTATTTCCGGTAATGATTTATTTTTTCCTTCATGCTTTAAATAGGAGATTGACCCTTTACATCTCTATTAACTCAATTAGATAATCATTATATGACATCAGTTTGGCCAGGTTCACATCTATCTTCACATTCACATATCCCTTGGTATGCTGAACCGTTGGGGCGCCACACAAGATCTGTCCACCTTCTTTGTTTCTTCTTCTCTGTCATTTGTCTTTGATAATTTCGTTTTAATTTTCTTTCTCAAAATATTGAAAGCTGCTTTTTTACCTCCCTTGGTAGACCGATTTTCAGTATTTTCTTCCACACAAGCTGTCTTAGTAACCTTTTTCTTGCTAAAGTATAACGCGACTACAATGCTCCTTTTTACATGCTCAGTGCGCATGTCCAGGCTCAATTTTTGACATGCAAGGGGTCGGGAGATGGAACTTTTGCTGCCTTAACACGCTCAGCAGACACAGCTTAGCTGTCTCCAAATCTATAACAAATCTATAACAAATCTATAATTCAAATTCTTTAAAGGGATTTGAACTCTAGCCCCCCCCCCCCCCCATCCATTCAGTTGAGGAAGTGTTTCTATGCCCCTCAGCCAAACATGTACGCATATTTAAACGTTGGTGAAAATTTAAAAGTAAAATGTCTCTTAATTAATATCGCGGCTTGAAGAACAACTGGAAACATGTCTTAGGAATTTTATCAACGCAAATTAAACATCAAAATACAACCAAGCTGGATGTTACCTCCTATCAACGCAAATCAAACATCTTACAACTAATCTGGATGTTACCCCCTATCAACACCAATTAAACATCTTACAAGTAGTCTGAATGTTAACTCCTATAAACGCACATTAAACATCTTACAACAAATCTGGATGTTAACTCCAATCAACGCATATTAAACATCTTACAACTAACCTGGATGTTTACTCAACGCACAGAAGGTATCTGAGAATTAAAATGATAGTTTACTGAATTTAAATAGCTGTCTATTAATTTATATTTTAGGATTTTTCATCATCTTTTAAAACTCACTAGGGTCTTAAGACACTGTACTCTCGTTCCACAGGGGATGGGCATTCACGGCGCTTGCATCTTCTAACCATCGGGTGCTCATAGTTTCTAACTTTTATTTTAAGTCTCGACGCCTGATACATTTCAATTGAGTTGATAACGTTGTTCTATAGATTCCATTTGTATTCTACAATAAATCCTGTCCTATCAGTACAACTAGTTTCTGTGTTGTTGAGATAATCGAACAAAACTTCATAAGGATCATTGTTATCGATATGAAAACATGTTAAGCCATCCTTATATTTCTCTGTCTATTTATCGACATCTTAGCTTTGTAAAAGACAGGACACACCTTTGTAAAAGACAGGACACGCCTTTGTAAAAGACTTTCTCTTCCCTTGTGTCTACCTCGTTTGTCTGTCCATGGCTGGCAATGGCAGCCTATACCCAGATGTAGTACATCGCTTGACAATGTCAAGGTGACATGACCCTTGAAATCAGCTCCTGACCGTTTAACGACATTCCAATTCGCTGAGAACTAGAAGCGGCTCGGGTGTTACCAGAACTGGTCGGCTCTCACGTTTTTTTTTATTTTAACTTTTGTACTTATACAAGGCTCAAGAAAAGTGAGCTAGATCTTGATCATCTTTCAAATAGAGCTCGGACTATGAAAAATCTACTATACACCATCTAAATCATTTCAATTTAGCATGCATTTATTTCTACATAGTGTTTTGGTTCTTTGTATTCCAACAAAGTTTAAGCTTATTCTCTCATCTCATTAGACTTTGTCTAAATGGTTGTCTTGGCGAAAACATTCACACGCTAGCAATCACGAAGAAACCTTTGAAGAATGAAATTAAAAAAACAAAGAGATCATTGATTCTTAAAATAGATTTTCAAAACTTAAATAGATCTTAAATTAGATCTTTATATGGACTTAATGTCCACAATTTGAACCAATTCAAAGATCGCTGGAATTGAGCCCAGACGAAAAGCGACATTTTTTTTATTAAAAAAAAACAAACTCATACATCTTAACCTAAACTTAAATGAATAATTTTGCAATGTAACTCTAATAAAAAAAAATACGCGCACAAACAATATCTTATAAAATATCCAGAATCTATTTTACAAGTCAAATATGATCAAAATTGATAAACAATAAGAACAAAAGTAGCAACGAATTTTAAAAGGGCAAAACAGAATATCGGCAAAACTAAAAACATATTGTAATAATGTTTTTGGAGCAAGTAAAATCTTTAAAAAAATCTAAACGGAAATAAAATAATTCTGTGGGCTTTGGTGTTTTTTTCTAAATAAATTCATTTCACTTTAGTTCATTGTAAGGATATAAGCGTGTTTAGTTTACTAATATGCTTCATATTTTATTAACAAGCAAGCATATCTAGGAAGAAGAACATATAATTTTTTGGCCATATAACTCACTATTGTAGAGTTTATTTCCCTTGTTCTACATCAATCAAAAAATATTACAAGTAATTAATTATCTTATTGCCTACTTTTTAAATTTATTTCAGTTTTGATAGGTATAGTGTCATTGTGAATAGTTGTTTAAAGGTTTAACTTGATCCGAGAATGGGAAGTGGGATAAGAAACGTGTACAACAATTGTACCAGACAGACAGACAGACAGACAGGGAGAGTTGATAAAAAGCTTTGTAAAATGGGTTCATATTTTATTAAAAACGGTTCATATTCTATTATAAATGGTTTCTTATCTTAGAATTAGAGTATAAATTTAAATTATATTTTAATGAAATCTTTAAACTATTTTAACCTCATTAGCTCACTGGACACTTTTTATATATAAGTTTAAAATATCATTTATTTATTGCATCATAATAGACATAATACACTTTCATTTTCTATATTAATAATAACAAACTCTCTAGAAACATGTTCTCTTAATTAACTCTCTATTATTTATTTATTTAATATACTTACAAGTAAAGGGCAATGAGTTCAAATTCTACTGCGCCCTATGATTTCAAAATCGGGAATTCCCTGATTCCATACTGACTTTTTAGGTAGCTTACAATTGTTGCGAAGTTTAAAATATGTCTGCCATAGACATACATAAATATAGACTGGAATAAGGAAGTAATTTCATGTAACTTGAAAACGTGTATATCAATTGAATTCGGATTTCCAAATCATGAAAAATAAAAAAAATTGACTGATTTTGAGTCTTAGAGATTGAACAAAACTCATAGACATAAATACACACAATTGCAGTTCACAAATCTTCGTTTCATAAAATAGTCTTACTGGCCAGTCTATATTTATGTATGTCTATAGTGTCTAAACTCTACAGTAGTCTACACTTTACACTTATGCTGGTTACATGGTTCTCTCTTAAATCTAACGATTGGTCTTAGCAATTAGCAACAGTTCTCATGAGTATAAACGCACGTAAAACACTAACAGATCTTTTGGTCGAAAAAGTAAATTCGTCTTTTGTTGATGTTATTTATTAATTATAACAATTTTAAGATAATTCACATTCTTATATATATTTTTTTTTCTGATGGCTTAAAGTGTAGCTTTTATTTGAATTGATAGTCTGCTGAACCAATACTGGACATTATGGCTACTCAAAAGGTTTGAGGCGTAAAATAATATGAACATTTTATAGCATGTCAGTGTTACTGATGCCCCACAAAGGGCGCATAACCGACACCACGTCAAGGGCCTACAAAGAAGTGATTTTCACGGGCGGACATCCAGCATTAAGCTATACTCACAATACCAACACCAACCCAATCCGATTTAACAGGAGCAATAACTCGCCTCGATTTGTAACGTCAGCACAGTGACTGGCTGGCCAGAGATAACTGGGTTCATGCCCTTGAATGCCAATGAGGCAGCCAGGAGAGTGACGGTGAGCAATGCATCCCTCGCATAACTCGCTTTGGATGTCCAAATGGGTTGATCTCTGGCATCGGGTATTGATTAGCAGTTCTTGGCATTTTGTAGACATGACTGGAAGCTCCGTTAACACTTTTTAAACAGCGTCCATAACAGAGTGAAACAAATCCTCTCGTCCCTTCTATATGTTCTTATTTACTCTAACATTATAGCCTTGCACTCTATTGTTTGAATATAACAGTCACCAGTTAAAGACGTTAAAGTAGGTGTTCACAATTGAGAAAGAAGTTGCACTACGAAAGATTCAATTAATAAATTCAGTGAAATTCTTACAAGTCTTTTTTGGTGCCCCAACGGTCCACCATCTTAAAGAGTCATACTGGTGTTGTACTGCGTACTTGGAACACCAAGGCCAGCAAAAGCGAACAAAAGCTCCCTTTCACCAGCCTGGAATGGACGTTTGCGGGTTTCCCCGACCCGCTGTCCTGTTCGACGGGGGGTGAGACTCGGGGGTAAAACTTTTTTTGCTGCGTTCACTGCCAATGGACACGGACTCTCCGGGCTCGCGGGCTAGACGCGGCCGTTGGCCGCACCATTAGCTTCCCCCGTCGTTTTCCTTTAATGTACCAGGCCGACCCTTGGGGGTTTTCGCCATTTGTGAAACGAACCCTTGAGGGACGGCGCCTGGATGTGACAGGTTTTTGTAAGAGCTTTGTTACATCCCCGACAATGCAATGAGCCCATTCTCATCTTAGGTACTCTCACGGGCACTTTGTTTTGCTACTCTTTTGCCTAGTTGTCCCCTCATACGACCGTTTCCACCCGGGCGCCACGATGAGGCAGAGCAGCACGCCCGGGCAACGGCCCACCAGACTAAGGGATATGTAACAGGTAATTCTTAAAGTTTTTATTTTTTTTTCTTTCTACATAATTTAGGTCTCCATATTTTCTTTTCGTGGCTTCAATTGCCGATAATGTCAATTCATCCCTAAATAAGGCTTAATCTAATACTCTCTGTTGCAAGTCCAGAGTGTCCAGTGGACTCGAAAACTACGGAACGTGAGGCTGTGCTAACAATGTGAATACAAGGAAATTTGAACACATAGATCTACATTTCTTTTTTTTTAATTAGTTTTAACGAATTAGACTGGTAATATATATGAGTTATATGGGTACCGTACGTTAATAATTAGTACAGCTAAGCCGATATAAAACTTGAAATAAACATAAGCAGACTTCTTATACAACAAAACTGAATATATTCTTTATTTATAGATGTACATAGATTCACCTGTAAAGTAGATATATTTGGAAATACATTTAAAATGCTTATTTCAACAAGATATTACTCCCAACTAGTTCACATCTGCCTCACGTTACTAGCTAGTCTGTTCCTGTCACACCTGACTTCATGTATTCACCTGAATTACGTGAGACCAGCTCGTGGTTTCATCAGAAACTCTTCAGCCTACACAACCAAAACATCCGCTCAACTTCCCTCAAGGTTCCATCATAAATACACACTTCTACTCCTTATAACACCGTGGCAAATCTGAAACAGCGAGTTCAGTGATGATTTTATTTTTACATAGATGGATCACGTGATTGATTCTTAACGTTTGATTCGTTTTTGATCGGGTATACTAGAGGATCTATTTTTAAACATTATAAAGAACATGAAATAACTTTCAAGTATGAAAGTATGTATGTGTGTGCGAATTCGTATCATCTAATAGGTTCATTGGAATGAATGACAAAAAGCTATTTACGTTTAGTGAAAAAAGTTGACAGAGAATCATGTCATGACTATAGATATAATGCCAGCACGTGTTCTTATAGTTTTTTTTTTTCGTGATTTACTAGTTTTCTGTTAAGTAGTAAGCTTACAGTGTGAAAAACTATTGTTGATAGAGATAGTTTCAATCAGGGCCGGTCTTAAGCCACTGCAACCTATGCGGCCGCAGTGGGCCCCGCGCTTTCTTAGGCCCCGCGCTAAGAATATGTGTAATTGCATAATGATTTATTATTAAAATCTCCTGAATACTACACAAACTTGTTATATGGAAAACACCAATCTTACGCGAAAAAAAAGCCTTGTCAGCTTTCAAATTTAAAAAAAAAATATAATAATAAGGCGAATTGAAACTGAAACCGAAAGTTCCAATACTTTATTTACATTAATAGTCACTGGCATATAAAAGTAGATGAAAATCTATCTGGATCTCATAAAACAATGAAAATTTATGAAAAGCGATATTTAAAAAAAAATTGAATTAGATTTAGAGACCTACATCTAGAATTACAATGAAAATGTTATATACGTCTAGATCTAAATCTACACAGAATTGGTGTAAAATATCAGTCACTATTAGACTATACTAGAACGATAGAGGTCTATTAGATCGAGATCATATTTGTTTTGGAGAAAGATGGAATAGAAAATGAGATAAAAGGTCAAGGGATGTTGGTAGACACTATGTATCTAGTTGGGAAAAGAAAAAGAAGAGAAAGCCAATGATGCTTCAGCTTAGAACTAGGTGGGCGCCTTACATACGTTTTAAAACGACCAAAACCCGAAAATTGGAACATAATCCCTTCTAGTGAGACAGCTGAAACAGAGTGTCTATGAAGAATGAAAAACTGCAGTGGTGAATGTCGTAAGAAGACAATAATGTAACAACTGATAAGCATGTCGTAAGAACAGAAGACAATAATGTAACAACTGATCAGCATGTAGTTATAGATAATGAGCTAAATGTGGTCGATTCATTGAGAAATCTGGATGAGCCTGCCATGTGGGTAGAAATAAATGGAAAGATCTTGTATTTACTATCTATTAAAAAGGTCCACCTGAGATTACTTTGGAGAATTTTCCGAAAAATAAGAGGTAGACATTTCTCTAAAGTGCATTGCAAACCAAACCTGGACTTGCACAACACCTTGATGACTTGGCTTAAGAAACTGAGAGTTGATGGATGGGTTTGTTCAGATTCTTATGACAGCCAAGAAGTTGGCTGGAAACATGAATGTTGCAATCTTTCCAGCCTAATGTCAAAGGAAAAGGCAGTATGTTAAATCTGATGAAAACTTTGCACCTGGAAAAGCTGAAGATGGCTACAGGATAGATTGCTTCAACAGAATTGTGAACACTGCAATTTAATCCTTGCAGCCGATATCTGAACAGCTGATATCAAGCCACAATCTATTTGGGTTTATTGACAGCTTCAAGAGCCTTCAGCTTGATGACATCCGAAAGAAAGCATTGACGTCATCAGCAGACCAGTCAGCAGATATATGTGGGTGAGAGTTAGCAGATGAAATGGAATCTTTAAGGCATATTCTACAAAATTACACAAACGCCTGATAGAAATTTTAGCTTATCTGTCCAGTAATGAAAGGTACACTGCTTTCCCATTTTAATTTGTTGCACTCAAAATATTTTTTAAACAATACCCGTAACTGTGGCATCTGGTGAAAGAAGCATCTCGCCTGAAACTAATCAAGAATTACTTACGGTCACCAATACACGAAGAGAGATTGAACAATTTAGCAATTCTTGCTATTGAGCGTGATCTATGTAGGAAACAGAATTTTGATGATCTACTGTATGAGTTCGCTATACGCAAGGCTCATAA
Organism: Biomphalaria straminea; assembly: GCA_021533235.1. NCBI lineage: Eukaryota > Metazoa > Mollusca > Gastropoda > Planorbidae > Biomphalaria > Biomphalaria straminea. Next base: position 11,910,989 of record JADKLZ010001913.1, read on the forward strand.
AATTAAAGTTAATTTGATCGTGATTTTTCACTTAGTTAAGAATACATAAAATGCTAAGATGAATTTATTTTTAATACAAAACCTTAATTTTCATGTATTATCCTTATCCCTACCCATAATAGACCCCGCGCAATCCGTTTCGCATTGGGCCCCGCAATCGCTAGGACCGGCCCTGGTTTCAATATTAATATTTAGAAAACTTTAGCAATTATTAATGCATTTTTTAAAATTCTGCTTAAATCAAATTAGTTTTTATATTCAATTAGACATTATACATTACCTCAGAGACCAAAAAAACAAGTTTGTAATTAAAAATTACATTTTTGTTTCTTTTATGTTCAGGTTTTTATAAAAAAAACACACCTGAAACAAAAATCTATGTCGAGTTATTTCCCCAAGGCTTTCAGGCTTCTCAAAAATTAATATCAAATCTAGGTCACAACTCATCCACTAGAGCCTCGATGTCAAACGTTAACCTCGTGTTTAACGTGCTACAACGGAAGTAGTATTGCTCCAATGTCATGGTCATCATAAAAGTCAAGAAGCTTATCGTCTGGAAATAAACTTGATGGCCCGCCCCCTTTTTTTCTGTTTTCGTTCAAGGTTAGTGCTCGTGCACTTTGAAGGTCATTTATTTTTACATTCCTGTAAATTATTTCATCTGTAACTCATTCTAAGAGCATTCAAAAAAAGAATAAGAAAAAATTATCAGCACTAAAAATACATCTCCATATCTTCTTAACCAAAAAAAACTTTTCTAAGGCGAAAAGTGCACATTAAGAACCTTATATCTCACTACTGTATTTCCTTTTTTCAATATCAAGCAATATTAATTAATAAATTACCACTTACTAATTTACGCTGATTTTGTCAATTGTAATCAAACTGAATTACTATTAGATTGGATCAATAAAAATTATCTTATCTCCCCAAGCCAATACATTAACCACTATGTCAAATAAGTGCTTAAGAAAATAGATTAAAGCTGCAATAAACCTGGTGGTGAAACAGATTGGGGTAATGGTGTGTGTTAACAGCCCACGCTAATCGCCACAGGCCAGTGCTGGACGAACGGTCAACCGTGACGAGTTACGACGGTCAGCCAAGACAGGTCGGGACGGATATGTTGTGTGAATAGTGTACAGGAGCATCATGGGGGATGGGGTCATGTGATTAACTTGAAGGGTCAAGCTATGTTCCGTTCGGTTCTAGAAGACCAATAAGGACCTTATGTAAGAGTGAATGTGTCAAAATCAAGTCCCTTCAAGTTATCTCGCAACTTCACATGCATGAGTCGAAATCGGAGCCTAGAACCAGCCTAGAACCAGTCTAGAACCAGTCTAGAATTAGTCTAGAACCAGTCTAGAACCAGTCTAGAGAAAGTCTGGAAAAGAGAATCAAGTACAAGTCTAGAAAGAGGCGGAGAATTAATACAGCGTTACATAGGTGATAGGTCGGAGTGTGAAGCTGTTGTGTTACGTTGTTGCCAAATGTACAGTATTGGCTGTTATTTTGAAGCCTTGTGTTGTCAACTTCTTTAAGTTGATGGTGTCGTTTGGAGCAGTTTGTAGAGAGTCTATAGATAGTGAGATTCTTTACAATACTTATCTAGCGTGCAGTTTGTAGAGAGTCTAGATAGTGAGATTCTTTACAATACTTATCTAGCGTGCAGTTTGTAGAGAGTCTAGATAGTGAGATTCTTTACAATACTTATCTAGCGAGCAGTTTGTAGAGAGTCTAGATAGTGAGATTCCTTACAATACTTATCTAGCGTGCAGTTTGTAGAGAGTCTAGATAGTGAGATTCTTTACAATACTTATCTAGCGTGCAGTTTGTATAGAGTCTAGATAGTGAGATTCTTTACAATACTTATCTAGCGTGCAGTTTGTAGAGAGTCTAGATAGTGAGATTCTTTACAATACTTATCTAGCGTGCAGTTTGTAGAGAGTCTAGATAGTGAGATTCTTTACAATACGTATCTAGCGTGCACAATTTCAGATTCATCCGAGTTAGGGTGTGGAAGAAATGATGTGTACAAACGTTTTACCATATATATTATACAATAATGTTATGTGATATACAAGCTTTGTTAAAATAGATGAACCAATACACAAGTAATTGAACCACGAACAAGAAAATGTTTTTAAAATAATATTAATGATATAATATACAATGTCCCTACATGTAGCCGGTATTAATTGCTACCAAGCATATGAGTAACTATGTAATGAGATTGACAAATGTGCTGTCCACATGACACTCTCGTCTGATAGAGACATTTTTGGTTTCAGCTCTTGACTAGAGTGCATAATATTAAAAATAGATGTACGATTATTTTAAAATAATTAAAGCAAAAAAAAATCTTGAACTATGATTTTAATTAATCTAACTATTTATCTTAAGGAATTAATTAAACTTCACGTTCTTTAAAATGTGATTCAACTGATCTCCCTTTAGGGCAGCAACTATTACGTGGACCTAGTTCTGTTGTTGTTTTTGTCCATGCTATTCAATTACAACCCTAAGACCGGAAGAAACAAAATGCTAAAAAACCATGGCAACAATGAGTAATTAAAAGATAACATCCGGTGGGAAAATATTTAATGGCGTGATGAATAAAGAAAAAGACACAAAAAGTGCAGACTAAACAAAACAGAACAAATATGAGCGGACTCAACCTAAAGCAAACATCCACTCATTGCTGGCTTAAATAAAAAGACAAGATTATATAAATCTTTTTTTTTCTTTTCTTTCTTTCTTTTATTTGAATGCAAAGAAGAACATGTGCGCTGATATTCTACTGTCGGATCTAAGAAAGGACATTTAGGGCAGTTGCCCCAGGCCATTTTAACACACAAGTCATACAAGTAAAAAAAAATGAAAGTATCACATGGACATAATTTTGTTTCCATCTCTCAGCTCCTCGCTTTATATTTTGATGAAACCTTCAGATTGTGATAATAACTTTAAAAAGAAAAACTTAATGGAGGTCAGCTGGATAATCAATAAATCAGACTTTACAAAAATAGTTTTACTCTATTTTAAATTGTATTTATTACTAAATAACACGTCTTTTTAGCGGCTCCCGAAAGGGGAACAGGCGCTATTAGTTTTGTGTGGTCTGTCTGTCCGTCCTGTTGTTTCGTTTAGATCCCGTGAACTAGAAAAGAAATTGAAAATCCGACATCATGATATTTTAGACCATTCAAAGTCCTGTTGCAACGGCTACTTATTTTTCATTTCTGAAAGCAAAAATTTAATTTAAAAAATCAACTATGTAAGCATTTTTTTTTTCATAAAAATACACCCTTTTTACAACTATTCACCATTAATAATAACTATCACACTGAACGGGCCAGATGTCACAGTTTGCAAGTTTCTCTCTTGTTGGTTGCATTCGTTGTTGATCTCTGCCGAACGTTGTCGGGGATGCTAATATCTCGTAACTGTGATGTGGCCATAGTGTTTGAGTTTGTTTTTTCGACAATGTTTAGAAGGTCATCGTATGTGTTGATAGTTTGTAGTTAAGAGTTTCTGATATTCTTTCTGAAAATATTGAAACCTGCTTTTTTACCTGCCTGTGTGGACCACTTCGGGGGCCAATTTTAAGTTTGTGTTTCCAGACAAACTTTCTTTTTATATTTTCTAATATTTTTGTAGTTACATCAAAATCTTTTACACATTACATAGGACAACAAAACAAAGAAATAAAAACTTCAAGGGGCACATTTGTCATAATTGGATGTTCCACAATATATGCTTACTTTTTATTTATATTTTAGGATGATTAATCTCCAACTTTGCTTCATATGAAAATTAGCATTAGTATTAACCCATTAGCTCCTACCGCAGTAGGAAACGTTTTCCCGTTTTTGTCCTAAACCGTTGTAAAACGTTTCTAAAATCCCCAATTCAATATATTTTAATAAAACTTTTTAAAAACAAGATTTCTTCTAGTCTCGTCGCAAGCGTGATTACAAATCATTTTAGAGATTACCTATTCTATTTTTAATAAAATCGGGAAGGTTTTTATTTTTTAAATAATTTTTCAAACGAACCGGCCCATAGCCCCAGTGTATAATCCCCCACGTGGGAAAATGAGAATTTTTGAAGTTTTTTAAATTCTAGTGGTATTAAACGTATATATTTTTTAAAACTAGACATATAGTTCTATTTTTTAGAGTTGTTTGTTTGTTTATATTTATTAGATCTTAAGTTTGATTATTTTTTCATAATAAATATTTTTCAGAATTTTTAAAGACGGAGTTATTCCTCTTTGCTTAGGACTACAGAAGGGTTTTTCGTAACCGGAAATAGGAGCTATTGGGTTAATAGCATTAGCATAAACATAAGCATTCTTAGCATTAGCATTAACATTAGCATTGTTATACTCTACACAGAAGACAATAAACAATGCGATAAAGACTTCTGATGGTGCTGTGGTCCAGACTGAATATCCATAATCTCTACTTCATCGGGGACAAAGGTTATTTAGAAATGTCGATAGTTCCTTGACTCTTTTTTTTTAATAGCCTATGATCATTTACACTGTACATTGTAATATACCCGTCGCAGCTCATCAGTTATTCATTCATTATAGCAAATTTAGGAGCATAAGCGAGTAGTCAGAAAGAGATCTTTCTCTTTTCTGAACACTGTTAAGCACATAGTTTAATAGACTATAATAGACCGACATTAAACGCACATTTTATGGTGACGACATAGACGTTGGGGTTAAAGATTAGGGTAGGCTTCTAAAATTAATTACTGCTAGACTTTTAAAGAGTAACATCATTTTTAGTGACGGACTAGACTGTGGTCCATTCTGTATTTAACATTGTTTATAATTTTCATCCTTAGTGAACTTAGATATTCATCCTTTGATCTTGAGTGAACTTAGTTCTTCAGCCTTTGATCTTGAGTGAACTTAGTTATTCAGCCTTTGATCATGAGTGAACTTAGTTATTCAGCATTTGATCTTAAGCGAACTTAGTTATTCCGCCTTTAATCATGAGAGAACTTAGTTAATCAGCCTTTGATCTTGAGTGAACTTTGTTATTCTGCCTTTGATCTTGAGTGAACTTAGTTATTCAGCCTTTAATCTTGAGTGAACTTAGTTATTCTGCCTTTGATCTTGAGTGAACTTAGTTATTCAGCCTTTGATCTTGAGTGAACTTAGTTATTCAGCCTTTGATTCTGAGAGAATGTGATAAGTAGGTCAAAATTGGTGGCCGTCTAGGTGTCTAGGGGGTTAACTTGCAAATAGACTTATAGGCACAGCGTTATGAATGCAGGCAACAAATACTATTAAGTAAAATATATGTACAGTTTATTTACATAGAGAAAATAAATTAAGGTAAAATGCTGTACAGTGTTAGGATGGGGCCTAACTATTTTACATTAAATGAGACTATCATCATACTATATGAGAACCAAGTGGTCTGAGTGTCATTAGGCTGGTTGCTTAGCTTTAAGTCCTATGCTGATCTGACGAGACTGGTATGGCTGATGCTGACGTTGTCTGCGGGTGGGCTGGCGTGATTGAGCCTAGCACACGGGGCAATCCAACGATACGTAGCTGCAGTGACGGGTCTCTAGCTAGCGATTGTTGATCGGACTCTAGTGTGTAGTAGGTAAGGCTGGTATCTTCAGATTTGGTGTCAGCAGACTGGTAACAGCGTTACGAAGATAGGGCTTCAAGTAGATGTAGCCTGTAATAAAAGCTGCAAAGAGATGCGTAGATCGGCTTAGCCATAATGATGACACTGGGAGGTAGACGCCTTTCCGTGAAGGACATCTTCAGAATGTTAAATAGAAACCATAATCTAGTTTCACAATAGTAAGGGGAGTTAATCAAATAAATATTGCATTCCAATCAGGGGAGATGACAATAATAATAGAGAAGTCCCACAAAAACGATAACAACAAATAGTAATGTAATATTTGATGTATAGAAACTATAACTTAGTTTCACAAATATCAAACGGAGCTAACACATAAATATCGTATCTCATCAGGGGAGATTACAATAATGATGGAGGAGTCACATAGAAAGAAGCAATGAATAATAATAAAATGTAATTACACCAGTCACGGTGAGATCCATATGTAGATTGTTAGGTAGTGAGATGAAAGGGGAAAGGGGGGGTGGCCGACGGTCGGTGACCATGTCGCTATTGCTAACATCTTGCCGTGCGGCCTAAACAATAGAGTCCGGTTGAATGGAGACGGCGCCTGTTCAAGGGGCGCAATTTCTTCAAGTGAAAATGAATACAAGGGAAGAATATTTAAATATCTCCTCCAAGCATAGTGATATTGAGCCATTGAAATTATCGAGGCAGTCAGCCGAAATAAGATAATGATAGGATAAGATAATTAAGATAATGTATACATGGTTTTACCTAAGAAATACAATCTGGCTAATTGGCAGACAAAATATAGTGCATAAATAGTTACGGCATTCTTTGTCACGGAATGAGCGTAAATACATACTTGGTAATAAGACATGTTACAGAAATATTATGGTAGTTCCCGGTCAAGGAATTTATCAATAGTAGTAATAGGGCTCGTGCTAAGCGATGATTTATCAACGATAAATAATAATAGCTAAGGAGCTAATTGCGTGTGGCAAGAATTATCAATAATTCTAGTCCAGATAAAGTGGATGAAGTTGACTATTTAGTTGTACAAGTCATGACAATATAATATAATACATAAAGTGAACTACTTACATACTCCAAGATAAGAACTACACAAATATGTACACAAATATAATGCACTAAATAAATGCACAAATATAAAAAATACACTAGATACAAGATAACTAAGCACATACCACCAAATCCAATGTCAGAATATATAAGAAGGAATAAGCGTAAAGCTCAGTTAAGGATATGTATCTTCCCTCTCAGCTCTTCAGAAAGAAAATGAGACGATTTGCTAAGTCTAGTCCGTAAAAAGGTAGGTAAGACGAGGGGCAAGAGGGGAAAGATATACTTTCGAATGTGGCAGACTGTCTGACTTGCTTAAGACAAAAGATTTCCTCTCGACATTGCCGCGTGTTTCCTGTGTATAGATAGACACACCACGTGGACGCCATTGATTAAGGTTTGTGTCTTTTGTTTCTCCAAGGTGGCCTGACGGTGGAGGGTTTGCCCGCTCCAGACGGTCGAGATGACCATTGTTGTCGTCTTGAAAAGGTCGCTTTGAAGTGACCCGTTCCCCGAAGGGGGAGGGTAAGGGGGATGCCGCCAGGTAAAAGGAGGGGGGAGGTGACCTCCGTCCGATGAATACAATAAAGACACCGCCCAGGATGTTTGTCCAGATAAAAAAGGGGAGCTTACTCATGTCGATAGACTGGCTAGACATGTGTCAGTTTGGAGGATACAACGTGACATCGATGCCTAGAGAGAGAGGGGGGTGGTGGTAGTAGGGGTGGTACTATTGCTTTAAGTAGCCATATGGGCTAAGTTAGGAGAGTAAAGATAAGATGATAAATAAATTAATTAAATGCCTAGACCCGAGTGATACCTAAATGGGGCGAAATTTATTTTTGTCACAGTGAACTTATCAAGATATTTAGAAATACTTCAAGTGCATCTTATTACACATACATTCGTTACAACACATAAAAATCCGAAATTGTTCATACTTAAAACTTGTATTTTTGTGTATTAAAGCCAAAATTTTTGCCGACACACTTAAAGAGTTCTACAAGACGAAATTATTTTACGTTCAGGTAATGTCTCCCAGCTGAGCTTTGCTCCAAACAAATGTCAGGTATTGTTTCCAGAAAAGCAATTAAAATAATTAATTAACAACAATTAATTTACTAATTATTTTATTGATTCTTGTCTTGTCAGCGTCAATAAATAATTATGCAAAGTTTTATCTTGACTCAAGAATGGGAAATGGAAAAAAACATGTTTAAACAAAGTTGATAAAAATTGTATTGTACAAATCAGCCAAGAGTTCTGCTAGATAATCAGAATGTGTTTTGTTAAGGAAAACGTTTGGGAAACACTGTACTGTGGAAGAATTACTGGACAGTCAGGGAAGAGTTTGGGCTATTATAATTCTAGAAAGTGCAATGTAAACAAGATTACAAGATCAGAGGCGGCCCCCGTTGGAGTCGGATCCCTGTCAGATCCGCCTATTCGCAAGATGTTTCGGATGTTCCTTCTAAGTTAAAAATAATTAACTTCTCGCTGGACGACGAAGGATGGCGAGCAGTGTATAAACCTGCCTTATCTTGATGTTTGCGCACTAGACATTAGTTCGGATTTATCGTTGGTCCCTGGCTCAATTCCTGCATGCTCCTATCCTTAAACTATCGCAATATTTCTGAAAGAACAGTAAAGGTTAAATCATATTTTCAAAAGCCTTTAGTGTTTTTTTTATCTAACCGTGACGGACAGACCAACCAACAGACAAAACGCACAAAGATATGCTTCTTTCATTCTAATGGGGACACTAAACAATTTTAGAAAAAAATCTGATTTTTTTTAAAGTTTAAGAAATTAGTTTAGAATCATGTCATTGCCGGGCTTTACGCTAGTACACGAAAGTCGCTGCTAAAAATTCATTTTAAAAAATGTGAGTGATATCTACATGAAGGGGAAATATTAATCTTAAAAAAATCGTGAATTAAAGACAAGAGTTTTAATAATAGTTAATTGGTTTAATTATGTTCTGACTTAAGTGCACTCTATGAGAGAGATACAGTCTATATATACTGTCACATATGCCATTATAGATTTAATTATATATTTCTCATGTAAAAGATTGGTTGTAAATAGAAATATAAACCCTCGCCTGATGGCTCGGTTTTTAATAGGAGACTCCAGACACGAGTTGGTGACTCCAGGTTTTTACAAAGACGTAGTATGGCATGTTTTGAATTCTATTGGTTGTTTTGAAAAGAAAGACATAAAATCACGTGACATCCGCCCAAAAAAGAGAATGAGAATTGCGCGAGATCGACAGTCGAAGTCTGAATGTTGAATTGAACGGTTGTGTTTCTATTATCTCTAAGTTTTTAACAAAGAAGCCTTGTAATAATTTTTCTTATTGTTTGATCTACATTGTACATAAGTTGTACTTACGTTTTGTTCAAATAAAGTTCCTGAATATTGTTTTCTACAAGAAAGTTTTTATTGTGAATTCTAGATCTACATTTATTCAATTAATTCATCTACAAGACTTGAATCAAATCGCTTATCATCAACCACGTGTTCAAGATAGAAAAATTCGCCCGTCATCCACTTCATCAATATCTCGTCACATATGACACCTCCGACGAATATCATTTGGCACAAAATTTAATCCAGATCTAGAACTAATTTCTAAAATCTTCAAAGGAACTTCATTTTCACTTAACGGAGGACAAAAATTTCTGTGTTTAACAAGGTCAGTTGGTTATCGATAATTATTTTACAAAGATTTTCGTTAGAGTTACGTCTAACTCACGAAATCTATTATATGCAATTGGCAAAAGACCAATATACATAATTACTGGCATTATTACAAAGACCAGTAAAGCAAATAACTGGCAATATTACAAAGACCAGTAAAGCAAATAACTGGCATTATTACAAAGAACAGTAAAATAAATAACTGGCATTATAAGGAAGACCAGTAAATAATCATTTGTCTGCCACAAAGTAAACGGAAGACCAGATTTAACCAACTGTTAAACTAGAACAAAAGTACTCGGCTCAATAGATTTGTAGATCAAGACTTACGACTCCAGTAAAGTACAATTTTACTGTCAAGCTTTATTAACAGACTAAGGCTTCAAGAACTCTATTAATATATTATAAGTATATCTGAGATAAAACAAAATCCAGATATTGAACATTCTGCTCCAATTCAAGAAACTAACAAAAAGAATTAAATATGGCTTCCGATTCTAGAACTCAATGACTCTTCGAATTAATTGAACTAGCAAAAGAGAAGCAAATTCCGAAGCCAGAGCAGTGGGCCGATCGCCAAGAAGAGAAAGAGTTTGAAGAAAAAAAATTGCAAGACGCCGAAAAACAAAGGCAAGACGCCGAAAAACAAAGGCAAGAAGCTGAAAAACAAAGGCAACATGAAAGAGAAAAAATGGAATACGAAAAACAAAATAAAGAAAACAAAGAAAGTATTCCGAATCAAGGCCAATCAAATATGACCGATAAATACAGATTGATGAACAAAATACCGGCATTTAATGAGAATATTGACAACATGGACTCATACCTCATTAGATTTGAAGAGATAGCAACCACATCCGGTATACCTGAAACACTTTGGTCGAGTTAACTCCTCACTCTCTTGACTGGCAAAGCTGTTAACATTTGCTCCCAACTGTCCCAAAATGAACGCAGCACTTACCATGATATCAAAGAAGCTTTACTGCGCCAATATGGAGCAACCTCAGCCAACTATAGAAAGAAATTCTATAATGAAAGGCCACAACAAAATGATGATCCTCAAATATTTGTAGCCAATATGTCAATGTGGTTCGATAGATGGGTATCCATGGCCAAAGTAGAAGAAAGCTACCAAGCTCTTCGTCAACATATTATTATTGACAACATCACCCATGCTCACTCAGAAGATATTCAATCCTACATCATAGAAAGAAATCCCACTGACATCCAGACATTAACCAAGATCATCAGGCAATATAAAGCAGCCTATCCAAACAAGTCAGTCAAACCATCTAATGAAGAAAACTTTGTCTGCTTCGCCCAAGACAAAAATACAAGATATAAGCCAGATGACAAAATCAAATGTAACAAATGTCACAAACCAGGACATTTTACTTCTCAATGCCGCAGCAAAACCAAAGAATGTTCATATTGCCATAAAAAAGGTAATCAAATTCATGAATGTTGGAAGAAACAAACAGGCTCCAGAAACCAAAATTTCGATAGACCCACATCACCTACTCAAAGTTACAGCAATAGAAAGCAATACAATATCAACAAGGCACCTGGAAATAATAAACCAGAAAATAAACCTCGCTACAGAAGTCATTCGCAAGATTCCAGACCACAATATGCGCCACACAGAAGCTCATATAACAGAAGCTATTACAACGAACATTCAACTATGACAGTTATTGCGAAATCCAATGGTCTCAAATTTTATCCAGGCTTCGTAGGAGACATGAAGGTGGAAGTTCTTCGCGACACCGGAAGCACGTCCACATTAGTACATGAACGCTTTGTACACGCAAACCGCTTCACAGGCAACCATGTCCAAGCCACTGCCTTCAACGGAACTGTCAGCAAGTTACATGAAGCAGACATTTATGTTACTACACCATTCTTCAGCGGTCAAACAAAAGCCTTAGTAACACCCAACTTACCAGTAGACCTAATCATTGGAAACATAGAGGGAGTTAAAGAATGCATTCCTCAAAAACTCGATGAATGGACGAATGCCATAGAGCAAGGTCAAAGATGTCTTGCAGTAATGACAAGATCCATGTCCAAACAACAAGAACATTTGGCATCTGAAGAAGTTAGCCAAAATAACCACATGGCTACCACAGTTACTCAAGCTATGCAGAATGTAACAGAACCAGTTACTAGTCCAGTAGCCAGCAACAATCAAGAACATTCAACATGGACACCCCCAGTTACATCAAGCCCATCCCCACCGGTCGTACGTCCACCTCCAATTCCCGATTGTCCATTGTTGAATCTTGAAGAACAAGACGACATGCCCAGAGACTCTAACAATGATATAAGTAATCAAGCTGTCAACACTGAAGTCCATCAAGACAAGTCATATTTCCTACACGATGACTTCAAAGAAGAACAGAAACGAGATCCAACATTACAAATACTTTATCAGAAGGCTCAAGCAAACAATCAGCTAAATTCACCAAATACACCATATTTTCAAGATGGCCTCCTGATGAAGAATGCCATACACAAAGGCAATACCATTCAGCAAATAATAGTGCCACAGAAATACAGGAAACAAATAATGGCCACAGGACATAACATTCCACATGCCAGCCATATGGGTGTAGCCAAAACCAAAGCCAGAATCCTCAAAGAATCAATCATCCACCAAAACTCAACTTCATCAGAAACCAAGACTGCACTCCAACATGTGCAAGATACCAGAAACGTAATCATATCTGCATGTGAGAAAGCAAATGAAGCCACAGCCATAGCAAACTCCAATACCAGAATGAGAGTCAATAGAAACAGAACACTGAAACAATTTGAACCAGGAGATCAAGTATGTCTGTTACTACCAGACAAAAGCAACAGACTATTTATAAAATGGCAAGGTCCATTTTCCATACTCAGAAAAATAACAGATGTTGACTATGAAATAGATATCAACAACAAAAAGAAGATATATCATGTCAACATGCTACAGAAATATAATACAACAGAAGATATCACGAATCCAGAACAAAATGAAAGAGCTATATCATGCCTTGCAGTCATACCAGAAGAAGACGAAAATGACACATCTGAATTTGACGACATCAATATGCCACAAACAAGTAACAAACAAACTGAATTTTGGCAAGACATAAAGCTAAATTCAATGACACCGCAAAAACAGAAAGAACTGACTAACATTCTCAAAGAGCATTCAGAAATATTTACAGATGTTCCAGGCAAAACTTCCATTGCAGAACACAAAATAATACTTACTGATTCCAAGCCTACAAAAGCAAGACCTTATCCACTACCAGTACACTACAGAGACTTTCTTAAACAAGAAATTAACCAACTATTAGAGCAAGGAATCATTGAACATTCCGAATCTCCATATGCTGCACCAATAGTTCTTGTCAAACGGAACCAGACGACAAATCCAAGAATGTGTGTCGACTTCAGACAATTGAACAAAATAACACAACTTGACTCATATCCTATGCCAAATCCTGAAGATCTTATGACCAAATTTTCAGAAGCAAAGTTCTTCACTAAAATAGACCTGTCCAGAGGTTATTACCAAATACCAGTCAAACAAGAATGCAAACAGTTTACGGCATTCACCACAGCTTATGGACTATTCCATTTCAACTTCATGCCATTTGGTCTAGTCAACGCCAGCAGCACCTTTAATAGAGCCATCCACAGCATACTAGGCAATCGCTCTGATACAGTGTCATATATAGATGGCATTTGCATATTCCATAAGACATGGAATGAACACATCAAAGGTTTACAAAAAGTCTTCAGCACACTGAAACAACATGGTTTTACCATCAAGCCTAGTAAGGTAGAACTAGCCATGTCAGAAATATCCTTCCTGGGTTATAAGGTCAGCTACAATTCGCTGAGACCACAAGAGAACATTATCCAACGCATACTAGACATCAAAGTACCCACCAGTAAAAAGCAAGTGAGAAGTATTTTGGGTCTGTGTAATTTTTACAGACATTTTATACCAGGTTACACAGCACTCATAGCTCCATTGATTGAACTCACTAAGAAAGGACAACCAACGAAGATTCCATGGTCTACAGAGTTACATACCACAATTGAGAACATTAAAGCTGAATTTTCAAGAGACACTATCCTCAAACTTCCGAATCCAGAGAAGCAATTTCACCTCGCCACAGATGCTTCATCTTCAGCTATAGGTGCATGCCTAATGCAGAAATATCAAGACACTTCACAGAAATGCCAAGAGACTTTGCACCCAGTATTTTTCATCAGCAGGAAGTTGTCACCAGCTGAAACCAGATACTCAACCATAGAACGAGAATGTCTAGCCATTGTATGGGCCATAGCCAAGTTCTCCAGATATCTACTAGGTGCTAAGTTTACACTCCTAACTGACCATGCACCACAGCATTTCTGAACTCAAAGAAGTTAGCGAACAGTCGTTTAACTCGTTGGAGTCTACAACTCACAGACTACCAATTTGAGGTCAAGACAATTCCTGGACGTGAGAATGTCTTCGCCGACACACTTTCCAGATGTATTTAATCATTTACATAATTTTGTATATATCTTTTCCACAGGTGTAATATATCAGTTTTGTATTGTACTATTTTAATTTTATCATGAAGAGAGGTACATCATTTAATTCAAAATTTAGTGCTTTGTATAATTTTTGATACTGTTCATGACAGGCATTATCTTCTTTTCATAACTACTTTAATAGTGAAACATGTCTTCCAAGTCATTAATAATTTTGTTCTTATATACTTGACGCTACATTTACATTTTTCTTATTGTTATCTCCAAATTGACCTTATTTCTCAGAGCATTGTCATATGTTACCTCAACCATTTTTTCTATAATTTCATGTGTGGTATCTTGTGCATTCTTACTACTATGTAAGCATTTCTATTACCATACAAAACGCTTAAACGGAGGGGGGGGGTAATATGTCACATATGCCATTATAGATTTAATTATATATTTCTCATGTAAAAGATTGGTTGTAAATAGAAATATAAACCCTCACCTGATGGCTCGGTTTTTAATAGGAGACTCCAGACACGAGTTGGTGACTCCAGGTTTTTACAAAGACGTAGTATGGCATGTTTTGAATTCTATTGGTTGTTTTGAAAAGAAAGACAAAATCACGTGACATCCGCCCAAAAAAGAGAATGAGAATTGCGCGAGATCGACAGTCGAAGTCTGAATGTTGAATTGAACGGTTGTGTTTCTATTATCTCTAAGTTTTTAACAAAGAAGCCTTGTAATAATTTTTCTTATTGTTTGATCTACATTGTACATAAGTTGTACTTACGTTTTGTTCAAATAAAGTTCCTGAATATTGTTTTCTACAAGAAAGTTTTTATTGTGAATTCTAGATCTACATTTATTCAATTAATTCATCTACAAGACTTGAATCAAATCGCTTATCATCAACCACGTGTTCAAGATAGAAAGATTCCCCGGCACGACGAGACAAACAAAGACCATCTCGTAACATATACATTAGCACTCTCCACTAGAGGAAATACAAACATCAAGCCAGGCTACAAAATAATGATGTAGAAATGGAAGTCTTGTTCCAGTTTAAAAGGTTTCATTTTTTTAGCGGCCCCCGTAAGGGGAAAAGCCGCTATTAGTTTTGTGCAAAATGTCCGTCTGTCCGTCTGTCGTCTGTCACACTCAGGCCGCCAAAACTAGAAGATATACGAAAAATATTTTTTCACCATTAAATGCAGCTTGAAAAGTTTAGGTGCATAGGCTACTTTTAGTTTTCTAAAAGCAAACCGTTTAATTTATAAAATTAATTATACAAGCGATTTTTTAATACCAAAACACCAATTCTAAAACAATTACGTAAATATTTCCCCTTCATGTAGATATCACTCACATTTTTTAAAATGAATTTTTAGCAGCGACTTTCGTGTACTAGCGTAAAGCCCGCAATGACATGATTCTAAACTAATTTCTTAATTATTTTTTTTAAATCAGATTTTTAAAAAAAAATTGTTTAGTGCCCCCATTATAATAAAAGAAGCATATTTTGTGCGTTTTGTCTGTTGGTTGGTCTGTCCGTCACGGTTAGATAAAAAAAACACTAAAGGCTTTTGAAAATATAATTTAACCTTTATTGTTCTTTCAGAAATATTGCGATAGTTTAAGGATGGGAGCATACAGGAGTTGATCCAGGGACCAACGATAAATCCGAACTAAAGTCTAGTGCGCAAACATCAAGATAAGCCAGGTTTATACCCTTCTCGCCATCCTCCGTCGTCCAGCGAGAAGTTAATTATTTTCAACTTAGAAGGAACATCCGAAACATCTTGCGAATAGGAGGATCTAACAGGGATCCGACTACGACGGGGGCCGCCTCTGAGTTTGCGTATCACACAAACTTTTGTAATCTCGTTTTTCTTATCTTCCACCCCTCCCACGGAAAACCTCTCCCTACCAGTCTAACTATTTAACCTCATGTCTCTATCAACACGTCTGTGAGACCTTCGTGTACTCTCTTACCCTACCCCCCCCCCCCCATTATCCAGTGTGTCATAACGTGAGTCTGCGGGACAGTGTGATGGGTTTGATCTCATACCCTTACTTGTAGTTAGAGGGGAAAAGTTCAAAGCACCGTTGTCCTGTTTACTCCAAAGTTCTTGTCATGGGCAGTGTACTCTTTATAAAACAAATATCAAATCAAGTCAATTAGTTAAGAAAAAAAATGTTTCCCTTGTTATTAAGCTTGGTATTAGCACAGAAAAACGAGAGCATTAATCAGACCTTGCTAGCAGGACACAACAAGTGAATGTTAAAGTGCTGTATGTAGTGTCAATACAGGCTACATTACTGGAATACTATGTCATTTTACTTTATATTTTAATTGAAACAAGAAATATTTGAATAGCGAGGTCCGTAGTTCACTTGATGTCTTAAATCCAGACCTGGTTTAAATGGTGAACACTTTCTAGTGGAGTGTACAGATTGTTCCTGTCATTCCCTGTATTCATGATTTAATGTTCAATTATATTGACTTTAAATTTCTTTTAAATTTAAACAAGAAAGATTTCCCTTTTTAATTGCTTTATATAGGTCATCTCTCAGTGTGGGGATTGGGGGGGGGGTATTTGGGAGAAAGTTTTGATGATCTCTGTAGGTGCTCAGTAAACATAACACAGGTCGAGTCTATACTCAAATTAAAAATATCTGGCCTATATCGGCCCCTCGCTAGGTAGCCAAGCTTGTTTTCCTAGAGTCCCGTCGATAGGTAGCCATGTTTGAATTCCAACTCGAGTTCCCTCGCTAGGTAGCCTAGCTTGTATTCCACTCTTTCACAGACACCATGATTGGAATAAGGTTTAAAGTGAATTGTTACCTTCTATAGAAACAGTGTTATGCTTACTAGATGTATACGATAGTTACGTCGAAACAGGTGAAGACTACGGAGCAAATAATTAATCAAACACCGGAAGATAATTGTTCTAAGGGGGAAGTGTCAAAGTATGTAGGTCACGGCAGGTGACTTATTTTTTATATTTTATTTTTCTTATATTGCATAATGTATATTAGCCTTTTTTATCAGGTACTGATATATAATAATATATATGCTTATTAGACTAAACGACAAGCTATACAATTCAATTAAACCATCAATAACTGCATATAAAAGCATATAATATGAAAAATGAGTATGAATATTTATTGAATCCTGCTTAGTTCATGTGTACCCAAAGATGTAATGAAAGTTTGATTAAATCTTCCAAAGAAAACTTTTAATAAATTGTTCAGAAAAAAAAAGTGAGTTTATCGGTTATCTACCTTCCCCTTGAGGATTTTCAGACATTTTTGTTTTGTGGCTTTGAAAGAGACTGTCTTTATACAATCAATTATTTCTTTTAAGATAATACATCACTAATACAATTTAAAATTAATTAATATTAATGATAAATAATGTATAGACACAGAGCCGGTCCTAAAGATGGTGGGGCCCTATGCGAAACGAATTTAAACGCGGGACATAATTTGGGTTGTGATAAGAATAATAAGTGAAAATTAAGATTTCGTATTAGAAAATAAATTCGTCTTTGCATTTTATTTATAGTTTACTAAGTACAAAATCACTGTCAAATCTACAGCTGATAGTACTTTTCCAACAAAAAAGCCAATAGATATTTAGATCTGCCTTTTAGATTTACTTTCGACCATAAATTATCGCTATTGTTTTTCTAAGAGGTCGAGATTGTAACATAATATTCTACAGAGATAGATTGACATGTATATATTTATGCCAGTTACTACTTAGGTAAATTAAGTATTTGAAGTTCTTGTTTTGGTTAAAATTCTACTTATTATTACATTTTTATTAAATGAAAGATGACAATGCCGTTTCGTTTTTTAATCGTGGGTATGATTGTGTTTTCCATATTGAATGACGACCTGAAATGACAATTTTGTCTGTTTTAAGAAGACTAGTCGGTATAAGGCAGTATAAGGGCGATCAGTCTTCCTTAGAGGGATCTGATGGTATGCGTTGCGAAGATCAAGGGTGCTAAATATTTCATATTTAGCTATTTGAGAGACCATATCATCAATGCGAGGTAAGGGATAAGCATCCCTAAGTGTGAACCGATTAACAGTTCGGCTGTAGTCCACTACCATTCTTCGTTTGTGTCGTTCATTAGTTGTTATTAAGACTTGGGCCCGCCATGGAGATGACGAGGGCTCAATTATGCCATCTTTTAAGAGTCTCTCAACCTCTGAATTGATGAATAGAGTGTCGTTTGCAGAATAACGTCTGGATTTTGTGGCGATAGGTCGACACTCTTTAAGCATGTTTTGGAAAAGAGGAGCCGGTTCGACACTAGCAGCTTTCATTCCATTTAAGACCATTGATGGTTTAGGCCCCTTAAAAGTGATCTGTACACTCTCATGTTGTTCCAGGAAGTCGTGACCTAAAATAACATCCTCACAGAGGTTGTCAAGTATGTACATTCTGAAGTCTTTATAAGTGGAGCCTTTACTTTTAATGTCAGCGATAACATGGCCTCGAGTATAACCAGTTAGGTTAGTGTTGGCCATAGATATAAGTTTTGATGAGTGAAAAGTTTTGAATCTATACTTTCTGACAGCCGAAGCAGAAATGTAACTGTCTGAACTACCTGTATCGATGAGGGCATCAAGGGTAATGTTGTTAGCTTGTATTTTCATTACAGCTCGAGATAGAGAAAACGAAGAGGCAGCTGTAATTGTATATGCTGCTGAGTTAGAGTTAGGTCTGTCAACTGTAGAAAATTTTGATTTGCATACCTTTTTGTAATGTCCCTTTTTACGGCATTTATTGCAGATTGCATCTTTAGCGGGGCATTTGCTACGAGAGTGGATAGCACCTCCACAAAAGTAGCACTTGCCTTGAGCTGCAGCTATGGTAACGGGTGTCGAATCAATTGTGTCTTCCACAGCAGAGCAAAGCGGCAATTCCGACGTAGTGGATTGTTGTGCTTGTGGTGTTTGACAAGTAGCGGCTTGTTGCGAGTTATATGTCACAGAATGTTTCTGTGCCATCTCCAGAGATCTAGCTACCTCCAATGACTTTGCGAGGTCCAGAGATGAGTACTCTAAAAGTCTCTGCCTAATCTCTGGTGACGACATGCCACTGATGAATGCGTCTCTGATGGCCTCGTTCTGGTTTTCGAGGGCAGTGACTGCTCTGAAATGGCAGTCTTTAGCCAGCAATCTCAACCCTTGAACATACCTGTCAACACTCTGTCCTGATTCCTGTTTACAATTCGATAGCAGATAGCGAGCATAAACCTCATTGGTTTGTTTGATATAGAGTCCATTGAGTGTATTTACGGCAGTTTCAAAGTCAGTACAATCCGATATCAGTTCGTAAACACCATGCGAGATAAAGTTGCATAAAAGATCGAACTTCTCACCTTCTGATACGGCAAGTTTTAAAGCGAATTTCTCGAAAGTGTGAAGCCAGTGCTTCCAGATCCTTTCAGCGTCCTGATCATTAGGATCCACAACCAATCTTTCAGGCTTTAGAAAACGATCCATGTTTAATGTTTGAAACACAATTAGTCCACAGGATTCTTGTTCAATAAA
>JADKLZ010001913.1:11997151-12012203 GCA_021533235.1 Biomphalaria straminea
CTAAAAGCTGGTCCAGACAAGTGATAGGATCGTAGAAAGCTAAAAGCGCTAAATAAAAACAGTTGATAAAAAAAATATTTCTAATCGCACAGATTTATTGTTGTTCGTCTAGATCTATTACAAACTTAATAACATAACGGATCCAAACTAATTGATACAATTACACCTTGTATAAGCTTCGTTATTTTTTCAACTATTTTTCTTAGAATTGGTTACATATAAAAACAAGAGTCATGTGACATTATAGACAGTTAAAATAATTTGTATGTCTTAGAGTGTTCTTCTCATTAGTATTTAAAATATCATAAAAAAAATGTGTCTTAGGTTGGTGTCAAACTCTTATATTATTTGTTTAGTACGACTTATAGATTTGGATTGTTTTCTTTCGGTTTCTCAAGAACGTCTTGCTCCATAGACTTGTTAGCTAGCGTTTTTAGTTAATTAGAAATAATTTATTTATTTATTAATTTTGTATCAAACAAACAAAAAAAAAGTTTTTCTTTTTTTTAATGTATTGTAAAACATATATCATATGTTATGTTTGTAATTGCAACTAGATCCGTGAGTTTACGTTACGTATAAAACTATATGTATGTATAATTTGTAGTACTTGGAAATTTGAGAAAGATATCTGTTGAAATTATAATAATATAATAAAAATACTTTTGTTATTAGAAAAACAAATATTCTAAATTGTAAATGTTATAAAAAATAGAAAGATTATTAGGTTTAAAATGCACCAAATATAAGAACAGGATCGACAACCTAGAGCTTACGTTGTAACTCTTTCGCTTCATATAACAACATAGGAACTACTTTCTAGTTCATTCAAAGTACAAAGTCACAGAAACAATATTTGTTGACCTTCACGACCCCACTGCTTATTGAACTTTGAACTTCTAACACAAGAAACTAGAACGTAGAGGAACTGAGATTATGATAATACTGGACGTTTGCACGGAATATTTACAAATAAAACACAGCTGTTGCCAGTTGGACTTTTTTTGTGTGCGCAAGGAGAAAAGTTTCTTTTAAAAATAGATATAATTAACCAGCTGTGTTCAGACATCAATATCATTCCGCGCTTTATTTCATGCTTGATTTTGTTTTATTGTCAGTTTCAATGCTACAGGGACAAACTAGTTTTTACCAGCTATTTTAGAGATGACCTCGTCTATGTGGTCAGAATGGAAATCAATATTGCAACTATAGCCCTATTTTATCACGAGATTATTTTGTTTGGCTAACGATCTCTTTAAGTTCAAGAAAAGGTCACACAACTGTGCGCATGTGCGGGGAACTAGGTGGGGAGGGTATTAAAATCAAATGACTATTGAACTGTCTGGAAACAGTCAAACAGATTAATACAATGAAGATTTTTACATAATAATGAATGGACAGTAGGGAAAAAAACACATTATTGAAATCTCTGAACACAAGGTTACAAAGTTAGTTTTGGTGAAGTGGTTCAATCATTACGTAAAAGGAAGGTTTAATATTTTCAGGTTGAATATCAGAAGCTATGAACTACAAAGTATCAACAACTACAACCCTATCGCCGTCCTCATAAAATAAGAGACTTGTGCGTGTCGAAAGTGTTGCCAAAAGGATTGTCTTATATGTCGTCTGACGGCAAGATACCACAGATACGTGTATATCTTATGAAATGTACTTTTAATATAGATGTGATCTATATGCCTACTATGTGTAATTTGTGAAACTGATACACCCCATCGCTTTTACTTTAGAACAGAAATCATTGAAGTTAATAATACAAATTTTTTTTACAATAAAACCAATTCACAAATTTTATGAATATATATTATGGCAATGTCACTATTACTACTGTCGCGTAGGCATGTTGTTTTTCTGCACAAGTCAAGGTCAGCTAAAAAAAACAACAGTTATTTTTAGTTTTAGTTTGTTCCAGGAATCTTGGTCACATGACCTGGAGACGTCGATGTGATTGGTTGAGAGGGAGGAGGTCAGAAAGAGTCTGCCGGCAGAGACCTAGCTCAATTTAGTCGGAGTCTGGGTCTTCTTGAGAGCAGTCGCATTGATAATTTAATATAATTCTACATAAGAAATATGATTTTGTTCAGCTTCTTGTTTCATTGATATATATCTGTAAATAGCTGTACTTATGTTGAGTTTAAATAAAGGTTCCTGTATTTTATCATCAAGGCATTTACTCTGTTGAATCCTAGATCGTCATTGTTCAATATTATTATTCAAAATACAATTCCCGGCGGCACAAGACTTCTCTCCTAACAGCTAGTGACATCTAATAACATCGCGAGAACAGATCGTGACATCTGGCACTAGAAGGAGGAGCTTGTGACAACTACTATTTAGTATTTTCCCTTTTTAGCGGCCCCCGTAAGGGGAAAAGCCGCTATTAGGTTTGTGCAAAATGTCCGTCTGTCCGTCTGTCACACTCAGGGCGCCAAAACTACAAGAGATACGAAAAATATTATTTCACCATTAAATGCGGCTTGAAAAGTTTAGGTGCAACTGCTACTTTTAGTGTTCTAAAAGCAAGCCGTTTAATTTATAAAATTAATTATGCAAGCGATTTTTTAATCACAAAACACCAATTCTGAAACAATTACGTAAATCTAAGGGAGGAAATATTACTTTAAGAAATGCTCCCGGCATGTAGAAATTACGCACATTTTTTAAAATGAATTTCTGTCTGTCTGTTCGTCTGTCCGTCCGTCAAACTCATAGCGCCAAAACTAGAAGAGATACGAAAAATATTATTTCACCATTAAATGCGGCTTGAAAAGTTTAGGTGCAACGGCTACTTTTAATTTTTTTAAAAGCAAACCGTTTAATTCATAAAATTAATTATGCAAGCGATTTTTTAATAACAAAACACCAATTCTAAAACAATTACGTAAATGTAAGGGAGGAAATGTTACTATAAGAAATGCTCTGCACTAAAAAATATCACGCACATTTTTTTTAAATGAACTTTTAGCAGCGACTTTCGTGTACTAGCGTAAAGCCCGGCAATGACATGATTCTAAACTGATTTCTTAATTTAAAAAAAAAATCAGATTTAAAAAAAAAATGTTTAGTGCCCCCATTAGAATGAAAGAAGCATATTTTTGGTGAGTTTTGTCTGTTGGTTGGTCTGTCCGTCACGGTTAGAAAAAAACACTAAAGGCTTTTGAAAATATGATTTAACCTTTACTGTTCTTTCAGAAATATTGCGAGAGTTTAAGGATGAGAGCATACAGTTATTGAGCCAGGGACCAACGATTAATCCGAACTAAAGTCTAGTGCGCAAACATCAAGATAAGGCAGGTTTATACCCTGCTCGCCATCCTCCGTCGTCCAGCGAGAAGTTAATTATTTTCAACTTAGAAGGAACATCCGAAACATTTGCAAATAGGCGGATCTGACAGGGATCCGACTCCGACGGTGGCCGCCTCTTAGTTTGTGTATCACACAAACTCTCTTTGTAATCTTGTTTTTTACTATTATTAATGATTAGTTGTAAAAATTTTGTAATTTCAGTAAAAAAAAATCTTGCATATTCATTTAAAAAAATAAAATGTTTTTTCGCTGTCTCAAACTAAAGAAGTTGGCAAGATCTGAAATGTTAGATTCCCTAATCAGGGGGAGCTGAAAATAATGAAAATAGATATTAAATATGGATGTCATGTCTTGACACATGTTGGATTGTAAATGAAATGATAAAATTGATGTCAGCGGTAATCAATCCGTTTTTTTATCTAGCCTAGTGTATAACTTAGTCCAACTTTTTATCTGTAGAGACACATTTTAAGTGTGTACTTTAGATCAAGTTATTTGAGTCTGTGCACTCAAGATGTGAAAGACTAAATATACTTCTTTCAGTCCGTGCACTCAAAAGGTGAAGGATTAAAGGAACTTCTTTTCAGACTTTGTGATTTTTGGGGGTAAAAGAGTGGAGGACATAATATCAAACTTATCAGTTGTGAGGGTTGAAAATTAACGAGGGTTTCACGAAAGTGTTGTTACTAACTAACGAGAGTTTAACGAGGTTTAACGAGTATGTTGTTACCAATGTATGTGAAATACCCTAAGAAGAAATTCCAAATCACAATCTTCACAGGAACTCAAATTGTAGATCCTTGAATTCTGAGACCATGTTGTGCACCACTCGGCCACCACACTTATGTGCGTTCAAATGTTTTAAGTCTAGTCTCTAAGTCATTTAGACTTCAATAGATTTTAGCAACTTTCCTGTTAGTCATGAACATTGTTTTTTCTTTTTCTAAAAACTTATTTATAACAATTCTATTGTAATGGCCTCTTTACGTGTGAACGTAAAAAAACGTAGAATATATAAATACATAAAAACGTTGTCACTATGTCACATTTACAACTGTGCTAAAAAAACACAGATTCATCCTAGTTTTGAAACTCAACGCCTAGCCAACTCAGTGTTGTTAAACATAGTTCTACCCTCACAGCTAGAGAGAAGCTGTTTTCTTCGGAGATATGAAGGTAATTGGGAGAAGGTCACTGGTTAATATGCGTAACTAAATGAATGACGCGTAGAACGTAATCATCTTCTTTTTTGAAGTTACGTCGGCAACATATAAGATAAGATAGGATAAGACATAGATTTTGCAGTTCAGAAGTTCTGTAGTAGAGCAGAGTTGATGTCATTTCAAAGGTTGTTCCAGGCGACAAGTTTAGCAAATTCTTGAGCTAATGTTTGGGTTGTAATGGCGGATGGCGGTAGAGGCTCAAATAAGAGACAAAAACTGCGTCACCAAAAACCTATTGTAAGAGTGTGTATGTGTGTGTGTGTGTGTTTGTCTTTTCATCATGGCACACTGTAGAAAATATTCTTTTATTAAAATAAGGCTTTAAAAAGCAGGTTAAACTCCACGAGTACAACCATATCTCTCAATAATGTAGAATTTATTGCACTGTGTCTATTAAAAAAAAGTAAAGTTCCCCCTTTCAGACCCTGTGGTCTATAGGAAGATGATGTAAAGGTCATCTGATTCTGTGGTCTACGGTTAACGAGGGTGTCATGTGGCCAGCACAACGACTAACCGCCTTTAAGTTTCCCCAACTAATGTCAGGTACCTATCAGAGGCCCCCAAGGATCCCGCAATAAAAATCCCAGTTTTCACCAGGATATTGAATCTAACACTACTGATTTATTTCAGGATCTTTGGACGCCTCTGAGTCCAGCCAACTCTAATGGGTACTTGACATAAGTTAGGGAAAGTAAAGGTGGTTGGTCGTTGTGCTGGCCACACGACACCCACAGAAACAGTTGACCTTTACATCATCTGCCTTTTAGAACGCACGGTCTGAAAAGGTAACTTTATTTTTTTACTTGTAATGAAACGAATTAGTTGTAGTCTCCAATCAAATAAATCTGAATTTTAGAGTTTTCTCCCCTTTAGTAATTTCTCCATACGCTTTGTGAGTTCACAGGAATATTTTTACACAACTCCATTAGCTATACGAAAAAACAGCATCATGTCTAGAAGTAATGACGTCATTCCAGACATTTTTCCACTAAGTTAAGCCATATTTTTATATCCCTGTAATAGCATGTAGAAACGTATTGAAATGTACAACCATCTGAAGGACAATACAATAGGTAGACATCGAGCCAGTTCTTAATCCCTTACTTGAAACACGGCAGTGTCTCAAGCCCAGTAGATCTGGTGGAATGTCAAGAAATAAAAGTATGTTTTAAAATTGGAACAATAGAAGAATGGTACAATGCTGAAATATTAACTAAAGGAAGAAGATATTCAGTGGTTGAGCTTATAGCTGTCCATCCGCTGATTTCAAGTTCAAGTCTTCTTGAAAAGATTGGGATTTCCATTCCGAAACGGATGTTCGGAATCTAAGTCAGTTAAGTCAGTTAAGTCAGTTAAGTCAGCTTAGGACATTATTCTTTAAATTATGTCCCTACAACTAACCGCTCATTGGAATATTTGTTTAAAAAAAACTTTTAACAACTCTGTCTGTACGGCTGATATATCTAGTACACATTATTTCTTCTATATAGTATTTCTCAAAGTAAATAGGTCAAACGTGCAACACAATGCAACAACAACAAGTAAATATGGAAGATCCCATGGCGTACGCACGCGGTGTGAATAGAAGTTGGTGCATCCCAATCCGCACTATTTTGTTAATGAAAGTGGTGTTTATATAATTATCTCTTCTTCTAAGATTATTGTCATAATATTAAAAGTATTTCCACATTATTGTGTCGTTAGAATATTGAAACTAGAACAACAACAATATACACAGATAGAGTCTACTCTCAGGTTTCACTTTAGAAAGTACTTCAATTACGCACATTCGTTCATTAGATATGATTACGAAAAGTAACTCATCTCTCTATTCCTAGATCTAGATCTAGATCTAAAACTCGAATTCAACTCTAAGAATATTATAGAAATTCTCTTCGCACATATATAGTTTTATGCTTTAGCACATGAACATACTAATTATAGTCCATTTAATCAAATTAACATTCAAATGTGTTTTTCTAAAGCATTGTTGCATGAGTGCAGCTATATTCTTAATATCGCGTAAATTAAGGTCAATTAGCTTTTTTTTTAAGCTCCATTCACAGTATTTTTCATTCATGAATTCACGCATTTGCTTTACTTTTAACAAAGAAATGGAAAGATCCCATGGCGAAGCATGATGTGCATGAGAAATAATATATCCAAAATCCGCACTTATTTTTATTCACAAAATAGCATAGCATATTTTTTTTTTACTTTAAAACGATTTTAATAATGTTCGGAAATTTCCAGGACTCTTTCGACCGGTGGCATAGCATTTAATAACATTTCAGGAGATTTCCAGGGGGCTCCTGGTAAATCAAGAGGCCGCGGGAAATCTGTTATATGTGATGAAATGGTTCAATTTCATAATTTATACACCTAAAAATTAGCACGGGTCCAAAGAAAGTTCGGGACCCACTGTGTGAATTCACTTATAACAAGTAAATGGGAAGATCCCACGGCGCATCATGGTGTGAATGGAAATGGTGTATCAAAATCAGCACTATTTTCATTCACAAAATAGCATAGACATAAATAAATATAGACTGGGAAAAGGAATTAACTTCATGTAACTTGATTTAATCATTTATATACCTAAAAAAATTAGCACGGGTCCAATGAAAGTGCGGGACCCACTGTGGTCACATATGTTGTAGTGCCTAAGGCCTGCCCGGGAAAATAGCGGCGTATGCTATGCCGCCGGTCGACTATCTATATATTATTTCTCAAAGTAAGAGGTCAAACGTGCAACACAATGCAACAAGTAAAGAGGTCATTTCTATTTTTAGCTCCATTAATAATTTTTTAAACGCATTCGCTCTACTTATTTTATAATGCGAAAAATTAGAACCATATTTAAAACTCGAATTATTTATGTATTTAATAGACAAAGAGAAAGTTTTCTAGAGCGCAAATACTCTATAATTCTTTAAAAAACAAATCCATAGACTTGCAAAAGACCTTTAATACGAGTATTTGTGAACAATTGTGGTGGAAAAAAAAAGCATTAGCAAGGTTAGAGAGACAAGTGGAGTTTTGTTCTTCGACTTTTTAAAAATTATATTTTATCTTTTCAGTTTGTAATTGCAGATTGTGTTCAACCATATGCCAAAGACTTATTTCCCTTACAGCTTGATGGTTAACAGCGTTATAAACGACTATATTTTGTTAAAAATGTGTTTGATTTCTTTTAAAGCAATAGCTTAACAGACAAATAATTATAGGGATGTTAAATCGACAGGATGGCGCGGGGAATCTGTTGTAAGTAATAAAATGGCTTAATTTAATAATTTTTACACTTTAAATTAGAGCGGGTCCTATAAAATTGCGGGTCCTATGAAATGCGGGCCCCACTGCGTCGCCGGCCCTGGTAAGTAGCGGCGTATGCTATGCCGCCGGTGTCTTTTTAATACGAGTATTTGTGAACAATTGTGGTGGGAAAAAAAAAAGCATTAGCAAGGTTAGAGAGACAAGTGGAGTTTTGTTCTTCGACTTTTTAAAAATTATATTTTATCTTTTCAGTCTGTAGTGTAATATTGTGTTTGTAATTGCAGATTGTGTTCAACCATATGCCAAAGACTTATTTCCCTTACAGCTTGATGGTTAACAGCGTTATAAATGACTATATTTTGTTAAAAATGTGTTTGATTTCTTTTAAAGCAATAGCTTAACAGACAAATAATTATAGGGATGTTAAATCGACAGGATGGCGCGGGGAATCTGTTGTAAGTAATAAAATGGCTTAATTTAATAATTTTTACACTTTAAATTAGAGCGGGTCCTATAAAATTGCGGGTCCTATGAAATGCGGGCCCCACTGCGGTCGCCGGCCCTGGTAAATAGCGGCGTATGCTATGCCGCCGGTCAACTAGTTTCTTCTACTTCCCAACCTCTAACCAAGTTGTAACTTTGTACAACTTTTTTATTGTTTTTAACAACACATGAATCAATAACAAAAATGAACCAATTAGTTGATCAATTAGAGATGTTTCATTTATTTTGTTGTATTTTAAAAAGTGTACTACACTAAGAGAAGAACTACCATGTATAGAGCATTAGGTCATTGGCTAAAAATGTTTAACTAGAACCTTTTTTGACTATAAAACCTTCTCTTTTATAAGTCGTCAGTATTTCACCTTGGAGACTCGAGCAGCTTCCTAAAAATATAACATTTGAAAAGGCAGCACAGAAACCTTCCCCCCCTAAATAGCAATTATATTTATCAAGCGCTGTTAACAAACAAAATTTAAGCTCAAGGCGCTGTAAAAACATTACAGATACTATATTATATTGTTGCAGACTAATTTTAAAAGTTCTAAACAAATAGGTCTTAATGTTCTTCTTAAAAGTGATGAAGCATATTGTCTTTCTGAGATCAATTGGGAGTGAGTTCCCTTGTTTAATTACTGCATATCAAGTGAGCAAAACTGTTGAAACGAAACAAAGAGCATGACATAGAAACACTTATCTCACTTATTTATACTACACATTGACTGATCAAACGGGAGACAAAAACAAAGCTGCAGTAGACGTGACCACAAAAAAAAAAACATCTCGAGTTTAGCGTAGAATAAAGTTCGACGACTCCTTGAGAGTCTAGAATGTAGGCTATTTTTGTAAGGCAGTAATGTGATTTGTTTGTGTCCTTAACAAATCAGGTCAGTAAGTTAGTGGTAGACTTGTCTCACTATCAGGACACTCATTAGTTCCCCCTCGGGACACGGGCTGTGGCCTCAACTCTCGCCAAGGACTCATTCAGTAATTAGTTGTCAGTTGAGATTGAGTCGTCCATAGATCTAGTGTCTAAAAGTTTACGCGTCAATGTGGCCTTAAACTATGAGATTAAGTAGCCAGCTCAATGACAATTTCATATCCAAGCTTTATTTCATGCGTTGGAAAGTAGTTAATTAAAACTTAGTGACAGGAAGCTGTTTAAGTTTATAAGAAGTCTCTTAGTTCTGATAGTTATGACAAAGTTTAAATTAACTCGGTCTGTCTGTCTGTCTGTCTGTCTGTCTGTCTGTCTGTCCGTCTGGTCAAAAGTTAGTACACGTTATTTCTACCCCACCCAATCTCGGATCAAGTTGAAACTTTACACAGAGACAAGACATGAATCAATTTAAAGAAACAAAAATCAATAAATTTAGAAAAGCTTTTTATTATTATTTTTTTATTTTTTCTATATTCTGTCAATTAATGTTTTAACTTTGTCTTTAATGGCAACGAAGTTTCAGCCACCATTTTTTTATATCAAACAATTAGTTTTTAAGTGAAATGCAGTCTACGCGTTCTTTAAATCTATAAATATGAGTACAATTGCTATAACTGTTCCTTATCAACTAGCAATTATTTACTAAATATTACATGGACTTGGTGAGTATAAACGTTTGGTGTTTCCAATCATCAAAAACACAGATCAGGCTCGATACTAGTACATTGGACAAGGATGGAGTGGGTCACATACACTCATTTAACTTAATTAACTCGACAGAGAGAGGGGCGAGGCTGTGTGAAGAACCCTTACTTAAACAGAAACAGTACACTACAATCTCTGCTGTATTTTGAGTTTTGATACAAGTTATGCATTTTTGTAAACAAAAATAATGTTTCCTATGCGAAGCCTCAACCAATAGGAGGCTGCCGGGTTTGCCAATGCTTAAGGCGGCCCTGGTGGCAATGATTTTGCGGTTCTACAACTTATATAAGCTTTAGAGTTGTTTTTTTTTAATTATTATCATTATTAATTTTTTAGTTCGCTTGTTATACATATTTGCAGGTGAATGTTTATCAATATTAGTTCTTAGTTAAATCCTGGTAAACGTGATGTATATCATTGCGCTTCATAACCCAAAGATGAGCCCTAATGTAGGCCTATGTCAAGATGGTTCATTCAAATCTAGTATAAAGTCTATTACATTTATAGAGTCGTGCATTTTTTAAAATATTTTTTAGAGCCATCTGGTTATAATTTCTATAACAGATGTTCATTAAGTATTTAACAGGTTCGTATTGTATAGTTGTACATTGTACTCTCATTGCACCTCTGTTGCTCCCTTCCCATCTCAATGGTCTTCCAACCTCTTTCCATCTCTCCTGACCGTCTCTTTCACCTCCAAGTTTTCCTTGACCTTCTTCACGCCTCTCTCTGCCCCACCCTGCCTTCACTTTACGTCACCCCCACCCCTCTTGTTCTACATTTTTTTTTCTACCTCATCAACTTCTAGTCTTCTAGTCCCTGAGTCTTCTCTCGCTCCCTCGATTGTTCAGCGCCTCTCTCGGGTAACCCCCCCCCCTTTTTTTTTTCGCTCTTTCAAAATAACTCTTGCACTTTGCACGTGACTTCCTTAAGATAATATCGTTGAAAGATTATTCAATTGTGGATTTTTTTTAATAGTTAACCATTAAATGTTGTTAAGTTTAGAGTATTAAAGGGACGCAACCCAAACAGACGTGCAAATATTGCAGACGTAAATAAATTATTTCCTTTATAGTTTTTCATCTGTTGCAGGGAACTATAAATAAACAGCTGGAGTACAGAAGTATTAAAACTATATATTTGAACATGTATACGACAATTGGTGTCCACATTTTAGTTCTGTCAAATCAAATGTCTACACTTTTTCTCTTGTTGCATGAAGACAATTTTTTTTAATTAGTTGGCAAGCGATCTCTCAATATGGCTGCCATGACGTTCGTTAGCTTGCCATGTTCTGAATCGCTCCTAATCTCTTATCATTTTTTTCTCTCAATTATTAAGCATCAAACTCCCTCTCCATATATTCTTCTTTTCTTCTCTATGTTTATGTGTTCTATTGCTTGAAGAATGTAAACTTGATCTGTAAATAAAAAAAAAACGAAAAGTAAAGAAATAGGAGATAACTGTAATAAAAAATTGATCATGAAAATCACCAGTGTAAATATCAGACTTAAGCAACAAGATCTGATAGTTCTGGTTGTTTGTCATTTCAGATAATTGAAAGAGAATTTTTATAGAATGTTCAGGAACTAGTTTTTGTACACTATTTCTAAAACAAACGACATCATCTACCAGTTTATAATTCCATGTTTTAATTTGATATATTGCACATCTAGTAACGATATATATGTAAATTGAATTAATATTCTGTATTTGTCCTCATCGGCTCCTGAGTGTTAATAAAAAAACGTTTGTTTATTATATTAGAAAAGGAAACATCTGATGGCGAAGGAAACCTTGTAATTACATCTACTGGACAGGTCTGTCATTTCATTGGCTTCATTCTGCTTCAGATTCACGTGACTGACAGTAAGACAAAGAAATAGAACATGTGTAGACTTTCATTCAAAACAGGAAATAGAAACATGTTTTCAGTATTTAGAAAAGTACACAGTCAAAATACACTTAGAAGGTACAATAAGAGGATACAGGTACAGTAAGAGGACACAGGTAGAGTAAGAGGACACAGGTAGAGTAAGAGGACACAGGTAGAGTAAGAGGACACAGGTAGAGTAAGAGGGCAAAGGCACAATAAGAGGACACAGGTACAGTAAGAGGACACAGGGCGCACAGGCACAGTAAGAGGACACAGAGTAAGTGGACACGACACTACATAGGAACAGTAATGGGGTTTAGGCAAAGTAAGAGAACACGGGAATAGTAAGTAGTAACAGGAACAGTAATAAGACACAGGGACAGTAGGATATCACAAGAATAGTACGAGGACACAGGTAGAGTTGGAGGACACGGGAAAAGTTAGAGGACACGAAATCTGACCATAGATAAGAAATATTCTTAGTAAGGGTGCACCGGATAACATTTTTTGATATTTGGCCGGATATTAAAATAAGATATTCGGCCGGAGCCAGTTACCGTACCTACTTGTCTAGTAAATAGCTATATACTGAACATTTCGAAAAAACCTCTCAAAAGCATTTCTTTGTTATACTAATGTTTAAGTTCCTAAAAGAAAAGTGTGATCTGTGTTGTATGTGGGTAGATGTATGTATCTCAGACCATCATCTGGTCATCAAGATAGTGTTTCATAGCCACAAACCTTCCTGTCCTAGCGTCTAAGGTCTGATACATAGTGGCCAAGTGTATTGGATATCAAGGAGGGGTAGTACCTCTAACTGACAGGCAGTCGTACCATCTAATCAGGATAGCTTGGCTTACTCTTGGCAGCCACTCGGTACCCAACTCTCACCTGCGTAAGCATGGTCTGCGGCCACCCCATATAGCCCTGGTCTGCCTGATCTTTGTCTTTTACGCTACTTTACACAAATTTGAGACTTGTACTTTAATCTATATCAAAATTAGTTACTGGCTTCCTGGGCTATGAAGCAGTAGCCCAGGGGTCCGGGGTTCAAATCCTGATGAAGACTGGGATTTTTATTTCGAGATCCTTGGGCGCCTTTGAGTCCAGCCAGCTCTGATGGGTACCTGACATTAGTTGGGGAAAAGTAAAGTCGGTTGGTAGTTATGCTGGCCACATGACACCCTCGTTAACCGTAAGCCACTGAATCAGATGACCTTTACATCATCACAAGGTCTGAAAGGGGAACTATCCTGTGCTATGAGATATAATAATATACTAGTGGTTTGTGTATCAAAAGGTCATATGTGTAGGTTTGCGTTCTATAGACCAGCCTTCTAATTGCGGTTTTTCTCCAAGTAAGTAAACTGGGTGCCCTGTAGAGTTGTGCCTTGTAAACCAAATCCTTAAAAGAGATTTTCTCGAAGTAAACAAACTCATACCCGGTTACCCGTGTAGAGGCGTGGCTTAAAGTCCTGCCCCCTAATTAAGATTTACAAACTCAATTCTGTCAGTGTCAACATGCTAACATTGCGTCAATCCTGACTAAATGTGGTCACCTAAGAATTCAATGTTATGGACAAAACAAATAAAAGGGGGGTGGGAGTTGTTGAACTCTTCGTACTCACAGCTAGATAGACGTCTGGTCAGCTTGACATAGTTAACTAACCCACTTAAAGGTCAAAGTTTCCTTACAGACCTTGTGGTCAATAGGGCAGATGATGTAAAGGTCATCTGATCCCGAAATAAAAATCCCAGTCTTCACCAGATTCGAACCCAGGACCTACAGTAAGGAAGCCAAGCGCTTTACCGCTCAGCCACCGCGCCCTCACTTAAAGGTCAAGACTATGTAAAAAGAAATGTGCCAGACATTGCTGTTATATATGTTATGCGTATTTATAATGTAAAGTTTCATTTCTATTCATATTAACATACCTTGTCTTTGTTACATGTTTAGCGCATCTTATTAAGCACAATATTTTGTTTCAAATAGAAACAGAAACACATATTCCATAATAGAAAATATGAAAAAACGTCCACGTTATATATGATTATAGAAATGTAGGTACTACTCAACTACAGTGTAGGCCTACTTTTTACTATTCAGCCAACTATATCCTGCCATGATAAACGGCCTGAGTCGAATATGGCCAGATAGAGAAAAATGGCCGAACATTCGGCTGCAATATAATTTAATTCAATCAAAGTTGGATAGTATATTTATTCAGAATCCCGGAATAACCTAATACCGATAGTTAAATGTTTGGGATGGCTAAGCAAAAAAAATATTCATATAACTTAACGTAGAAGAGAGGTTTTGTTTACAATCCTTCAGTGTTAGAAGTTTGAGGTAGAGAAGAGGGTATCTGTGTTACTCTGATAGCTATTAAAAATTATTTTATAGTTAATAGGAAAAATAAATTGAGACTAATATTCAAACTTGAGAGCTGAACCCCTCAAGCCGATACACTAGCCACTGCACGAGGAAAGTGTCCATGGTTTGTTTCAAACTTTTAAGCGGCGACCGAATTCTTTACACAAAGTACAAAGGGGACTAATCCAACTTATACCAGCAGATCTGTCAAGTACAATGTCTTTCCAAAGTTCGATACAAAACAAAATAATACATTACCAAAAAGCTAAATTGGCTAATTTAAAAAAAATAGATTCTTGATTCGTCAAGTACGTGAAATGTCTGTGTAAAATTTCAACTTGATCCGAGATTTTTTGTGTTGAAAAAAAACAACGTGTGCCAACCAGACAGACTGACAGATAGACGAAACACGTTTTCATTAAATTTATATACAAATGTCTATTTTACCTATATCCAGAAAAATATATTGCATTTATAGAGCCGGGCAATTTTTTTAGCAGCCCCCGAAAAGTTTTGTGTGAAATGTCTGTCTGTCCATCTTTCGTCTCTCCGTCCGTCCCATTTAGATCTCGTAAACTAGAAAATCCGACATGACAATATCTTAATCCATTCAAAGTTCTCATGCAATGGCTCCTTTTTTCTTTTCTAAAAGCGAAAAATGAAATTTTTTTATCACTTATGCAAGCAATTTTTTTCATATAAATGCACCACTTTTACTACTATTCACTATTAATAGTAACAAACACGTGAGGCTCTTTAGAAGGGGAGACAACTATATACCATTTTTTTACATATGGTTTTACAAATGGATTTAGATTGTTTTGAAAAAAAAAAAA
>JADKLZ010001913.1:12016009-12027156 GCA_021533235.1 Biomphalaria straminea
GGGGGCTGAAGTGTTAGAGGAGCGCAGAGAGGGGGCTGAAGTGTTAGAGGAGCGCAGAGAGGGGGCTGAAGTGTTAGAGGAGCGCAGAGAGGGGGTGAAGTGTTAGAGGAGCGCAGAGAGGGGGGTGAAGTGTTAGAGGAGCGCAGAGAGGGGGTGAAGTGTTAGAGGAGCGCAGAAAGATGGGAAGCGTGTGAGAAAAGTTTGAGAAATCAAAAGTACAATCAGCAGAAGTCAGACAGATTTTATTATCGTTTGGTTTTACTTCAACTAATGTATGACTATGGACTTTATAAGGAAAATCACAACACAATCACTGTCATATCTTCCAGTACTGCTAAGTTTATCTTCCCTTTTTCTTCATAAAACAAAATCGATTTATTACCATAACTTGATTAACTAACTTGTTCATTATTTAATTGATTTATGTTTTGTCTTTGACTAGAAATAATTGTGCCAATAATTCAACTTCATGCAAGAATGGAAAGTGGTTGAAAAAAAAAACTATTAAAACAAAATCCAACCCGACAGAGTTGATTGATATAAGCTTTGTTTGAGTTGGGTGGAATCAAGGACATTCTAAAAAAATCATGATGTTCAAAATCTGTATTAACCTGAATTCAAACCACCTCAACATTGTCACCCCCAAGAGTTAGGGTTGAAGTTAGTATCCCTCTGATTTAATATGTGCTTATATGAGAAGCAGTTTGGTATTATCAAAGTGTAAATATAAAGCCCTTATTAGTGTTATCGGTACATGTGTAAGAATTTCTTCCATTGATTTAGAAGCAAACCAAATATAAGTCTTTCTTACAATTAAATATAATCGCCTTCTAAATGCTCCAGTGATTCCCTCACATACAACGTGAGCGCTGCCTCCTTACCAATGTACACAATCGACCAGACAAAGGTTCTCACGTCTTTAACAAGCACACGCTGCACGTTCATGACTCACAAAAATATTTCTCTTGCATAAATTAAAATGTGACCTTTCTTAATGAGGACTGTGAATTCATTGAGTCAAAGCAGAAACAATGAGACCTGGACTACAACTAGATCACTTCCTTTACCTGGCTTCTGTTAACAAGACAAAGTTCTAGTTACGAAGTTAACCCTACGTTTTACCTGTTACCACCCACTCAGTACAAATTGAACAGTTTACCTCTCACAAACTGTTGTGTCTAGACTAGATTCCATTGGATTGGCACAACACTCCAGTTCATGACTAGTTCTTCAGCATTGCGTCTTTTTTTACAAGTCAACTTTATTAATTAAGAAGTAGAAAAAAAACTTGGACAAGTCTCCACGAAATCTGTTTGTATTCTGAAGTGTCTGTCAACCATTTCACCTCCCCCTTTATTGTTTTCTGTTCTCACTTGTTCCTTGTCTCTGTGTTGTAGAAATGGAAAGAAGAGGGCCTCCACAAAATGGATGAGAGCCTCTGGGGCGACACAATTGAATGCTGGGCGTTTTAACAGATTCTGCATTGCATTGATCTGTGCTTTATAGAAACAGTATCTTCTTTTTTTTAGACCGAATATACACTTGAAACAATTTTATTTCAGTTGACAAAAAAACATTGAAAGAAGCAAAACGTAATAGAAACTTGAAAAGTGAAATAAAATATACACAAGTTACTAATTCTGAGTGTTTATATGTGTGTAGATTGCACGGTCTAAAGTGATACCGGAATAATAGCAACATGTTTAACAATACGTGCAATTTCATAAGGTGTTTGTAATTTATAATAGAAAAAGATACTTTATTAAATCCAGAATAAGTTACATAAACATTGTCAGTTTTGTAACAACAAAAAAATAGTTATTTTTATTAGACAGTGTGACTTAATTGCATGGAATCTTTTAAACTGTATTAATTGAAGTAATGATGACACTGTGTGGTCAAGACTGTGTGGTCAAGACTGTGTGGTCAAGACTGTGTGGTCAAGACTGTGTTTTGAAAGTTGGGATATAGTGTAGTGGTGAGACTAAGGTCTAATCTAATCATTAAATACCATCGTAATGCAGAAGATGCTAGCTCAAAGTATAACCACAAACAAAAAAATACATGTTTAAATCAATACAATTTATTCTTGAATATGAAATCACTACACTGATAAACACATTTCATAAATAAATAATGCAATTTAATTTTTATACATTTACAAATGGCCTCAAAATAGTTAATGCAGATTATACAGTAAAATCTATCCCATCTCTCTTGTTGGAACCATCAAAGGTATCTATGGCACGTATGGACAATTCCAATGTCGTCTTAGTTTGAACAAATGTAAACATCTTGTTGCTGCCCAATGACCCTCTGTTCTCCAAATACACCAGTGACAAAACAAAACAAGTTTAGTTATACATTTGGCCTTGAGACGTACATTACGTGACCAATTATCAGCTAAATTATTGTACAGCGGTATCACCAAGACATTGGACTGAAAGAAAACTACAGCTTCGTTCTTACCTTCAATAGACGTTACAATAGATCTCAGAGACCTAAAGAAATAGTAAACGTCATTTCAGTAAACGTCACCTGGTCATATCACGTGCACACTATGAGCTCAAAACAGAACGTTCATTGATTTTTCACTCGTCACGCTTGGTCACTCGTAGTACGCTGGAGTTGTGTCAGCCAGTTAGGCATGGTCAATCTTACCCGGGCCGTCAGCTCATTTAGAATAATGCATTCTAAAACAGAGCTACGTTTTTTTTATCATTTCTTCGAGTTTGAAGGAATAGAAATTATTCTTCAGTTACTTTCAGTTTCTTGTTAAGATTTTTGCTAACCCTACAATCATCTTGTGTTACCCTGATCAAAGATACATCCATTTAATCTAGCCCTACGTCTTTCGGTCAGCAATACTATTTAGTAACAATACATTTAAATCTTCACCTTTTCCTTGGTCTGTTTTACAGTTGAGGCACAACATCTGTCGACCGTCTTTGTCTGTCTTTCAATTTGACTAGAAGCTCTTCCAATGTCTCGTCCATTCTTTGATGTTGTCTTCCCATTTCTCTATCGGTCTCTTCTATCCCGTCGGCCATGCATTCTAGTCCAAGCGCACGGAGTGATATATCGGAAATAGCAAATGTTTTACATAGACATTGACCTGGATGTCTTCCAGACAGAACGGTTGTTCAAACAGGCATACAAGCGTAGAGCTCGTAGAGCCTTCAGATCAGCTCTTTTAAATATCAAACGGTCTTGGCGGGCCCCGAGGAATTAGCTTTTTTTTTTTTGACCTGGTCATCAAGTCAACGTGAGGCAGACATTAGTTTCTTATTATTCTTACAAATGCTTCCTCTGAGATAACAATGACCACAGACTAAAAATAATAGCTTGCCCAGATAGAACTGAGGCGCAGTGAACCGGGGTCTCGGAATCGAATCCTGATGAAGACTGGGATTTTCAATTTTGGGCGCCTCTGAGTCCGCCCAGCTGTAATGGGTACCTAACGTTAGTTGGGAAAAAGTAAAGGCGGTTGGTCGTTGTGCTGGCAACATAACCCTCTCGTTAACCGTAGACACAGAATCAGATGACCTTTACATCATCTGCCATATAGACCACAAGGTCTGAAAGGGAACTAGACAGAACTAGTTTGGGATAATTCCCTACATGTGCCTAATATAGGACCAGTCAAGACTAATGATTGATGATTACGTGACTACATAACTATTGTTCATTCATATTATTACAAACCTATATCAATTGATCTCATTCACCAATGGTAAATAAACACATTTAGCCAGGTCATAATATTGATAAAACAATGAAAAATACGTATCACGTGACAGCCACCATGGATGAAATACTTTGTATAGAAGATATTTAGAATCACATGGCTAAATGTTGTTTGTTTACGATTGGTGAATGAGGTCCATTCCATCTGTCTGTCTGGTACAATATTGGTACACTTTATTTCTTCCACTGCCCATTGTCGGACCAAGTTTAAACTTAGCCCAATCAATTGTTGTTCCTAACAAAGTAAAAAATCAATCCAAAAAAAACAACCAAATAATTTATTTATTGCTTAGTGGTCAATAATTAATTTAGTTTGATAATGATGAAGGAAAATAATTTTATAGTTATAGCCTCTGTATACATCGTTCCTCCTCTTAGACAAGCTAGGTTTTTAAAAAGTGTTTAACTTTACATCTCATTATATAACCAATTTGTTTGAATCTTTACCTAAATATGGGCTCACTAGATTCGGGAATAAATCAATTTACATTATTTTCCTATTTCATACTTTGTTGATGTTTGAAGTATTCAAGTGCAGGAGAGCCACGGATGGTTTAGTCGGTTGCGTGACGGAATAGATTTGAAATGGCTGCGTGACTCCCCCTGCTGTCAGCTAGCCGACCATAAAAATACTTTAAGAACAAGATACCCAGTTTGTTATTTTTTTTTCCCAGAAAAAATCTAATTAAAATAAATAAGGGCAGTCCTCTGGCTAATAATGTAATTACTTTTTATCTATCTATCTGTCTATTTATCTATCTATCCATCTATCTATCTATCTATCTATCTATCTATCTACCTATCTATCTATATATCTATCAATCTATCTAACTATCTATCTATCTATCTATCTATCTATCTATCTATTTATCTATCTATCTATCTATCTATCTAGGCCTATTTATCTTTCTTTCTTTCTATCAATCTGTCCATCTAGACGTCTGTCAGTCTCTCAGAGAGAATGAGAGAGCGGGAAAGAGAGAAAGAGAGAGAGAGATAAATATTGAAATATTATTCTATAGTTTGATTTAGTTATAACCTCTCGCCATTTATTTGTACTGCCCCAGTCCAAATATTTTTTAATGTACAATACCAAAATAATATTAGCAAGATATATAATCATTTATCAAATTATAAATTCTGTAATAATTGTTATAAATTTATGACATAAATTATACTGAAGTCTTGTTTTTTTTGTGTTTTGTTTTTGCGGCATTTTTACCTACTGTTTGAATCTTAATATTAAGACTGTAGTAAAGTGGCAACTTTTGGAACTCTTTTGTACTTTTTTTATTTTTCGTTTTTCACAATCTTAGAACGATCAAGTGTATTGATCAACTCTATTACATGTAGACTTCATTTGGATTAGTTTTAGTAAATGTCATATTAAAACATTCTTCTACATGTAATCGATTCCTCAATGAAAAATATTTCTGTATCGATATTTTCCTGTCAACCATCTGTCCAATGAGATGACGCCTCCAAGACCATTGGCGTCAAATTGCATTCTCAAGTGTGAAGTCCAGACACACAAAAAAGTTTGATCGGAAATCAGACTGAAACAAATTATGTTCGGGTTTGACTTTTCTATGCAACTTCCTGAACAGATCCTTCTCTTTGACAAATGGCTTTAGTTAGTCATGACAGTCTTGGTATGTTGCGCCATCTATCTTTACTACAGGGCAATAGAGAGAGTGGAAACTTTATTAAAGTCAATCAAAGTACGACTTTTTGACTTTTTGTAGAAAATCAAAGTAAAACGTATATAGGTCGTCAAGTCTTAAGTTGTATCATTTCCTTACAGTATATAGAAAGCTTGAGTCATTGCGTGCAGTATGCACTATATATATATCTTTGTATCACTGCATTAGTATAACTAATTGTGACACTTTTTAGGACAGGTCCGAGATGTTTGGAAAGCTCGTGATAGCGGTTTGTAAGAGAGTCACGTGTTCTGTTGAACTAGAAGAGGAGAAAGAGACGCCATTTTTATAGGTTGATGACCTTTTTAAGGTAAAAAAGCTAAAAAAGAGATATTCACAGATTTAAGGAAAGAATTCCTATCGAGATGAGGAGTTCTTATGGAACTTCAGTGTGGCCGTGACATCGTTCTTGAGGTAACACTAAGAAGCTGTTTTATGGTTAGTTTTGTATTGGAGGAGGTTACTAGCTCAACAAAAGTAACTGTTACTGTGGAAAGTTAGACTCAAAGATTCTTGTGTTACTGTGGAAAGTTAGACTCAAAGATTCTTGTGTAGATGTTTCTCGCCTGAGTCCCGCTGTAAATAAACATG
Organism: Biomphalaria straminea; assembly: GCA_021533235.1. Lineage (NCBI taxonomy): Eukaryota > Metazoa > Mollusca > Gastropoda > Planorbidae > Biomphalaria > Biomphalaria straminea. Next base: position 12,022,051 of record JADKLZ010001913.1, read on the forward strand.
CTCAAAGTCTGTAATGCCCATTTCGTTCAGTTCCTTGACATAAGTGTGCAGCTATAAGTTAGTCTCACTATTTAGACATATAACGCGGGTTTCAGTGTAAATGAAATAACAAAGTGTATCACTTTCACTGGATAGACACTGATGTTTTTAGGCCCATTTAGAGAATTCTACTAGAAGCCTGAAATGATAAAGATCTCCTAGAGAAATTAAGCAAACCAAACATCATGTTTCATCGAACTTGTATAAAACACATATTTGAGCAAAAGAAAGTTTCATCCAATCTTTAAAACAGCTTTATTTTTTTAAATATAGAACAAACACCAACACAATATGTGGCGAGGTTTTTGAAGTTATTAAAATAGTTATTTGGTCGTTTAGTCTAGGGGAAATAATTTATAATTTTCCCCGCTCACATAAATAAATTTTGATACAGGCACACTACGAGCTAACAATAAGAACACAAGAGTAGACTGTATACTAAATATACGAAAAATTTAATAAAGAAAATAGTTGGGTATTGGGTTAACAATGGGATTTTAATTAATAAATCTCATCATTAGACTGCTTTATGAGGAGTGGATGAGCGTTTCTATTTTGGTCTCTTAACTTTCACTTCTGGTTGGTTGACTGGCCGCTGGACTGATCGTGTTTATGTAGTGGAGAACTTGGGACTTGGCTTGAGGATGAGTGCGTCTGCAGCGAAGGTGAGAAGGGTGTTCTCCGGACCGTAAGTAGTGGGTAGGAGATTTTGGGCAGTGAGCAGCTGGGGCCTTGGACTGGGCAGTTTGTACTGGGCAGTAGGCGCTGAACACTGGGCAAGTCTCTGGGCACTGGACCGTAGGCCATAGATAGTAGGCACTGGGTTGCAGTGGGCATTACTGAGAAACCTTCTCGCTGACAGATGAGGGGGGGGGGTTCTGGCGTTGGCTCAGGTTTGGTGACGCTGCAGATCCAGTCTAAGATGATGGTCTGGCAGCGTGTAGACCGTGCAAATCTGGTGGTGACTGCTAGTCTATTGTGCGTTAAGGCACCACCAATAACAACCAGGCACGGTTGTTTAGAATATAGGCGGCTAAATGTTTGGAAGCTAAGTTCCAGTCTTGCCTATGGGACACAGAAATCTGTGGGCGAATGTGAGCGTTCTACTAAAGTTTAAGGCCCCTTATATACACATTGGACTCCTAACTGACTGGGTATCAAAGTACCCGGAGTGTCATGTCACGTTTGATTTAGAAACGTCGTTACATTTTGGTCCATTGTGAGAGAATGCACTTAAAAGTCTGTTAGTGTCGGGTAGGGGGAGGGTAGGTGTAAGATTCTATTCTACGGAGGGGAAAAGAGAGAACCTAGTAATTATGCCGCTGGACATTGCAGTCTTTCGTGTAGCGGACCGAGACTCGCTATGTCCCGTGAGAACAATGGACCAGGTGGACATTTTTAGGTCTTGAATTTTAAGTGTTTCGTGAGAATAATGGACCCAGTGGACATAACTCTTTGTAGAGTTTCGGATAAAGGCGGACATATACCGGAGCATTAAATTTATGAACAAAGGTTTCCCACAGTTTGTAGGAAGGAATTCAAATGTCATTTGTATACAAGTTTTCGTATCGTCACACAATAGTGTTTTGCCCCTATCAGATTTGTTTTTACACCTAATAAAAAATATACTATAAAGCTATCCGACAAAAAAAAATTATTTAACTCATTTTTTTTTAGAAAATGAATAGAATAGCTCTGGTAAACGAAATTTTAAAAGTTTATTTTAAATATCAATGATCCAAATGTAAAAAATCTCAGAATAAATAATCACAGTATCGTCTACAATATCTACAAATTGATAATGTCAAAGTATCAAATATAAAGTGTAATACTATGCACTTATTTCAATATTTTTACTGACTGTAAATCATTATAAAGCTAGGCCTATCAATAACGTCATAGTTATTTTATTAACAAACAACAACACTAAAGCATCCCACATAACGTGTAATACTATTCTATATTCACCAAACAAAAAAAGCTTTCAATTATTGTTGATATTTCGCAATAACGATAAAACAAGGTAATAACATTTATAATATAAAGCACAAAGGCGTATGTATGTATGTATGTATGTATGTATTTATGTATGTTCTTATGTATGTATGTCCCGAATAAAAATCAAAACCGTTTGACCAATCTTGATAAAACTTGGCATAAATGTTCCTTAGATAATGGCGAAGACCATAGAGTATGTTTAATACTCCCCCCCCCACACACACACACCGTAGGACAAAAAGAACTTACTTATATCTTGATTAAAGAAAGAAACTTTGATAACAAATCGGTTAAACCCGTTTTCAGTCATTTGTATTGGATATAAATATGTTTGCTAAACCTATTTTCACACTCTACTTTTATTTTCGTGGCAAAAATAAAAATGTGAATGGAACATTCTCCTTGTTTGACATATAAAGCTAAATTCAATCGCGGGTCATGTGCGGCTAGTATCAATAAATAAACTGGCCAACGTTTTAGAGTTTAAATCAAATATAATTAGTGTCCACAAATAAAAATAAATGCCTGTTACATTTTCGTCTTTTTTTTTTAAAACCCAATTCTATTTATACATAAATATAGAACATCTACTCAAGTCATCTATTTGATTTTGATAGATAGATAGATAGATAGAGAGAGAGAGAGAGAGAGAGAGAGAGAGAGAGAGAGAGAAAGATAGAAAAATACTTATTTAGTAGTTGCCCTCCACTTTATTAGGATGTTTCCATTAATCACTGAACAAAAAAAATAGTTTTCGGGTTTTCCCGATTAGACTGAATGCTGGTCACCATAAGGGCTGAGCAGTACGGATGAATGGCCCAATCTGGAGCTTTCAGCGCGAGCCATTAAATGTATTCATGCGCACTGCTTTGACAGCTTGAACCAAGATCTACTTCTGTTGACTTGAGTTAGCCCTACTTAGGCTTTGCTTTCTTAAGTCTCGATGGTACTAGTCCAAAAAAAAAAAAAAAGAGGTGATGGGGGGTGTGTGAAGGGGGTAGAGATTGCCATGGTTGTTGTGACCCGAAGAAATAGAGTTATAAATAACAAAGGTCGTTTCCCGTACAGCTCTCAGTGGTTTTTTTTGTGGGTCAGAGGTCACGTATTTTGCTTCTAAAAAAAGTTAATTTATTATAATGATCTTTTGGTGGAAAGTCGATTAAGTTGAAAAAGTTTTTAATTATTTTGTTTGCAATGAGCGTTGGCCAAGCTGACCCTGTCATTAACGGTGTTGACCTTTAGACATCCATATGTACATCTGGCTTGGAAACCAGCTGATTTCAAACTTTTGCGTGTCATAAGATCTAATCAAGGGAACTAATTTAAAACAAAAAAAATCATTTTCAGCGGCCCCGTAAGGGGAAAAAGCCGCTATTAGGTTTGTGCAAAATGTCCGTCTGTCCGTCTGTCGGTCTGTCACACTCAGGGCGCCAAAACTAGAAGAGATACGAAAAATATTTTTTCACCATTAAATGCGGCTTGAAAAGTTTAGATGGAACGGCTACTTTTAGTTTTCTAAAAGCAAACCGTTTAATTTATAAAAATTATTATGCAAGCGATTTATTAATAATAAAACACCAATTGTGAAGCAATTAGGTAAATGTAAGGGAGGAAATGTTACTACAAAAAATGCTCTAGGCATGTAGATATCACGCACATTTTTTAAAACGACTTTCTGTCTGTCTGTCCGTCTGTCCGTCTGTCAGACACAGAGCGCCAAAACTAGAAGAGATACGAAAAATATTATTTCACAATTAAATGCGGCTTGAAAAGTTTAGGTGCAACTGCTACTTTTAGTTTTCTAAAAGCAAACCGTTTAATTTATAAAATTAATTATGCAAGCGATTTTTTAATAACAAAACACCAATTCTAAAACAATTACGTAAATGTAAGGGAGGAAATGTTACTTTAAGAAATGCTTTCGGCATATAGATATCATGCACATTTTTTAAAATGAACTTTTAGCAGCGGCTTTCATGTACTAGCGTAAAGACCGGAAATGACATGATTCTAAACTAATTTCTAAAATTTAAAAAAAAATCAGATTTTTTTAAAAAAAATTGTTTAGTGCCCCCATTAGAATGAAACAAGCATATTTTTGTGCGTTTTGTCTGTTGGTTGGTTGGTCCGTCACGGTTAGAAAAAAACACTAAAGGCTTTTGAAAATATGATTTAACCTTTACTGTTCTTTCAGAAATATTGCGATAGTTTAAGGATGGGAGCATACAGGAATTGAGCCAGGGACTTAGAAGGAACATCCGAAACATGTTGCGAATAGGCGGATCTGACAGGGATCCGACTCCGACGGGGGCCGCCTCTGAGTTTGTGTATCACACAAACTCTCTTTGTAATCTTGTTTGTTACGGGCTTTGAATAATTGTGCAAAGTTTCATTGTATTCGATAATGTGACAGAAATAATGTGAACAAATATTGTCCCAGACTGACAGTGCAAGCTGATAGAAGCTTTGTGAAAAGTTCATTTTTTTAAAGTTACAAATATATTTCAGTACTCTGAACTAAATTCAGTTCCGAGTTCTTTACTTACTGATTTCAAAGTTTTCACTTGTGTATATCTATATATATATATATATATCTCGTATGTAAATGTTTTGACTTAACGTCTAAGAATGCTAAGAGTTCCGTCCGTGAAAAAAACAATGTACAACTTATAACAGAACAACTTATAACAGTACAACAGTACAACACTGTGTCTCTTTGTACATTTCAACAAGTTTCCATCTCGCTTCATGTCTGATCGCAGCTGCCGATAAGTCTATGATTTGTAAACAGCAAATACTATTTATAGAACGGAAACTTCTAGACATAAGCTAAGCACGTGAAACAAACTTCTTATGTCTTTTAATAAAAAGAGAAGCCAATAGAAAACATTCGTCAGCCGTATAAATTAGGCAACGGCTAGACTCCACTCTGTCAGACAGTATCAACGCTAGTTGTTGACATGGAAACAGGAACAACATGAAGTCGTCTGTGTGGAGTCAATCAATGAACGTCTTTGTGTCTTATGTCTGTTCTCTGTGTCTTATGTCTGTTCTCTTTGTGTCTTATGT
>JADKLZ010001913.1:12027166-12038011 GCA_021533235.1 Biomphalaria straminea
TATGTCTGTTCTCTGTGTCTTATGTCTGTTCTCTTTGTGTCTTATGTCTGTTCTCTTTGTGTCTTGTGTCTGTTCTCTTTGTGTCGTATGCATGTTCTCTTTTGTGACTTATGTCTGTTCTCTTTGTGTATTATGTCTGTTCCCTGTGTCTTGTGTCTGTTCTGTGTCTTGTGTCTTTTCTCTTTTGTGTCTTATGTCTGTTCTCTTTGTGTCTTGTGTCTGTTCCCTTTGTGTCTTATGTCTGTTCTATGTGTCTTATGTCTGTTCTCTTTGTGTCTTATGTCTGTTCTCTTTGTGTCTTATGTCTCTTCTCTTTTGTGTCTTATTTCTGTTCTCTGTGTCTTATGTCTGTTCTCTTTGTGTCTTATGTCTGTTCTCTTTGTATCTTGTGTCTGTTCTCTTTGTGTCGTATGCATGTTCTCTTTTGTGACTTATGTCTGTTCTCTTTGTGTATTATGTCTGTTCCCTGTGTCTTGTGTCTGTTCTGTGTCTTGTGTCTTTTCTCTTTTGTGTCTTATGTCTGTTCTCTTTGTGTCTTATGTCTGTTTTCTGTGTCTTATGTCTGTTTTCTTTGTGTCTTATGTTTGTTCTCTTTGTGTCTTATGTCTGTTCTCTTTGTGTCTTGTGTCTGCTCTCTTTGTGTCTTATGTCTGTTTTCTGTGTCTTATGTCTGTTCTCTTTGTGTCTTATGTTTGTTCTCTTTGTGTCTTTTGTCTGTTCTCTGTGTCCTGTGTCTTTTCTCTGTGTCTTATGTCTGTTCTCTTTTGTGTCTTATGTCTGTTCTCTTTGTGTCTTATGTCTGTTTTCTGTGTCTTGTGTCTGTTTTCTTTGTGTCTTATGTCTGTTCTCTGTGTCTTATGTCTGTTCTCTTTGTGTCTTATGTCTGTTCTCTTTGTGTCTTATGTCTGTTCTCTTTGTGCCTTGTGTCTGTATTCTTTGTGTATTTTGTCTCTTCTCTGTTGTACAGGGGTGTTATCGTTGTTTATCATTTATAATATACATAGTGTTCCATTATATATGTCCTTATCAGTTCACAACAAATAAACGTTACTGGGGTAAAGTTAGTCTTAGTCCTAAGTACATTGTTATTTAATTCTTTCATAATGAACATTGACGGGTTTAAAAAAAAACAATACTACTTTTTGGCATAGTATTTTTTTATAAAGCAAGAATAAAATAAATTACTTTTCTAAAATTGAAAGTTTTATGAAGCAAAAAATAATTACTTTTGTAACTTCTAAAAGAAATGTTTACAAAGAAATTATACAACTATCAGACAAAGTAGTCTCCCTTAATGTGAAGTTTACAAAAAATGTTCTTATGTTTTGTTACTTTAGTTCTAAGTCATTCCTCACCAACTGATTTGTTCTAGGCGGGAAGAGAGGGAAGAGGAGCCGCTGTCTTAACAGTTCGTAACACAATTCACCTGGAATACCTAACAGTACTCTGAAAGAAATACAGCCTGCCTTGATTTCAAAATTACATTAAACTAGTCTTTAAGTAAACACTGCTTTAAATAACACCAAACCAATTTTTACGACTTACGTAGGAAGTATAAATTAAGTATACACTATTATACCAACATCTAACAAGAAATTGGATTACTATTTACCCTATTTATTTTAGCATCAAGTAATGTCTTAAAAAGTGTGAAATAACCTTCTGGCCTACTTCAATGTCCAGTTCAGTTTGTAAGCAACTCCACGAGAGATAATATCTGCATAGGGTAGTAGGAATGTTTAGAAATTGGTCAAACGTCCTTTCAGGACAATGTCACGATTATGATGTTATGAAACTTATGAAGAACATGAATCTCTTAATTTTGCTATTTAGAAGGCAGCGATAAAGGAACATTATGGCGCTCTTTACATTTTTAGAGGCCCCCGTAAGGGGAAAAGCCGCTATTAGGTTTGTGCAAAATGTCCGTCTGTCCGTCTGTCACACTCAGGGCGCCAAAACTAGAAGAGATACGAAAAATATTATTTCACCATTAAATGCGGCTTGAAAAGATTAGGTGCAACGGCTTCTTTTAGTTTTCTAAAAGCAAACCGTTTAATTTATATAATTAATTATGCAAGCGATTTTTTAATAACAATACACCAATTCTAAAACAATTACGTAAATGTAAGGGAGGAAATGTTACTATAAGAAATGCGTTTGACATATGGATATCATGCACATTTTTTAAAATGAAGATATTAAGAGTGCTAAATCAGAAGTTTAGTTTATGTAGATCTGCATCCCTACAGATCAATGCTGAAAGATTATTTAAAATCGCTCGTGTGACATATTGTATATATCAGGCTATTAGTTTGTAACCAGTTTGTTATTAAGTTAAGAGCAATGCCTTGTCGTGCAGTTAGCATGCTGAACTGATTTACGTTTCGAATGTTCCTTCAGAGTTGAAGATAGTTTACTTCCTAGTCCAAACCTTCCACGGGAGGGGATGGGAGCATGCAGGAATTGATCCAGAGACAAAAATTTAAAATCGAACTACAGTCTAGTGCGCAAAAATCAAGACCAGGCAGGTTTATACCCTGCTCGCTGCCATCCTCCGTCGTCCAGCGAGAAGTTAATTATTTTCACCTTAGAAGGAACATCCGAAATATCTTGCGAATAGGCGGATCTGACAGGTATCCGACTCCGACGGGGGCCGCCTCTGAGTTTGTGTATCATACAAACTTTGTTTGTAATCTTGTTTTAAATGTTCATTTTTATCATGTTTCTTCTTGATTACAACAGTGAGTGTAAATGCTGACTATGTCTTGGTGAGAAGTGGTCTGTATTTCATCACATTTAGACACGATTTGTATCTCTTTAAAATTTAGTCGAGAAGTACTCATATAGTGCTAAGTAAGTTCTCTCTCTCTCTCTCTCTCTGTCTTAAACTTCCTTCAACTTGTGTCTTTCTCAAGCCCTCCCCCTCTTACTCATGCAATAGTTTCTGTCTACATTTTCTATTAATCTGTTTATGTTGGATTTAGGAATTTCTTATAAATCAGTCATGCTACTCTTATAACACTACTTTTAAACTTTGGTAGATGGTCGAAAAGAGAGTAAAGGGAAACAGCCACACATTCACATACAAAAAGAAAAAACAAACTACTAAACAAAAAATACTTGATTAAAAGTTTCATCAGAATAAAATTACAAATAAGACGAAAAAAAATTGAACGAAACAAAAAAAAATTTCTATTTTTTTTATTGCACTTTTTATGTCCACCAAAATAACACAGCAGATGACCACATGCAGACACATACACATAGTAATCACTATCACACACTCATTCAACTACGTTGTTAATGACGTCATACACCCTTCAGTCAACAAGCAAACAAAAAACTTTCTTTTAGGTTTTAAACACATACAAAAAAAAAAAAACAGCTGCTTCCTGAAAACAGTTTTCATTTTTAAAAAACAACAGAGAAACCGAAGAACGTTGTTTTATAGAGTCAACATTTTACCAAACATAATCAACACACCTTGGCCATCTCCTGTTTAGTACTTCTATCACCTTAACATATGTCGCATAATAAGAATATATTTATTGATTCTTGAATATTTTTTTCCTACATGACAACTTATGATGATGATGATAAGATAAATGATGAGAATGTGTCGAATAAATAAAACACAAGAAATAAAAACAAGAAGAAAATGAAACCAAAAAATCAATAACATCAAATATAAAATCTGGCTAAGAACAATAATTTGTTTCAAAAAAATATCTTTAACGATTGCCAATTAGGCCGATGTTTCCAGAACATATGGCATTTTAAATGCGTTTTTTTCTCTACAAATCTGGCTACAAAATCTTGTCTGCTACGTTAGCTCAAAGACTGATCTCCCTTTGAGTTGATCACTACTAGTTGAGTCCCTTATTAATTGGAATTGTTGCGAGTAAAATAGTGTTGATATAAAAAAAAATATTTTGCTGAATAGTTTCCAATTTTAAAAAGATCAGAGTTTAATTTATTAATTAATTTTATTTATAGTCATGTTTTCCGCCATTCGTAGGTTGTTAGATGTTACCTGACCATAAAAAACTAAATTAAAACAAAATTCTTGAAAATTAATAATTTTTTTTATCTAGATCAGCGTCTCGAGCTAACAAAACGCTGAAAATTACCAAAAGATTGTCTCCTAAATAGTCTTTGTGTTTTAAACGATGTCAATGACATGGTTTGGCAACTTCAACATGGCCGACTTAGCGTAGTTTATCTGTGTGCCCCACAACCCAATCCTAGACCTAAATTTGGGCTAAAATCTTTTTTTTTTTAATTCTTGAGTTATTCTACAGCTACATTATGTAGATGACATACAACATTAGCTGGCATTGCTATAAAAGTCTGGCTATGTTTTTAATCAGGACTTGCCAACTAAGATTGTGACAAAGCTTATATCAAACAACTACGTCTGCCATGGTGGAATCTTGGATCAGTTTGAAACTTAGCTCAATTATTCTTTGTCGATGACAAATTTGAAACATCAACAAATAAGTAATCAAATAGTTCTAGAAAGACGTAGTTAAATTTGATTGGTGTAGACGATGCACATGTAGAAGAAGCCTTATGTTAATTAGATCGTTCGCATTAAAGTTTTTTGAAAACAAACCCATCTATTGTCATAAGTACTGCATCGGCCTTCCATTTCAGCGTTCGACATCTCGAGTTTGAATTCTATAGAAACTATAGAAACTTTTCTTTGAAAACCAGATAACCTCTCTCCCCCACCCCCCCACCCCAACTGGTCAACAAAAAGTAATTGGACCTTTGCGCACTGAACATTCAATAAGCATGAAAGTTGGGCTAAACAAAATAATTAAACCTATTTCCAGTCGCATAAAATGTATAATTGTTGGTGTACATCGATTAAAGATTAATGAGATAATTAGTTTGTAAAACTATTTTTAATATTCTACTTTATACATCAACATTTAAAAACGTTTTTTGACGTCTGATTGTATGGGTCGCATCAGTTCAAACGTAGCTAAAAACATTCGCATGCATCCAAAATGGTATTGAGGTCTTTGTCATAGATGTAATAACATGGGAGTGAGCCTGCCTGATGACATATGTATCTATATCTGACACATTCCTGGTGGAGCATATTTACTTTAAAAGTTGGTTCTACTACAGAGTCTAAGAAGATTACTATTTGTCTTTTCAGCTAGATAAAAAGTACACACATTGAAACTGATTGTATACGACGTTTCTTGAGTCACGTGATAACTTGAAGTAAAATTACAATATATTAATTTTTTTAAAACCGAATTTGGTTCTTCCTTGCGTCTTGTCCAGTCTGCCTCCCGTTTCTATTTGGTCAGGAAGAATCTATCCCTCTGTCCACTCCTTCCTCTCATCACAGCCTCTATTGTGTCAAGCAATGATTCATTCCCTGGACAAATGTTTCTTTGATGGCATCCCCGAAAAGAATCGACTGGGCCCCTCAGGTCATCAAAAGTTGAGGGTCAGATGGCTAGATGGACAATGATCTTTCTTTTACTTTAGTCATTGGACTATAAGTGAATCCTTGTTCGTCTGATCATCTATGTTAAGATTAAAATTGCGTTAACAGAACTTTCTTTAAAACAAAGGGAAGCAACAATATCAATGCCATGAAAGATTCTTTATAATTTAACTCCCACAGATGAAAAATATATCCTTAAAATGTTGCCAAATTATCAAGTCCTTCTTAATGTTGATATCATAGTTTAGTGTCGGTGTCAGCTGAAAAAACTTCCATCTAAATGGATGCCATTCATTTCTCAACTACGTACATTCTGTCTAGTCTCGAATGGCGTAGAATTATAGCCCTTGGAAAAAAAGGTATGACGAATCTTTATATTCCTTCCATATACCACATCAGTCTTAGAGATACGCCAAATAGGAAAACAGCACACCTGATGAAAGGTGTCACTTATCATTACAGACTGATGAACCTGTAGTCCTTGCTTAGTGCAATTATTTCAGTGCCATATGGCGCACTACCGGAAAAAGGAATGGTCACCTATTGTCTGACATTCTGGTATATATAAAAGGGAGAAAGATGAGCGTATCCAATGTCACTAGACTAGAGTGATACTAGTAGCACTGGTGGAGACAGGGGCGGGATGACGTCCTGGGAAATGTTAGGTAAAAACGCCTTTTATTTTAAAAGACTGACCCTCTGTACTATAGTATTTATTTATGTAATACAAATGTGTTTAAAAGTAATTTTAAATCTTCAATTTCGAAATTCAGGTGATATTTTATTTCTATAAATTGTTTGAAGTTTTTGGGAATTTAACTAAATGTTAAAATAATATTGAGTCTCTCTGAAAAGTTCAGGATCAACCTATATCTAAACTATATTATGGTCATTCAAAGCTACACAATAACTAGACTTAAATATACAGTATTAATATTTGGTTTCCAATCTTGTCTAGAGTAGTTTCTCACTGAAATGAATATATTATCATTTTGTAGATTTTGAGCTCCAAGAAATCGTCCTACGTCAATCTCTGGTGAATGAAACACAATTGTTACTTTATGGTTAATTTGGTATGGGTTGCTGGGTTTCTTTTCATTCAAGTTCTTGGTTTCTCTTCAACATTTGAATTAGATCTATTATGTTTTGTTTGTTCAGTCAACAAAAGTTAAGTACCATCGACACATTCAACGAGTACTATCCCCTCCACCTTCTTGGAATCTCGTCTCTCACAAAAACACTCAAATCTTTTTCTATCGCTTCTACTCACTTTCACTCAATTACTCAATCATGTTCTCTGAATTCCACTCTCTCATGACTCTCTCCCTCTCTCTTTCTCTATCTTTCTTTCTTTCTTTCTCGCTCTCTCTCCCACTCAATATTTTTTCACCGTTATAAAAATGATCTATCGATCGACTCACTTGACTCACTCCCAAAAGTAAGAAACAAATCGCTGAAATGATCCGGACTGCGTTAGACTCCTAGACATATGTAAAAGACTTATTGAGTTGCATTATCTGTCAATAGAGCAGATCTTTACATCAATAGAAAAGATCATTACAAATATGCTTTAGCTATAGCTATTATTTGCTTCAAGTTGAAGTTTACAGTATATGCAACGTCATCTCTATTAGAGTCAATGTTTGTAACTTCACATTATGTCGCTCTAGATACAGGACTAGAAGTTTGTGTAAACGTTAGAAACTCACAATACTCTATTTCAAATGTACTTTATTTTCATATTGGTTTATTTCAAATTTTTTTTATTTAAAAAAATGTAATTAAAAATTGTATTGTAACTTAATATTTATGTTCTACTCTTGACGTCATTCATTAGCCGAGAGACTTAAATTCTTTTTTTTTTATGACGCAAAATATTTCGCGAACTCAGCTGCGTTATTGTTATAAAACAGTGGTTCCCAAAATGTGTGGACTCCTAGTGCTTCGTTAGTCCTAACTATGTGTTTCACGAACTACTGGAATAATTAACTAGTAGGCCATCAAGTGAATTTCTATCCCTACATCTATAATAAAAGCAAAGTGTTCCGTTAAATACTCAGAATGTGTGAAGTGTTCCGCTAAATACTCAGAATGTGTGAAGTGTTCCGCTAAATACTCAGAATGTGCGAAGTGTTCCGCTAAATACTCAGAATGTGTGAAGTGTTTCGTTAAGGAAAAAAAGTTTGGGCACATTGTTCTAAACCAGGCATGTCAAACTCATTAAGGTATATGGGCCGCATAAGCAACTTACTATGACCTGAGGGGCCGCAGCAAAAAATCAGTTTTAAACCGGCTACTAGTTTTATGTAAATTAGAAATTATACAATATAATACAATAATTAATGGCATACCTGTCCCTTAGCTAAATTTATATTACTATTGGCAAATCTAAAATTACTATGATTACGCATTATTTTCTTTGTCCTGATGCTCGACATCTTTGCTGGGATACCATTTTATTAATGTCAGGTTAAAATTTGTTTGCCACTGACGCTTTCATCACAGATGACAAATTTTGATCAGATAATCTCGAACGGTGAGGTGTTTTAATAGCTTTTATTATGGAAAAGAACTGCTCACAGAGACCAGTGCAAGTAAAAATAGCTAGAATTCTAGCTGCAAATTTCCGCAATTTAACGAACCGTTCAGGGTAAATGACTAAAATTTTGGCACAGCCATTTCAACTTTGAACTTGGCTTGGCTACCTAGAAGGAGGGTCGAGGTTCGACATCCGACTCGGGCAGAGCGCCTAAAGGCAGCACGGAAAACCAACTCCTAGATGTCCCCTCCCCCCACTGGTCCACAAATGAGATTGGACCAAAGCGCTCCTAGCATGCTATAAGCATGAAAGTAGGCTATATAAAAGCTATAATAATGATGATGATGCACTGAAAATGAGCACATTTAAAATTATCATCAGTCTCTCTTATTTTTGCAAGTAACTTTGCATCAAAACCATTTCATTTCATGGTTGGTGCGCCATACCTTTGTTAGACTAGCTAGCTTTACCAAAGATAAATTGTACTGCATTTTCAACTCCTATCATTTCTCAAAAATCATTCTCGCTTGTTATGCATAGAACAGAAATCAAGTAGTTCCTGGTATATGTCCAAATTGCTGTTAAAGGGCCCTTATGAATATAGCCAACTGTGCTACACCCGTTACGTCAGTTGACTCGTAGAGACCCAATGAAAGTAATTCAAAATAAGCTCGGTCGTTCTTTAATTGTTCAAGCAAGCTGAATGACATGTCATTTATTCTATCTGCAACAGTGGCACTAGTTAGCGCTATTTCTTTGAATGCTTTCTCCTTTTTTTCCTGAATAAATGACTTCGGCTATAACGAAACACTCCTTCATAAAATCACATTTATTAAATGATTTGAAATGTCTTGCAAGGAAGTTTGACAAAATATAGATTGCTTTCACCCCCGTTGTTCAGTTAAACAAATAGTATTTTTCCATTCAAGTAGCTTGTCATCTCTTGTTTTCCAGCGTAATAGTTTAACATTATTTTTATAAATTTTTAGGTGGCCATGCGGGCCGCATGCAAGATGGTTGCGGGCCGCATGCGGCCCCCGAACACCCAGTTTGACATGCCTGTTCTAAACGATTGTGTGTTATATTCAAGAAATGTTGGGATCTGTAGAGACCGAATAATTTGATTTGATTATTATATACTCTTTATTTACAATGCGATATTTAGCTTTCACTTTACATTCACTTTTATTTTCACTTTACATTCACTTTACATTCACTTTACATTCACTTTACATTCACTTTACATTCACTTTACATTCACTTTACACTCATTTTACATTCACTTTACATTCACTTTACATTCACTTTGCATTCACTTTACATTCACTTTACATTCACTTTACATTCTCTTTACATTCACTTTACACTCATTTTACATTCACTTTACATTCACTTTGCATTCACTTTGCATTCACTTTACATTCACTTTACATTCACTTTACATTCACTTTACATTTACTTTACATTCAATTTACATTCACTTTACATCCACTTAATATTCATTTTACATTCACTTTACATTCACTTTACATTCACTTTATATTCCCTTTACATTCATTTTACGTTTACTTTGCATCCACTTTACATTCACTTTTACATTCACTTTACATCCACTTTACATTCACTTTACATTCACTTTACATCCACATTAAATTCACTTTACATTCACTTAACATCAAATAAGCAATCAAATACAGATAGAGAGAAAGAAGACGTGTAATCGATATGAAGAAATCAGTGGGCGATGTAATGGAGTCTAGAATAAAAAAAAATACTTTAAAAAAACCTATATTAAGTGTTTCAATTTAGTATGGATCAGTCATATAATTCAATCTTTAATGGATCTAGACTAAACATAAATAAATATGTGATATCAGAAATATTCTTTTACCAATTGTTTTTTGGTAATATAGAGATTAAATAAACATTGTTAAGGAAGCATTGCCAATTTCATAATAAAGAAATTATGTGTAATACAGAAGGAAGAACATAATAATTTGTTTCTGCAGAGTTCTTCTTATCTTATAGACTACAGACGTATCTTCAAAAATAAGAAAATGACGCCCTACACATTCCATGCTTAAATGTGCTCAAAGTTGCAATATATCATTGAAATACATAGTTCTCATCCAATATTGATCAGATACACTAAAAGAAAATGACATTACTATTCAGACGAGAGTAGTTATTTTATTTGGACATTGGACATTACATTGTGTTGAGTCTGAATAGTTATTTCAGTTGGACATTACATTTTGTTGATTCTGAATAGTTATTTCATTTGGACATTGGGCAGTACGTTGTGTTGAGTCGGAAAGAGCTACACGTGCATTCAATTCTAACGAAATTATTTTCTAATGATGCCATATTTTAACGACAAATATGTGAGTTAATTAAAATGAGTGCTCGCCCTTGCTTCCTTGAATGAAAGACTTCAGGCTTGTCATTAGATCAATGAAGATGTCAATAAAGATGTCAGATGACATTCTTCAATAACATGAGGCTATCTCAATCAAAGCGAGAGACGCTTTCAAAAATAATTTCAGTCTTCCTGCAGCTTTCTGAGCTGTTTTTTGTTTGACCTAAATGTAAAATAATCTGACCTATTTTCCAGTTATTCCAGGTGTGGATCACATTGGGTATAGGTGGCAATGTGTTTGTGATGATCATAGTGGGTGTTTGTGTGGATCACATTGGGTATAGGTGGCTATGTGTATGTGATGATCATAGTGGGTGTTTGTCTGGATCACATTGGGTATAGGTGGCTATGTGTTTGTGATGATCATAGTGGGTGTTTGTATGGATCACATTGGGTATAGGTGGCAATGTGTTTGTG
>JADKLZ010001913.1:12062872-12089913 GCA_021533235.1 Biomphalaria straminea
TTTTATAAGCCCCAATCATTGTGGTTTTATAAGCTCCAATCATTTGTAGTTTTATAAGCTCCAATCATTTGTAGTTTTATAAGCTCCAATCATTTGTAGTTTTATAAGCTCCAATCACTTCTGGCTTTATAAGCAGTTGTAACAGCGTGTCATAATGGACTGCCAATCTTACAGGTCACAAAGTAACTCCAATACAAAGAGAAATTATCCTCCTTAACTATATGACCTAATTAAACTTGCTTCGACACACTTTCTTTCCCCACCAACACATTCTGTATTGTATACAAAAGTTCGGCCTGGGCAAGTGTCTCCTAAATTCTATTCTAAAGTATTACAGCATTCATCATAAGTTAATGTTTATCTTGTTCAGTTCAAACGAAAGTTTAGTAGAAAAAAAAGTGCAGATTGAAAAGAAGGGGAGGTTCCATAAAAAAAATAGAGAGTGATAAGGAGAGAGAGAAGGGGTGAAAGAGAGTGAGAAGTAGAGAAGAAGATGAAGGAGGAGGAGAAAGGGAGATGCGGAAAAAGAAATGAAGAAAGAGATGAGATAGACAGAAAGAGCGGGTTATTCAATTCAATAGATGCAAAAGATTCTACAATTCACTAACTAAAACGTATGTTAAAAGGAGGTCGTTAAAATGTGGCTCTTTTATTGGAAGTGCAAAGAATATAGCATGTGTGTACTGCTAGTAGGTATATAGTGTAAGAGAACTGTTTATTCATTTTCTCTTTCAAAGACAAGATAAACATTCACAACAATGTGTACAATTAAAATATGCTCTTGGGAAATATATCTCTAGTCAGTCAAATATATGTCATTAAAAGAAAATGCAAAAGAAGGGTTGTGCAGATGTGACGCCATTACGTGACTTCAGAAAAGTGCCATCACGTTCTCACATCCTGTATCCGCTTACTGGTCACTACGTTGGCACATAACGCTGACACTTAACACTTTCTGTATCACTGACAGCTTGTTCACGCCAACATCTATGTTTAGCATGAATGTCACATCAAATCTAATGCCATCGTGGCCTATGTCATGTGAATGTCAGCCTAAACGTGTTGACGTAGAGGCAGAGAGTCTCTGACTAAAATATAAAGAGAACTTGAGATCGATGCTGACTGGAGATTTTTTAATGCGACATTCATTTTTTTTTTCTAATAGTTTCTCCTTTTATTAGTTTTTATGGTTAGGGCTTTAGATAAACGTGATTAAAGTCTGGGCATTGGTCAGAACGATGTGGCCCACACAGCGAGTCCCTCTCATCACACAGCTGTTGTGTCCATACAGCAAGTGTCGATACAGTTGGGATCAGTAACGTCACAGGATCTGACAAGTTCAATAACCGAGTGCTGCACGACTGTCTGAGGGTCATCTACTCCTGATTGTTTCCCAGCCTTGTCTATTAAAGCCCTTTCCATGTTTGGGTATATACGGTAGGCAGAGGAGGTTTGGATTCAGGGTTTAACTTCTCCTAGGTGGGAACCCAACCAAAGCTAACAAGCCCCTCCAGCCCGAGGCTTACTGGTTTAGGCGCCAGTTGCTCACTTTTTTCCCTTCTCCTGTCCGTGGTAACAGTTCCGCCGGGCTTGATACCTGAACCACAAGAGACTGTGAGATGTATTGGAAGCATCTTATAGGTGATGGTACACTTAAAACCATTGACACTTCTGGCGATAGCAATCATGATGATTGGGGGGCTGAGGGCTTTGCTCTGTGGGATTGTGCCTTGTGCCTCCTCACGTGGCTGGTGAGAACTATTTGAGTTCGGAAAGTTCGGCTGTACACTGGGTAGGTTATTCCAGCTGGTGCTTCTTTCAGTTGTCCTGATATTTTTTACTCTGTCGCGTTTCTTCTGCCAGCGCTGTTCTCTTGCACTCAGCAAATTGTGTGCAAGTTTTCACAGCGCGACGCCATGATGCTCTAACAAGGATTTCCGTCTCCCATGTGGCTGGGTCAAGGCTGAAGGCTTTCAGAGAAGCTTTGAGGATGTCCCTTTTGCACCAGTTTTCACGAAAATCAGATCTGCTTAGTTTATCTTTTTAATTTTTTAAAGAGAGTAATTAGTATGTCTGTGAATGTTTAGTTAAATGCAATTATTGAATAGATGCATCAGTGTTTTTTAACTTTGACTTGTGACCTCAGACGAAAAAGTTTTCATTCTCTTTAGACAGAAAGTATCGAGAACCTTCAAACTGATTCGTCAACCTAAATCTATAAATATAATTAACAAATAAATAAATGTCAACTACATTGTTCGATAAAATGCTGAGAGAATCATCAACCGACGGCTTATGTGGTACCTTGAGTCCCACAAACTGATCTGCCATGAGCAGGGTGGTTTCAGACAAAAACGCAGTACCATGGACCAGGTCACGGTCTTTATGCAGGAAGTAGCGGACGGTTTCCAGAAGGGTGGTAGAGAAAGGAAGGGTGAGTCGACACTCGCAGTTTTTCTTGATCTCAAACAGGCGTACGATCGAGTTTGGAGACAGGGTCTATTGCTAAAATTGATGAGTCTTGGGGTGAGATCCAACATGTACAATTGGATTAAAGGTTTCCTAACGAACAGGTCAGTTCAGACACGTTTTGGCGAACAACTGTCCAATAAGAAAACGCTCGCTCAAGGTTTGCCTCAGGGCTCATCCCTCTCATGCACTCTTTTTCTGGTTTTCATTAATGACCTTACACAACGTCTCGGGTGTCGCTCACTACTGTTTGCGGATGATTTGCTAATCTGGAAAACCGGGAGGACTGTAGCTACGCTAGCTGCGGAAATCCAACGTGATCTAATCACGGTTTCTTGCTACACAAGAATGTGGAATATGGAAGTAAACTGTGCCAAAACTGTCTGTACCCTCTTCACTCTTGGCAAGGACGTGTACAAAGAAAAAATCTCTCTCTCAATCGATGGTTATGAGTTGAAGATGGAAAGCAAGCCAAAATACCTGGGAGTTACTCTGGACCCCAAGCTGGGGTTGTCCGATCATGTACGGCTAGTCCGAGAAGAGGCCTCACAAAGCCTGAAATTGGTAAAGCGATTAGCCACGACCAAGTGGGGAGCCAAAGCAAACGTCCTACGGGCTCTCTACATTGGATCGGTAAGGGCGAAGATTGAGTACTCGTCTCTTGCACAAGTCTATGCTTCGCAAACGTCTCTAGCGGGGCTGGACTCAGTGCAGAACCAAGCTACTAGACTCATCTGTGGTGCTTTTCGGTCAGCGCCAACAGCGGCGGGGGAGGTCATGACTAATCTCCCACCTCTGAGACTACGAAGGGAGCGAACCGTATTGATTGCTCACGAGAAGTACAAGCGGTTGGAAGAAGGTTGCCCGGTCAGAAGTCTGGTCGACAACTGGCAAGGCAGAGATCGACTCAAAAGGAAATCTTTCATGCACTCGGTGCGTGAACTGTCCAAACAGGTTGATCTCCCCCAAAACAGGGCAGCTCTCGCTCTGCATGGGGCCTCCTCCCCGGCGAATGCTCCTGGAATCCCGGAGGTGAGAAAGGTTTTGATCGACCCAGAAGTCAATAAGAAAAGCACAAAAACTGTTCTCCTCAATGTGGCCAGAAAAACCATTGCCCAGTACCCAGCAAGCTCCATTACAGTCTATACGGATGGTTCTACGAGAGAGAACCAAGGACAAAAGGTGTCTGGGTATGGAGTGGTGGTCCGTTTCCCTGGCGCGACTGAGAACGACGAAATTCTGGGCCCGGTTTCAGGTATGAGTAATTATGTGGCCGAAATGACAACTATTCAAAACGCAGTAGAGTACATTGAGGAGCGGCTCAACGAGGGCACAGCCTTACCAAACGACATTGTTCTCTTCTCTGATTCTTTGTCGACTCTACAAGCTATAGAAAACTCTGCCGAAACGCGCCCGGAACCACTGGAAAAAACATTGGCGTGCGTGGGACGCCTTCAAGAAAAGCACAGTATTCGGACGACATTCCAGTACGTACCAGCGCATGTCGGAGTGGAAGGAAACGCGAAGGCTGACTTATTAGCCAAGTTCGGCACGATGCTAGGTCCTGTGGACGAACCACAAACTTTTGAACAAGCACGGGCAATCGTTGATGAATGGGCGAGAGAGAAATGGCAAAACGAATGGAAAAATGGCACAACAGGCAGGGAAGTGTATCAGAATTTGAAAGGGCCATCCAAATCGGACGAGTGGTGGCGGCTGGGAAGACGGGATCAGGTCACAATTGCTAGGTTTCGAACAGGCCACTGCCCTATCGGTGCCTATTTTGCTAAATTTAAGCCAACCGTCGACTCGCGCTGTCGCCATTGTCAGGAGGACGTCGAAACCGTAAACCACATCCTTTATGAGTGCGCAAAACTCCACCCCAAAAATGGCCATATGAGTAAAGTAGAAACTGGTTCGCATGGGGAGTTGTCCTTGTACGCAGACAGGGAAACTCTAAAGAGAACAGCCGCCTTCCTTGTCCATGTTGTAAGAGAATAGTGTTCTCAACATGGCCCCAGTGAGACTTTCACGGTCACAACTGGGTTTGCGTAGTCATGTGTAACACTGCAATCATCCTAAATCTTCGAAATCGAAGACATTATTATAATTATTACATAAAATAATGAATCTGGCTAATTTATAAATCTATATCTTGGTGTCTTCAGAGAGTATGCCAGATAACTCATTGTTCAACGTATGACGGGGTAGAAATTACAAACATATTAAACTCACTATTAACACACACACTACAACTTCATTTCAATGATTTACATAATTATTTTACATGAAGCTTGAACTACTAGCAACATATCATTCGTACTTGAGTTTGTTTTCTCATTATAGAGGTTTTCAGAATAGAATAAGCTGTATATACAATAATAAATTTTCATTTCTAATTCATTCCCTTTTATTTTCCAAACTTCTGTTTAGAGACTTGAATGTTCTCGAAAGCAATGTGTTTATACACTTCCTGTTTACACTTCTCTTGAGAGCTGGACATTACTTTACACTGTTTACACTATGTAACATTGAAGAAGTCAACGTTTCTTTTCATATATAAGAGCTTTAAGCTCCAGGTGCCTCGATTTAGTTTGTTATTGTTAATTCAGTAAACTTTGTAGTACTACTAATGCAAACTGTGCTTTCAAAAGGTGAGACAGGCGGACCCTATAAATCACATTGTTGCCTAATTGGGGTTCAATATTTCAATAGAGGATAAAATGTTTAACTCTTATATATTGTATGTATATAGAGGCTAAAATTTTTAACTCTTATATATTGTATGTTCTCTGTTATCCGATGGAGTCTTGTATTATTGTAACACTGTTGTCTGAATATAACTAAAACCACGGAGTGTATCAAATGAGTCTCTTACTTTTAAGTTTAAAAGACAAAAAAAAAGGTTACATAGACTCAAAACCGGCACCCGAAGTGGTCCACACAGGCAGATAAAAAGGCAGGTTTCAATATTTGAGGTAGAATATCAGAATGAAATTCATTCAGAGGCAGATAACTGTAAAGAGTATTCTATGGTATTTATAATTGATGCGATAATAGGAAAAATACTACTTTGAAATAGTTATTTTTAAATTACGTTCAACTTATGCAGATGAAATAGTTTTTTGTCGTTTTTTTTTTAATTTAAAAAAAAACATATATAACAGAACTTACTTAACGTACCATTTTTGGCAATACATTTGTAAAAAAAAAATTTTTTTTTGACAAAAAATATATAACAGTTTGCATAAATGTGTTAAAATATGGAAAATACTATCTCCCTTACAAAATAGCCTTCCGTGTTTCTATTATTATAAGTAAATAGTTGTAAAAATGATGTATTTTTATGAAAAAAAAGCTTGCAATGTATGATTTTAAAAATTGGAATTTTCGCTTTTAGAGAAGAAAAAAGTGGCTGTTACATCAGAGCTTTGAAAGGTCTAAAATATCATAATGTCGGATTTAACTATCTTTTCTAGTTTACAAGAGCTGAACGTGGCGGACGGACGGACAGACCACACAAAACTAATAGCGTTAATTCCCCTTTCGAGGGCCGCTAAAAGTGGCCTCTCCAAAAGTTATCATTGGAGGTCACGAGGTCACTAAGTCTCTACAAGATATAACGATGTCAGCTAATTGACTTGTTTGGTTAGCAAGCACTACAATTGATTATGTCATATGTCACATTTTATATGTCACAGAATCCACCACACGACCTGGAGTTTTACATCCCATCGGTTTCATCATGACCGCCACTGTATTCTTCCTCCAGTTGAACTTCTCCGCCGAGGCGCCCCGATGGCGCAGCATAGAGACAGCTTGTTTGTAACTTGCCACAGTCAGTTAGAGATAATGAAAATCTACACAGGTCCCTGGACGACTCGGCAGCGAGGGGGTAATGCAGAGGCACATTTCTGTTGCAATTGAATTTATCTTCAACATTGTTACGGGACTTGTGCGTTCAGACCTCTGGCCTCTTGCCCAGGTCTGAAACTGAGTCTGGGGCAACTGTCTCATACGAAAGTGGTGATATAGCAACAGCCAGTGAGTCGTGAGACAGAGTGGTCTTGTGTCTCCTGGATACAATGAAGCTCATATGATTGATGGAGATGTTATGGGCCCTTTGACCTTGTACGGTAAATAGTGTTTAGGATTTTTTCTAACACATTCACCACTGTAAGCACTGGCCACTGTATCTAACAGCCAGCTTAATCTAGATGTAATGAACATAGATTATTAACATTTTTCTATGAGAGATAATTTTATCAGAGCTAGTTTTAATTAAGTGCAGGCACTGGGCAGACTTTTGAAAGATGAGATCTATTGAACTAAACCAAGACATTTAGAGAAAGTCTGTGTTTCAATCAAGCATGTCTTCGAGGAACAAAAGAGGCATCACAAATTAACCCAGTCCCTGGTCACTATCGACACGGAAACAAACACGTCCATCGTGATTTGGTGATGACCACTTTCGTCATCCAAGAGGCTGAGGACTTTGCACTGCAGTTATTTGCCTTCTGATGTGTCTATGTGACCTCGGAATGTTCGGCTGTACACTGGGCAGGTTATTCCAAGTGGAACACGATTACAAATACTAATACTGATGCAAACAAATACAAACAGGATTACAAACACTAGAAAGAATGCAAATGAATACAAACACAATTACAAAACCTATCTTTTTTATGATGCCAGTTATTTGCTTTACTGGTCTTTTTTATAATGCCAGTTATTTGCTTTACTGGTCTTTAAATATTGCCAGTAATTATGTATATTGGTCTTTTGCCAATTACATATAATAGATTTCGTGAGTTAGACGTAACTCGAACGAAAATCTTTTGTAAAATAATTATCGATAACCAACTGACCTGTTTAAACACAGAAATTCTGTCCTTCGTTAAATTAGAATGAAGTTCCTTTGAAGTGTTTGAAAATTGTTCCTAGAACTTGAATGATTCCGTTAGAAGTTGTCCATAAACTTACTATTTGTCGAAGGTGTCATAAATGTCACAATATCGGAGGTGCCAGATGTCACAAGACCTTTCCTAACGTCGAGGTGCCATATGTAACAATATCTCTTCTATCAATGATGAATGAAGACTTCGCCAACTTTATCTTGAGATGCAATAACAAGGTTGCTGTCCGATAGGAGAGTATACTTGTGTTGCCGGGGAGTCTAACTTGAATTAGATATAATAAATGAACACAGACGATCTAGGAATCAAATTGAATAACTTCCTTGATGAAATAAAACACTAGAAACTTTTATTCAAACATAACTTAAGTACAGCTTATGTACAAGGTACATATTAGAAATGAAAATGCAATACTAAGGCTCTTTCTTCAATATTATTACAAAACACACTAGAGACAGAACCTATCGTTTCGAAAGCTAACTCCAGACTGACTTCTGGCGCGTCCTATATCAGCTGACCTAACTCTTTTAAAAAAATCTTTATTTATTTTCAAATCAACCAATAGACTTGCGACATCATTGTGACGTCATTGAGTTAAACTTGAGGCTCTGTTAAGGGACTAGACCTTTTGGGTAATTCTTGAGGCTCAGTTAGGGTTTTCTAATTCTAATTTACACACAAGCTTTTAAATACAAATAAATCTATAATAGCATCTGTGACACTGATGCAAACCAATTATTACCAATACTAGCAAGAATACAGAGTAAAATGATGACTACAAAAATACAGTAAATACTGTTAAATAAACTAATATTGTGCACAATTAGAGTACTAATAGAATACTAGAGTATTTGTGAAAAAAATAATTATCTTTAAAAAAACAATTTTTTTTTAAATGTAGTAGGGTTAGAGTCTTTCTGAGATTCAGTAAAGCATTCTACTGGCGTCTAGATCGCAATTTTTATCTCATCTTATGTCAATAAAGATTGATAGAAGCGGGTCAGCATGACAAGCTTAGTCTCTTGAAGAAGAAAGCAGTATTGGCCAGTACGAGTAGAGCCGAGATCATTCGTTATGACGTTGTACAGACCAGTGACGGCATCGAGCTATTGGTCTAAGCTTCCCACAGATTGTGACGTTGCAGGTCAGTGTCTACCCGCAGGGCCGGCCTTAGGCCACTGCAACCTATGCGACCGCATTAGACCCAGCACTTTCATAGGCATTATCCAGGCTGACGTGACCCATCAACACGAAGCTACACCTGGTTTTGAGGTGTCAGTATTCGGCCTTTCATCACTTCTCCTGTCAGATTGAAGAACAGGTTCCGCCTGATTTATGAGAAAATCACACGAGAATGCCAGGAGCTGGATTTGACAGTTAGAGGAATTTAGAGGAGGAAGTTTTGGGAGTAGTTCTTGAAAAGTGGGAGCACATCCCCTCTTACACCCACTTACACCCCCGACACAGTCCTTGAAACCCAATTACTTCTGACAACTTTGAGACTTTTATAGTCAGTAAACGTTTTACCAAAGTGTCAGAAGGCTTGAAGCGTAGATAGCGATATAAGCCTAACCCAAATATAGGTCTTTACATCCGTAATGTAGATAGCGATATAAGCCTACCCAAATATAGGTCTTTACATTCGAAAATCCGAAACAGGAAATACAATAACTTTTCATTTCTAATTCATTCCCTTTCCTTCTCCAATCTTCTGCTTAGAGACTTGAATGTTCTCGAAATCAAAATGTAATTACACTTCCTGTTGACACTTCTCTTGAGGCTCAACGGATACATCACGTGACAATTGTGTACTAATCTCATTCAATAAGAAGCCCTACAGTTTTACCTATATTTCTAAAGCTAATCGTTTTTATGTCAGTGAGAGAGACAGAGAGAGAGAGAGAGAGAGAGAGAGAGAGAGACAGAGAGAGAGAGATGTAGTTTCGACGATAAACATCTAGTAAAATACAGCGAGATCGCTACTCATGTCAACAAAACAAAACAGAGGAAAAGATGCAGACATGTAAAGATAAGAGACAAATTGATAAGAGACACATTGAGAGACAAACTGATAAGCAGACACAAAAGGACAGGCTTGCAAACTTTCCGACAAATATAATGACCTTGAGAGAGTCAAGCTGACATGCAACTTGGTGTGACAGATCTCTGGTCACGTGAGCTGGCAGACTTGCGCAACACAAGACAAAGTGAGAAGAAGATAGATTGACAGACCAAATGTCGACCGCTGAGCAGATATCTTGTACAGACTGTGAAATAGCTATGCTGACAGACAAGCTGACAGACGTGCTGAGAACAACAGAACGATGGAGAGAGTTGAAGCATGGGTCCATAAAGCTAATATTAATTGATTAGAGAAACATTTTTGTTACATGTTGGCGTTCAAACACACAACTTTTTCTCTGTAACGAAGACGATTCTATCATCACATTTCTATTCATTGAATTACATCTCGATAGACCTCACGATAGCACGGCACACAAGACCACAAGATCTGGAGGTTTCATAAGATGTAGAGAAAAAAAATGGTGTCAAGGCCACTAAAGCCTTCTATGCGATTGCTTTAAAATATGGAATAAATAATATTCAGAACATGAAACAAATACATTATTTATTCGTATGACTGTGAGACAAGTATCATTTCTTAAAGAAGCCCGACTTGTATTATTTTATTCTCATGTAATGTTAGATGACGTGGCTGACAATTGCCTCGTTGTGAAATAAGTGTGTATACATTCAATTATCTCCACCGAGATATTATTTTAGAAGCAACTGGCACGCAACAGATTTAACAAATTATTTGTAGTATTTTTTATTGTTAATTAAAAATTCTAATTTTGCCTGACATTGATAGATGCATTATTTTCATTGCATCTTTTTTTTTTATTGTTTTATGTCATCAAGACAGTGTATTGATTACGTCAGAGGTTTTTTTTTTTTAAAACACTTAAAAATAGACATTGGCCAATGACTGGAGTCATGTGATGAAATGTGTCAAGGTCATAAAATCAAGGTAACATATTTTGAATGACTCTTTCATTCCATTCAGTTCTAACTTTATTAAATAGAAGGAGTTTAATTTGACTCCAGAGGCAGATATATACATATATATCAGTATATCTTCTTGTATTCACTACACCCATTAATGTCGACTGTGTATTGTCCCCTGATGTATTCGTCTCTTTCTGTGGAATTATGCTCTAGTGTCAGTTTTAGTTTCAGTTTTTGTTCAACCGAAGTTTGAAACGAAAATGAAGAAATAAAATAAAGCTTCTGTGAAGTCAGTGTAGTGACTTAGTTAATTGACTTTTGATTAGAGTCTCGTATCGATAATAAAACTAAATTGTCTGTGATGTCCTGAGATTTCCATTTAGTGGCATCGCCTCGGTGAGGAAAAAATAATGACTGATAAGAAGACATCGAAATTATCTACTCTTGATTACTATTTTTAGCTCTCCCGCCTACATCGCCACACCCCCCGCAGCCATGTTTTTCCAAGACACGGTCGACTGGTGAAATCGTTAAGTAGATAGCACAGGAAGTAAAACACCTTAGTAGCACGTTAGAGATTATTGAACAAACTTTGCAGTCAATACTCACGGACTGAAGAGCAGTGCAGTTACTTTGTAGTCACATCAAGCTTGTGTACATATTTGTGTTTTGCATTGTTTTTATACTACTGAAAAAAAAAGTGTTGGTTTTACGCCTTGCTGTTACGATATGTGTGAAGGGAAAAACTCTTCCAGTTACGTCAGTCCCGTGTTCCGATGTTTCGTGGTTACGACGAATTTCCCATATACTTGTTAATTCTTGTTTCGTGTTCTTAAGTTCGTAAGTGCAAACTCCTGCGAGAACAAGCTTCCACAGTATTTAATAAACAGAGACCTGCAAGAGACCCTGTACTCTCTACCACAGCTGCCTCTCATCAGCCCAAGTAGCTCCAGCACCTTCTGCATCTTCCTCCTCCCTCTAAATCTGTTCTCTATCTTTTATTCTTTCTTTTTTTTTAAAATTACTTTTTCATTTCATTACTAAACGTATTTTGTATTCCATTAATGTGATGTCATATAACTATAGAGTACTCTTTAGGATAGTTGTAAGGATAGGAGAAGTGCTTACAGTCTTACAGTATCATTTGCAGTATATACGTATGTTCCAATGACTCCAAAAATCGGTTTACGACGCGACGTACGAACGGACCAACGTCGTAACCCAAGGAACCTCTAAATTAATTTTATGATTGAACTCGTTGATTGGAAGATGGGAGGAACATGTTTCTTTAACGATGAAGTGGCAGTTGTATGATGTGTATGGACACTAATGCTAGAAACTTTGTTAGTATAGAGACGCACCATAGTTGACGGACTTTGAATGTGACAGTGGCGTCACTGTTTAGTTGGTTGTAGTTTATTGGCATTATTATTAATCACTTGGTGTGTGGACTTCTAGAGTATAACTTTGTATTATAGTGACTTAACAGTGACTTTTTTCGAAATAAACCACATTTCAGTGTCTAATGGTCTGGGCGTAGTACTTCAACCTTGTTTCATGTGTAGGCCTTGTTCTTTAGTACTAGTAGTTTAAACACATCTAATACAATACACCCTTACAAAAAAAAAAACAACAAGACATCTTCAGAGTAATCAGTCGAAGTCAGACAGCCATCAACAACTACAACGACAAGGGCTAACACTCTAAGAATTTTAAACAATTGTTTTAGGAACATTTTATTTAATTTTCATTTTCTACATTCCGTATCCCCTAAAATTTTCTTACAAGTGAAGATCACTTTTATCCATGACCAGATCATTATACATTCCAGAATCACGAGTACATTTTAACATCCCCACCCCGTCACAACATACACACGATTACTGTCTGACTTATTTGATTTATATAATATCAAGGAAACGTCATATCAGGATTTGATCTTTGGAATTTCAGTTCGACACTCTCGCAGTCAACGATCACGTCTCGTTGTACCGATATGATTGTTTGAACGTCTCACTTTCTGGTTCTGCTTTTCTAAACCTCCCCCCCCCCTCTCTCCAGGTAGCTTGACAGTTTGACGTTTGAGGAAGTAGATCTAGGTGCTCCAGGTAAATCGTTTTCACTGGGTGTGACGTCATCTGCCAGGCAGTTATGTAACGTAATTCGTACACCACACGGGAAGCACAAATAGATATTGAGCTCACCCACAGACATTGACCACACCCACAAACATTGACCACACACACAAACATTGACCACACACATAGACATTGACCACTCCCTTAGAAATTGACCACAAACACGCGCATAAAAATCGACCACAAACATGGACAATGACCACACAAAAATATTGCCCACAGCCCCAGACATTAAACGACAGGCATCGACCACACATACTAAGGCATTGACCAAACGAACGTTGACACGACGTTGACCATACGTAGCGAGATTCACCACTCCCACATAGACTTTGACCACATACACAAAGACTTTGACCACGCCCATAAACATTGATCACACAACATTGACCCCATTTCAATGCATTGACCACAGAAAAAGACATTGACCATACAAACACTGACCGCACTCACTGACTGTAATGTTTGTTATGTAAAACTCAACAAAGTATGTCTTCATGTCTTTAGGTCTCCACCAAACCATCTGTCACATTTGAATCACTTTTATAGAACTATAGAGTCAGTAGATTGCCCTGGAATATCGAAAACAATTCGTACAACGAGAACAATCTATAAATAGCAATTTTTGATGTATCCGGAGTCGAGAAGACACAAGTAGCGAAGTATTTTAGTAAACCTGGCACTAACCTGTGTGTACTTTGGTACAGCATAGAATCAAATGTACAAGTAATTTCGATTGTTGAAGAGTTGAAGTCGTAGAAAAGGGGTTCTCAACCTGTGGGTCGCGACCCCTTGGGATTCGATTGACGATTTGCCATGTGATCTTTCAATAGGACATTTTTTTACATGTCGTGTTGTCTATTGATTGTACATTAATATTCTACATTAATAAACAAACATACCAATAACAAGGTCATATAAAAGATGAACAGCAAGTGTAATATTTGGTCAATCCAGTCTCACGATATTTTGTACTTTGCTGAAACGATTTACACTGACTTCTTTTGTCCATTGAAAGCGAACTCTTTTGTTCTGATATTTATTATGCAAACTGTTTTTCTTACAAGTATGGCATTTTTTAAAATGAATATTTCATTGACTTGTTGTTTGGTAGAAATAGTGCTCTAGGATCTGTATGTAGGCTAGGGAATTTTTCTTTTTTAACGTTCCATTGAAAATGTTATTTAAATCAAAATGATTCCTATTTTTCATCGTATGCCTACAAGTATTATTTATTGATGAGTTTCCTGGTGTAGTAGCTACTGTAACTGTAGCAAACAAAGCTGTAAGTGTTTGACATTGAATAGTTGTCGTAATATTTACCAACTTATTTTTCAAACTTACAATTTCTTTACACCAGCATAAAGCATAGAGTAAGTTCACTGGCTTGAGATCTCGCTCTCGTTCTGTACACGTCAACGCCATGTGAGAACTACAATTGATATTGAGCAATTTTCTTTCCAATAGCTGGCCTCAAAGTTAGCCCTTCATTCTAAAATGTACATTTGAAAAAAAAAATTATGCACCATTTCTTTTGAGTTCTAACAAACTGTTAGGCAGACGACAGCTTCCTGGGCTCTGTAGGTCTGTAGGGAGGGAATGGGTTTTAAAAAAAAAAAAAGTAATGTATTAGCGGGACCAGGGTTACGGTAATGCAGACTGCTTCAGTCTTAAAGAGAGTCTCCCACAAGCTAAAAAATATACTATTAAATTACATAGATATTCAAAATAAAAATAATATCAAGCATTTATAAAATACCTTTAAACAAGAAAAACATTTAAAATACATTTTATTAAAAAGATAATAATCCTTTATTATACAACCTGAAAGAAAATAAAATTTAAAAAAAACAAACATAATTTAAAAAAGATTGTCTTTAATCGAGTATCGACCAGTGATCTTGACACCGTCAGTTGCTTGGACGAACGTTAGGCCAGTGGGCAATCTAAAATGTTTATTGTAAAAAAAATAGTTTGTTTGACATGTTTCAGATGTACCTTCAGAGTTGAACATAATTTACTTCCTAGTCCAAACCTCCCGCAGAACGACGTGGGATGGCAGCGGGCAGGGTTTGAACCCGGGACCATCGATAAGTCCTAACGACAGTCCAGTTCACAAACCGCATGACCAGGCAGCCATCGTGCATGCTTCAGTGTTAGGAATCGTGTTTGTATTTCATTGTTAGTTTCAAACTTTAAATCGGCCACCTATTTCTTTTAAATAGTTTCAAGATGACTAATTCAACTTATTTCACTTAAATCACCACATCTGTCAAGTACTATTTCTTTCCCGTGTTCGAGATACCAAACAAAATTATTTAATTATTAATAATGTATGAATTAATTAGTTCATTTTTCTTTATTGATTCTTGTGTTGTCAGGTAAAAGCAGTAATTGTTCTAAGTTTTAGCTTGAGTTAAAATTTAGTGTGGAAGACATAACGTGTACGTTTGACCAGACAGAGTTAATATAAGCTTTGTACAAAGTGGAAAAACCTTCCCAAATCCTGTCCACTGCCTTCTGTTCTCTAAATCTATCAGTGGAACTGATATACACTATTCTCTAGATACCAGAATGTAATATTGATAATTTTGTTCTAAAGACTGAATTAGCTTTATTGTATTTATAATCTTTTTTACGCTATTTATGTTGGGCAGATTGCTTTCAAATGTTCACTGACCTGTACAATCACATTGTAATTAAGATTCCATTAGATCAAGTCATTAAACTTTGCTTGCCAAGCCTTGGACACTAAATAGACCGAACACAAAGCTGAACACGGATCATGTCGATCAATATAGGTCAGGCTTGGCTCGAACAAATGAGACGTAATCCTAGGGTCAATCACCTTTTTTTTTACATGTTTGACTGGGTTTAAGTTTGAACTCCTATGAGGGGTCAAATAATACATATGCATCACCGCAAGAGGAACATCCACATTGTCTTCAAGAAAGAAAAGAATAATTGCAATTTTCTTTTATTTATTTTTAGCAGCTCTCGAAAAGGGAGAAGCCGCTATTAGTTTGTGTGGTCTGTCCTGTCCGTCCGTCCGTCTAGAAAAGATATTGAACATTCAACATCATATTTTAGACCTTTCAAAGTTATATTGCAACGGCTAATTTTTTTTTTCTGAAAGGGAATCATTTAATTTAAAAAATTAATTATTCAAGTAATTTTTCATTATAAAAATACATTTTTTTTTGCAACTAGTACTGGTTAAAAAAAAACAACACAGGAGACAGATTTTATTGACGTAATGTGCTTCTCGATGAATTGTGATGTGTTAACATGGGTGACGTCATTTCTTCCCTTCTATGCCTTCTAGTTTTATAAAGGCTTGTTTTAGTATTTCTGTTCTTCGCCATCCACGGCTTCCCAAGAGTACAGACGTTTATCTATGTCTTTGTGACTGCAGTTTTTAAGTGTTTCTTTGTTTTTAAAAAAGTAATCTTCTAGTAGTTCTTTGTTTCTGTGACTGCTATCTATTATAATTTTTAATGGACTTTTGCTGCTACCCTTTCTACATAATTTGTTATAACATTAACCTTCGACCTTTACCCTATAAATATTTGTTCAGTTGAGAAACTCTTTCTGAGCAACTAAAACTGACAAGCTATCTGCTTTACTTTGTTTACCCAACCTAGAATTACTACAATAGAATAAAACTGGCCAAAATATGTGTGTGTGTGTGTGTGTGTTATCTTCTGTGCTAACTTTCCCCATTGTCTTGACAGCATCTTAATGTTGCCATTAGCCACGGCTAATTGGGTCACGTGGTTTTAGAAAAAAAAAAACAGTAAAAAGAAATGCAGTTGTCTGTGTTGGCTTCGTGTCTGTGAATGAATCCCTTTCAGGGCCTCAACAAATAAATTTCCTAACGTTTCACCAGCAGGACAGAAAGGTCGCCCAAAGTAAAACTTCTGCTCCATTTTCTTTGATAAATTTGAAATGTACTTCTTGTTTTAATAGCAAAAATAAATAAAACAAAAATTTTTGATAACAGACAGTATCTGGTCAAAAACTGACATTTTATTTGTATCACAAAACATATATTCAATCCGCCTCCACAGAATCCTGTCATTTGTTTCGCTTCAAGTGTTCCATTTATTTCTTCATATTCCTTCTGTTCTTTTTTTTTAATTTTTATCAGATTCAATTGAATTTTTCGTAAAGCTCATAGAAAATAAGAGAAAAAAAAACACCATTCCAAACTTTGTCAAACACTTGAATGGTGAAGTTTCTTACATGACAGGTTAAAAAAAGTCTCTACTTCCCAAATTTGTAAAATTTAGTTTTTTTTTTACCTTTCAATGAGTTGCTTGTCAAGTTGGAGCTCAAGACTTGTGTGGAAAAAGAAACTATTTGCTATAAAAGTGTATTTCATAAATTTATTATTGGAATGAATCATAAATTCATAACGAAACAAATTTGAATAATTGTCGGTGAGCTAATTGAAATATTTGTACAGTTTTATAAAAACTTTTTTCAAAATATTTTTTGCAGTTTTGTTTTGTGATAACTCTTGGAAAACGTTTATGAACATATTTACAGGAAGTGTTAAGATTTGCATTGATTCAATCACATGTCATAGTTCATAGCTTGGTGCTAAGATTTGAATTGATTCAGCAAATGATTCATAGATTGGGGCTAAGATTTGCATTGCGTCAATCACATAGTTCATAGATTGGGGCTAAGATTTGCATTGAGTCAATCACATAGTTCATAGATTGGGGCTAAGATTTGCTTTGAGTCAATCACATAGTTCATAGATTGGGGCTAAAATTTGCATTGAGTCAATCACATAGTTCATAGATTGGGGCTAAAATTTGCAGTGAGTCAATCACATAGTTCATAGATTGGGGCTAAGATTTACATCTGAGTCAATCACATAGTTCATAGCTGGGCCTGGACGAGAAGGGGCTTAATTCAGTGATCCTGCTCGTACACTACGTCACAAGCACACTTGTAATTTTACCGTTTATACCTGGTCGTTAAGCTGGCCACATTACACCTTCGTTAACCGTAGTTCAAATAAAAAGATGACTTTTGCATCATCTGCTCTTTAAATATTACATTGTCTGATAGGGGGACATAACTTTTACTTTAGTAGCATACCCTGGCGTTCCCCCTTCCGTTTAGCTTGCACTGTCAATTATAGGACACTTAAAATAGTGAATGACGTCATACAAAAACGACAGTACTGTAGTTGTCAAAAATGACAACAAAAACTAGATCGCTTACTATTCTTTTCCTTCAGTTTTATCATACATCATTTAACTTTGACCAAATGTTCTACTTTTGTTTCACTGTTCACTACTACACTCTTTCTGTACAATCTTGCTTTTTTTTTTAATTTTAATATTTAAATTGTCAAACCTCATGTCAAACCTCATGTCGGACCTCCTGTATTGACAACTTGAGATTCAATCACAGACCTTTGCTCGAGAAAAAAAAAGCTCTCCAGGTATCCAGCCAGCTAATAGAAACAATTAGCAATGTGCAGGTGTGACCCTCGTAGCTGAAGCAGAAACAATCTAAAATTAGCATACTCAAGAACTAAAAAAGTTACTATAAATACAAGCCAATCAGATTTGCTTGCATACATCCAACCAATGGAACCGTTTGCAGCATTGACATTCATAGCATAAGATAAGTTCAGAAAATATCTACTCATTAATATGAGTTAGAATATAATATTGTTTCATATCTTTGTTCTATGGACGACTGTGAAGATCAAAGCTACTGATTAATAAACGTCTTTCGATCGACAATAATAACAGGAGTGGTCTTCATTAAGATAATCTCCCCTTACCACAAAAAAAAAACCCTTACCAAAAGAATATTAGAGACTATATTACTCTATATCAAAAGTTTGTACATAAATGATCGATAGTACAAAATAGTTTAAATGTGTAGAAATTCGATATAGAATTTTAGCATAATGTCACTGTTATAGTCAGGTGTATTATCACGTGTTTAAACATTATTCGTTTTAGGCACGTGTGATCTAATTACATGTAAACAAGTCAATAAACTACACAACTTTTTGAATGCTCATTTCAAACAACAATCAACCGCTGAAGCTGTGAAGTTCGAAGACTAAATCATGCAAATATAAAGTGTCTTTAACTGCGTTGTGTTTCTTCTAAGAAGTCTAACTTTTGTTTCACTTGGTAAGCCATTTAAACCAATATTTCAGTGATTCTTAAAACTGCATGTTGTTAATATCTCGAAACAAATTAAACTTGACTTTTATTGAACAACTCTAAATGTTGATTCTCAATAGCGCATTTAGTTTAAAGTCAAAACATGATTGACAGACAAAGTGATGGAAATTTATTCAGGCTTTACCCTTTCAGGGCCTCAAAAGGAATCAAAGTTAGGAAATATATTGTGACCTCACTGAACAGGACAGAGCCTCTACAGTCCTATGTATTGTCATAGACCTAATGGTTGTTAAATGTAATAGAATATTTGAGAGAGAAGAAATGAAATTCAAAGGGAAGGAACTATTCAAAAGTGCTCCGGCTTTTCATTTTAAATTTAAATATTTTTTTATCGCTTTAAAAAAAATAACTTTCAGCAGGTCACGAATAACTTGCGTTTCTATCCGCCTTACGATTGCGTTCAGGAAAAAAGGGAGGGAGGGGTCTTTGTTTAACCCCAACAGTACTGAGAGATGTAGAATATGACATTGAGGGAAACATAAGAACAATGGATATTTTACATTGAATATTTTATATTGAATATATTAAAGAACAATGCTATCATTCAAATAGAGACATACAGTAGGAAGTGAACTTCATAACAAAATATGTCTGTAGTGTAGAATACAGACTGCACTTCTAAGCACTGCTGACTTGTCTCGTGTTAAGACTAGATCTAAATATTTGCACAGAATTGACAGAAACAGGTAACATTCGAAATTTAAATAAAAAAATCAAATGTTTGCATTTGTGCATTCAGATACTCCTTAAGTAACCTACTTTTCTTGATTTTTTAAATTGTTTTGGACAGATCACCTTCTATATGCATATGCTGCCTTGTTGAATTTTCTCAAGGACAACGTCATTTACTTTATATTTATTGGTTCTCAAACTCAGTGGCGTAGCAAGGTACCCGTGGGCCCGGGTTCGAAAATATATTGGTGGGCCCCCTCCCTCAATAAGACGACTGTAATGTGTAACAAAACAATTGAGTAATCCGAATGTATCGGTACATTTACCAAAAGACACTCTAATACAAGAAGAGAAGCTTTTCAATAACCTTATTATGTTTCAGGTAGAACTCCAACACGAATGAAAAGTCAATGTTTGTAATTTTTTTTAAACATAATCAAACGAGTTAAGGGAGTTTCAAATATATAAAGTTATGTTTTATAAGTTCTATTTCCCATTCTACACATTGACATTCCTAAAACACTAAAACCAGGATCTAATTCTACGTCTATTATTTAACAGTAAATAGATGGATGGAATATTTATTTATTAACATTATTCTGGCCCTCTGAATAGGAAAGTAAGAAACCTGTGAATCTACTTCTCAATGCGCTAGCGTCATCTTTTGATGAAACAATGGCCGGAGATTATTCTAGTATGCATATTGAAAGCACCATCATAGCTCTATCCTCGTAGTTTATTTAAAGATAAATGAGGATTTTTTTAATTACTTGGAGCATTTGTTTGGCCAATTCTGCAGACTTCTGATTCTCACTAGTAGGAAAACCTAGTAATGACCTAATTGCTATCTTTGGATATTGTTTCGTCATCAGATATCACTGAAAAGCATTTAAAAAATACTAATTTGATAAACTTTTATACGTGTTGAGTGCAACCACTAATGAAAGAGACAAATGGTGCTGAATGGATGTCTAAAATACAGGTATTTTTGCCAGCATTGCATTGCGCAACAGGTCCATAATCTTTTTTTGAATCTGTGGGGCTTTGATCTCCTGTTAAATTTCAATGTTCTTAGCAATTTTCTGAGGTTTTTGTGTAAATATATTAGTATTAACTCTATTTAAGGGATAGGAATCAAGTTTCAAGTAAATACAAAGTATTGGTCACAGTATGGGTCTATAGCATGATCAATACAGTCTTGTAGATATTGATATCAACCTGCTCCCTAAGTTGGTCTCCTCATTTATATTATTATTTTTTTTTTTTAATAGCGCAAACTTTCCCGCAAAAGAATGAAAAGAAATCAATTTTACTTAATTTAAATGCACAAAAAAATTTAAAACAATTAAGCTTTGAGAAAATTGAATGATTAACAACTGTATCGAAATAAACAGACTTCCCCCCCCTTGTACATTCAATAATATTTTCTCAACCAAAATCTCTCCATCCCCTCCCCCCACCATTCCTGTAATACTATCAATGGTTAACATAATGGGTGGAAAAAGATATGGCCGATATGGAAACGATTGCCACCTTAAACACACGCTTAGGGCTAGGTTCCCGGTCATTTCATCCCCGTCACTTCATCTCCTGGTTATCATGTGGACTCTAACTGGTCAAGAGTCATTGGCGCAATGAGCCCCTTTGCGAAATTGTTATTATGACCACAGGCTGTGGGCCCCTAATGGTCGTGGGCCCGGGTTCATTGAACCCCTTCGCGCCATGGATGCGTCATTGAGTAACTCTATTGACAATGGGGGGGGGTGAAAGAAATGCTTTCAAGTGTTCAATGAGCCTGTAGCCATTGAGAATAAAACGAAACTCTGTTGTAAGAACTCGGGACTTTATATTCCTCTACATTCACAGTTCACTGCCCGTTTGACAATGACGTGGTCCATATGTTGAACTTAAATTCCCTTTGCGACGTAAGATCGGTTTATGCTATCAAATGTATGATCAGTTGATATTATCAAATGCGTACAAACAGTCAATGAACGAGCAACGCTCTTGTGAAAGGGGGCGGGAAGGTCAGTTGCTTTGAGAACCACTGTCTCGACACAATACAAATTCAATGGTCTCGTTATTTCCCGAGAGAGGTGCGGGAACATCCGATACGCGTCATACGATGAAAATAGCATCAAGCAATTGGGGACCGTTCTTTATGACTAGCTAGTAGATTGGGTCTAGATCTTCATAGCCTGTTCGTTGATTGGGTCTACAGTGCGAGCCGATGAAGGCGAGAGTAAATCTATGAACATCTAGTGCCCATTATGACAAGTTCGGATAATGACATGAAAACGAATGATATACAAAGATGAATATCCTTGGCCGACGCAAGGAAAGGGAAAAGACTCCTATAATATCTCGCATAGTCCATTTTCTCGTTCAAATACAAAAGTCTGCTAATATTTAGGACAAAAATCATTTCCTTATATGACACCATCGAGACCTGGAATTTTATTTGACCAAAAAAAGAACAGCAAACAACCAGCATATATAGACCTAATAGTAAAGGCAAAATCGGCCGTAAGAGAAGTACACCGTAGATACAGCATCAATAGAAGTCAACAATAGATACTGTTATTATTTCACAAAATATAAACAAATATAGTTTTGACCCATTATCTAATTTTATCTCTCTCTACTTGATTCACAGGTCAAGAGCTGACAACCAAGATCCACGAGAAAAACAGAATTGCGTCACAGTTCTTCTGAACGAGACTGCGCATTTTGTAACGGTCCAATCAAATTATTTGTTAGAAGCATCTGCACAGTTAGTGAAACAGACAAGTGAATCATCAAAACAAATTATTTCACAAAGTTGTTAGCAGCTGAGAAATTCGCTCTGCAAAAAAAAAAAAGACAACAGATACATGATCAGGTCTGATAACCTCTCTGATACAGTCTCGTAAAGAAGTATGTTAAACCAAGAAACAGGTCACTCACCTTGTGTTCTACTAAGAGACAGGTCATTGTGTTAAACCAACAAAAAGGTCACCTTGTGTTAAGCACAAACACGAACAAGTGTTCAAAAGAGATCTAGTGGCTTTATAGAACGTCCACACAATTAAGCTCTCTTTCAGATCAAAAAAAAAAGGGCTGAAACAGAGGTCAAGGTGAAGCTCAGTTTCAGAACCATAAAAGAAGGGGAAAAGATCGTGTTCTAGTGTGCCCTTCTAGGTCAAGGACGATGGAGTGCCGCTATTACCGGCTGTTCTACAAACAGCTCATTTATCCCTGTGATTGATCTGATTGGTCAATTTGAAAATAGCATGGACTTGAACGTTATTTCCCGCTGCCCCTTGTGCTCTAAGACCAGGGTGGTCACGTGACCAGGGCAGTGTTGCAACGAATAGCCTCGTCCTCGAAATTAGAGAATTATTCTGACGCATCATCGCTTTAAAATATATGTTTACTCTTCATTATGTCACCCAGATGTCATGCGTTCTATTGTCTCCCTGACATCTACTCAACACACGCTCTCACCTGGCATCTGGAGTTTTAAAAAGATGAAGCCAAAACTAGCAGATCAAATGATAACGTAGTCTTGTAAGATGAAGCCAAAACTAGCAGATCAAATGATAACGTAGACTTGTATTCGTTGATATTTAGGAAGTCTAGTAGTATGTGAAGTGTCTTTGAAGTATAAGTTCTTTCTCATGCAAGTAGCTGTGTATAACACAATAGAAGTCTAGTTTATGCATACATAGAGCCTAAGTTAGTCTTGAATAGTCTTAGATAGGTCTAGTATTAGCTCTATAAATTCAAGCTATCCTGGATTAAGTGGAAGCTAGATTGGATTATGCGCTGGTTTATTCAAAATAAATAATGGATAAGAAAAATCAATAATTTCGGCATCATTTTAAATCTAACACGTCTGGATATGTAACATGGATATGGATATCCTTGGATTAATTCTTTCACTAAGCAGCTTCTTTTACATAGAGATGCATTAATCAATTCTTTTTAGTTACAAGAAAAAACGGCTAATCGTAAAACGTCGAAGTTGTTACTTCAATTACTGAGATTTGATGTTTAGTTCTGTTCAAGATTTTCATTTCCATAATTAGGAGCTGAATTGAGTCGCAGTAATTAGGAGCTCAATTGAGTTGTAGTAATTAGGAGCTGAATTGAGTTGCTGAGATTATAAAATGGAAATGATAGGTCTACTATCTTCAGGAAGATATATTTAAAAACGTCCACACTAGTCTATTCGAGTTCTATCTGGTCTACAAATGGATGTGATGACGTTTCTTGAGGCCAGTACTGAGAGCCTCGATACCACGTCCATCTTTAACTCCTCCTCTCAGTACGTTACAGCCTCTCAGCTCGGAGGCGTCACCAATGCGTCATTGGGTTACTATGGCGGCAACCACACGACCAGAGGCATGCACATCATGGAGGATGCGGAGAAACATCGCATCATCATCATATGCGTCATAATGGCATGTAAGTCTGTCTGTCATAATTACATATGAATCAGAGAGTTTCACTTTCTGGTCATCAAGCCATAAGTACATATGAATTAGAGAGTTTAACTTTCTGGTCACTAAGCCATAATTAGGCCTACATATGAATCAGAGAGTTTAACTTTCTGATCATTAAGCCATAATTACATATGAATCTGAGAGTTTAACTTTCAGGTCATCAAGCCATATTACATATGATTCAG
The DNA here is from genome assembly GCA_021533235.1 of Biomphalaria straminea. NCBI lineage: Eukaryota > Metazoa > Mollusca > Gastropoda > Planorbidae > Biomphalaria > Biomphalaria straminea. Next base: position 12,086,976 of record JADKLZ010001913.1, read on the forward strand.
AGAGTTTAATTTTCAGGTCATTAAGCCATAATGGCTAGTGAATCTACCTATTTGTCTATTGGTAAAGTTTGAATGTTGTCTGTCTGAAAGTAACATACAGAGATGTCAATGACACAGTGATGAATCAACCTATGACATTATTAATGCTACCAGGTAGAAAATTGTTGGTGAAAACTTTTGTGGAAAAAGAGGTGTGAGGGGTCTGGGAAGGATGTGTAATCACGTGACCCTGATGCAGGGCCAGATAACAATACTGATTTTACAGGTTCTTTTTAGGGACTTGAATGGTCAAATCAAATGTTGGACTGGTCGCTACAAGTGACAAAACGGATGTTTGTGGTTAGAGTCACCACATTGTCTTCAGCAACGTGTACGTCATTGCTTCTAGAACATCTTTCTTGTCCTGTTTAGTTCTCATTAGTGGCACTAGTTAAGCTTCGAATTCCATTTAAGTCGCGGTGATATAACTGTTTGATTGTCTGTCCGGTCCTCTAAGTCAACATATTGGTATGTTCGTCCGTCCTTTAAGTCGGTTCTCTAGGTCATAATGGCATGTCTTTTTTGGTCACTTAGGTCATAATGACATGTCTGTCCGGTCCTCTCAGTCAAAATGACATGTCTGTCCTGTCCTCTTATCAAAATTGCATGACTGTCCGGTCCTCACTGTCAAAAAAGATTGTTTGTCTGTTGTCTATTTGTTTGGTCATTCATATTTTAATGTTTTTTTTTTAATTCAATTTTTAATATGCTTTTTAATGGGTCCGCAATAATTAGATCAAAAAAAAAAATCTCTTCATAATTACATCTAAAAGGATCTATTGTATGGTTTAACGACATAATTAATTTCATAATTTATAACCGTCTCTCATTATATCAGTGGCATCAAAAGATCTAATTCTAAGATATTGATACGGTTTTTAAAATGTGCATACTTTTTCGAGTTTGAAGTTTGTGTCGGTAAAGTACATTCAATTTGTTGATTAATTTAGAACCCATTATCTTGACAGCGCAGAATTAGCATTGGTGGCATAGTGACCGAGTTGTCGAGCTTGGATTCCCAAGTCAGTGAGTATGATTAAATAGTGGAGATTAAGATTATAGCTCATGACCTGGCAGCCATCTATATTGAACAAATATTTATGAACTTTTTATTATCGATCTAGTATCACAAAACCGCTAAATATGGCTTCATCTGTGCTTTGAAAATGATGTTTCTCTCATATCCTGTATTTAACGTTATATTAGTTGTCTTTTATAGAATGGTGCCGGAGTTTACTTGGCTTACGCCCACCACGTCAATGCTACATTCAGAAGACATTCGTTTATTTGTCAGTTTCATGTCTATTGAAATTAGAAAGTATTCTCATAAATAAAAAAAAACAACAAAACCTAATCAGCTTGAGTTCTAGCAATCAAATCTTTGTAGTCTCCCTCAATGGAACGTAGTAGAATTATTTCCTTTATTTGTTCCTCAAGAAATTTCGTATTCAAAGTAGACTTAGACTTTGTAAAGTAACTAAACGAATAGAATTTGATCAATGTTCACGACATGGAAGATTTGTTTATTTCCTATTAACAAGAATCGAAATAGTGAGTGAAATACAACTTTGGAATGGACTTTGAATGTTGTTGACTTGAGTGAATCAGTTGTGGGAGTCTCTCTACATTGTAGTGCTCTCTCGACTGACTGAACTTGTTGTTGTGTTTTTCCTTGCAGTGGAGTCAACAAAATACATTCTATTCAAAGAACTAATTTCATAGCTGATGTAATTCTTGGTCTCAGAACTCTCTTGGCAAGTTTACACAAAAATAAAGTAATCGAATATCAATAGTTCTGTTTGACTTTCACTCTAATACCAAATAACAAGAATGTGCTATATATTGTGTTAGAATCAGACTATGACTATTGTACTAACGTATGTTCCAGTCAAAACATAATTAAATGGCATCCCTAACCAACACTGATCACTGTTACGAACTAGCGATACATAATACTTATGAAGTACAAACCATCTTTTGTCTGTCCATGTAGTTAACTGTTGCCGACTATTTCGGATTGTCAAATCTATTGTCGTTTTTTTTATGATCAATGTTTCATGATATAAGATATTCCTTTTCTTTAACACGCTGCTTACACGTGTTACTCTAGCCATGATAGCCAGATATTTAAGTGATTCTGTTAACAAGCTTTGATTTCTACAAATAAATTGGACCGCCACCCCCACTCAAAAGTCTATTTATGGGGGGGGGGGGGGCGGGATTGCTGCCATCACAACCTCCACATCCCACCAAATCGGCCAACATACTAGAAAAGGGGGGGGGGAATAATTTAACAATAGGTTGAAATATAAATAATTAGTATATATTTTTATTATATACGAGTATATTATATACGGCTGAGAGGGGGGGGGGTCGCCCCTATCGATCCTGGATCCGCCAGTGGCTTGGATGGTTGCCTGATCGTGCGCTGGTCTGTCTTACCAATGGTCCCAGGATTCAAACCCTGCCCGCTCCCATCCCCCGTTTTCCTGTGGGAGTTTTAGAACAGGAAGTAGATTATTTTCAACTTTGAGGGAATATCCGAAACATGTCAAACGTTTTAGAGTTCTGTGAAATACAACAAGTTCCTACTGTCCAATGTTTCTGTGTATACACAAGTTGTCAACTTCCCTGGGACAAGAAAACAAGTTCTGGAAGGATGCTATGAATTCTCCAGATTAAAGCTTTCCAGACTAAACTGTAAAGATTAAACCCTGCAGTCTTCAAAACTAAACCATGCAGTAAGACCCTTCAGACTATGCCCTCTATGCTAAACCGTTTAAACTACCAGTTGTAGGCTAAACTTTTCCAGACATCCCCCTCCAAAGTTCCTGGTAAAGCCCTAAAGACTAAGCCCTTCAGACTACTTCCTCCATATAAACCCCCTGAGCCCTTCAGA
>JADKLZ010001913.1:12089923-12104769 GCA_021533235.1 Biomphalaria straminea
TAAACCCCCTGAGCCCTTCAGACTACTTCCTCCATATAAACCCCCTGGGCCCTTCAGACTAAATATTAAGACTAAGCCCAGCGACTAAGCCTTAGCATTAAGCTCTCCATTGGATGTGAAGTCAAAAGGCTATTAATGTATTAAATCACGATTTGACAAATAAGCTTGCTCATATTATAAAAGTATCGTGTTTTCGTGCCTTAACCCCAGGACTAACAAACTTTTTTCTACAATGTAATACTCTTGCTAACTTTCTGGGAGATTTAGTTACTTAAAAATCCGGAATTTGTCTCTTACTGACTTCTTGGCTCTGGTTACTTCCCTTTACTGACTCGTTGGCTCTGGTTACTTCCCTACAAGCGTGAGTACCCAAGTAATTGATAGGTATCAGAGTGGACACAGAGTCCAAACAAGAACGGCATGTCCCGGGGACTCGCTGGAGCTCTCAGAGAAATCTATAATCCAATCAGCTGACCGCAATGGAGGTAACGGCTAAGGCGGGAAAGTTGAACAACAACAAAGAAATTGGTGAGGAAAGGGGACAGCACTGCTACTGACGTGTGCCCTTCCAGCCTATGCATGTTAGTGCTTTGAAACTCTAACAATATTATCCGGGCTTCCATTAAGTTACAGAGCTCACAACACACACACAATCAAACATACAGACATACTCCCACTCAAATACAAACAAACGGAATAAATCTCCAGACCTGTGGCAGACGTGACCCCGGGTCATAAAACAGTCACGTGCTGTGGAAAATGGCGGGTTTTCACTGACATGGTCAGCGCAGAAGGCCATCTCACTTGGAACAGTTTTGTTTCCTTTGGAATGACTTAAGATTTTCAAACACTTTCTAAAGTCATGCAGAAAGGTTTCTGAAGAATTGAACAAGTTCACTCTTTTAAATAGATGAAATCTGACATCACTGAACTATACACTATTACTTGTAAGGGGATCTAGCAATCACTCAAACATGAATCAAACGCTGTAGGGCATAGAGTATAGAGAACAAAATTTAAAGACAGCATTTAGAATACACTAGTTCTAATGGGAAAAGACGGTGAGTACAGATCGGAAAGTTCTTTGTCTTATACTTTGAGTCTAGGTGGTCACATGTCAAGTTAGCCTCGTGACTGCCAGACGCTGTAGTTCGTGTCCTGGGCTGCTTTTCTCTCCATATTTGCTTGCCCATTACTGTCATTCAAAATAATTTTAGGCATTTTTTTAAATTTTGTATTTATTTCCTTATCCTTACAACATTCCACCACTAATGTATAGTTTTACAGTAGTTTTACTTCATGTGAAGTATTTGTTTACACTGGTGCATAATATTCAGGAACTGTGGTACTAGCTTACTAATTGTTATCTTTGTGACTGCTGTTAAATTAAAGTCAGTCATTCAAAAAAATAATTGTTCAAAGATGAATATGGACCCAGAGAATGTGAAAATTTGGTATCAATTTTTTTATTGTGAAAATGCAACTTCTGGCACCCATAAAACTCCCGCGGAAGAACTTCTTTTCAGGTTATAATTTGCTTGGAGGTATGTTCTCTGGAGCTAAATCAGCTTCTGCACTGTTGAACTAAGGGAATAGAAAACTGGTTCGAAGTTCTTGACGTCTTCAAATGTGCTTTTAAACTTGAGAATCAAGGACTCCAAATAAGTCTTGCATTTTCAATATTTTCACTAGAAATAGCTTCAGCATCCAACAAAGGACAAAACCTTTCCTGAAGAAATGGTAAAACTTTGTTTGAAAAGATTGAACATGTACATATTATTGATCAAGCAACGAAGTCTGTCTTCAAATCTTCATTTGAAAAATTAGTAACAAAGTCACAGTACAATTTCTTCCTTGATAGCCCATATTCTTCTCAATACCTTGCCAATTCTAAACCAGCGGTTACTATTAGGGTACCGAACTTCGAAATCGTTTGATACCAAATCTTCCAGAACATCTCGTAACGGAGTGTTGTGAAGACTGTCACCTACGATCAATGAGATATCTGTGTCAAAAATATGATAAATATTCAATGCAGCTTTGATTCCCGTTTAGAGTTTAAGGTTGAGATTTTGTTCTCTAATTTATTTTTTAAAAAAATATTTTTCTCAGTCAAAGCACTGACTCAATCATGTGTTACACTAGCCATCGTGTTCCAAGCCAAGCCAAAACATTCAACACAGGTCTTCATAACGTTGAATATATACTGGCTGAAGTTTGTGTCTTAGACTGAATGGTTGGAATTTATTGTCACTAAGAAAAATCTTCGTTTACTTTGTACTTTTTAGAATGTCATGTAGAGATAGCATTTTTTTTAGCCTTTTCATCATACGTGTTAAGATTCAGAAGTTTCAATAACTTCTATAGATATTTACAATTATTTGTTCTAATAAATTTGCATTTTGTATGTAAAATCTGTGACTGCTGTAGGTGCCCACAAAACAACAACACTCCAACAGGCTGCATGAGGCTTGCAAGTCTTAATTTGCCCAGCCTTGACGTAGATTTTATATGATCACGTTAACTGAAACAGTTTCGTTTTTAAATGTTACATACATTGTTTATATATATGACATATAGTGTTACGTCCAATTAACTGCGAAATCGACTTGCTCAATATTCTGAGCAATAGGCAATTTTCATGTATAAAGATGAATACATAAATAGCAATCTTATCTGGTGTGTTCGATGCACACAATTCAGGATAATGTACTGTAGATACCAAAGAATATACATTTTATTGGCTTTCAATACTAGAAATATTGCTTGGCGGCGGGGCTGCGCCCGGCACGGAAGGAGCTCCCAGTGCTCCCCCAGACCCCTTTGCTATCAAGGACGGGCTGAGATTTTTTTCCCCTTACTCCAGGAAGAGCTTATTGTAAGGCACAATAAATGTCGTCAGATGAAAGAGTGAAGGGTCAGAATGTAATAAAGAGTAATTATGCACACACACACACACATACAACAAATTCCTAGCTAGGCCCGAACACAGAATACAGACTTAGTGATGAGTGAAATATTTTAATAGACCTTATAATCATTGCTGTTGACCTTGCAGTGCTGTTGAAGGAAATGTGTAAGTTATTTCCCCTTAGAACATTAGGAGGCAACAGGGCTCTTGGAGGCGAGGTGGCTGAGCGGTTTCTAAACTGGGGTCCCGGGGTCGAAACATGGAGAAGACTGGGATTTTTACCAAGCTCTAATCTGACATTAGTTGGGTAAAAATGTATTCGGTTGGTCGTTGTGCTGGCTTCACGACGCCCTCGTTAATTGTATGAAACATATGACCCGTACAACATCTGCTCTATGGTCTGAAAAGGGAAACTTGAAAAATAGCGTTCTTGACCTTGGTTAGTTTGTCTATATCGAAATCTCTCCTCATTTTCCTCTCTTCATTTTCTTACGTTATTCCTTAGATTCCATTACATCGCCTCTACATCTCTTCATATCAGTTTTCCTTTTTTACTCTTACATTTTATTGCAGAGTTTTGTCTGTAAAAGCAATTTTGTATTTACTGCACAATAAGAGAGTGTGTTGAAGATAGCTTAATGAGAAGATTAATAAATAAATAAAGTGTATTATAGTTAATGGATTAGATGATAATGTTGAGAAATTAGATGATAATGTTGATAGATTAGTTGATGGATTGAAATGGTTCCCTACAAATCTACTCGACACCTAGAGGCACAAATTAAGTGTACAACATTTTTAGGTCTTAAAGCTCTTCCCAGACTAGAGAAGTCTGAACCCTCAAACTTTCTAATTGGCGCCCTAGGGCTGTAGTACTATTTTTATTTTTAAACTACTGGCGTTGACAAGCACTAAACACTTTCAGAGAGACTTTGTTTTTGTAACTATTTAGAGTCTTGTCATCAACAAGATCTGTTTTCTGTATGGATGTGGAATAGAAACACAGACTGGCATCTCACTAACATACATGAAAGAAGTTGTTTTAGAACTGATTGACAAAAAATTCCATAAAGAATGTAAAAGTACAAAAAATACTAGATCTATTTCCTGCATGTATGTCCTGTGTACTGCTGATAACAGTGTGTATGTCCTGTCTACTGCTGGTATTAGCGTGTATGTCCTGTCTACTGTTGGTATTAGTGCGTATGTCCTTGTCTACTGCTGGTATTAGTGTGTATGTCCTGTCTACTGCTGGTATTAGTGTGTATGTCCTGTCTACTGTTGATAGCAGTGTGGGTGTCCTGTCTACTGCTTGTATTAGTGTGTATGTCCTGTCTACTGTTGATAGCAGTGTGGGTGTCCTTAGGGGGACATTTTACTTGTCTAGAGAGTCACGGGTAAAAGAATTATTTTGTGAGTCATAGGAATGAAATAGTGGGAAATATGAGCATGGTATTTTTTATAGGTCAGCATTATATAAAATTTGGCGAAATGAAAACGAGGCTTAAGCTAAGAAACAACTTTCTCAATTTAAATCCATGTTGTGTATTACAAGATGAGTCTAATAAAATGTTTTTAGAAAATACTGTGGGTTTTCTTTACATTATATCACATTGACCTATAAAAAGAATATATGCTTTGAAGCTTTTATTACAAAACTTTTATCTACTAACTCTGTCTGTCTGTCTGTGTGTCTGTCTGGCCAAGAGTTTATACACGTTATTTCTCTGACTCCCAATCCCAAATCCAGCTGAAATTTTGAACAATTATTTAGTCCTTGAAAAAAGTGCTGGTATAAGCTGTTGTCTGAATATGAGAAAAGAGTTCTTGTAATCACAACAAATTCCCTTAAGGAACAATAAAGCAGTCTTAGTCTTAGTCCCCTTTGCAAGGGAAAGAAATAGTACATGACTGAATACCCTGAATTACATAACTGATCTAAATTGCATTGATACAATTAATATATTTTTTAAAAAGTATGTTTTTCATATTTTGCTTGTTTAAAAAATGACATATTGGAACTACTATACAACAGACCACATAGACATTGGTATTGAACGTGCACTATGTCTCTAGTATCTAATACAACAGACCACATAGACATTGGTATTAAATATGCACTATGTCTCTAGTATCTCCTAGTTCTATTGAAAACTGAATGGATCCTATGAGGGTCTAAGAAATGAATCTTGTTTAGACTAAGTAGTGATCTAATCTCTCGGTTACGTTTGTCTGTCAATTATCTTAATGATTCTATCAGCTGATGTGAACAAAAAGCTCAGCAGGTAATTCTGGGATCAATACATGGGGTAGGGTACAGGGCTGGCTTGAGTTAATTGTGACTGGTCATTTGTCTTCGACCTGGTCATAATCATAATTTGTTGTTTACTCTTCTCGTTGTCTGCTTAGAAGGTCAGTAGATGTTTATTAATAAAGACCTTCATTATATTGATATTGAGCCATTACGTTTTCCAATTCAGTTTTTAATCAATTTGCTTTTATGGATTTTTTTTATCACAATAACCTTATATGTAATTTAATGTATTTTTCCGTGTATTAAAATACATATTTTTAGCGACCCTAAGGGAAAAGAAGACGCTTTTGTCATTGTGTTGTTTGTCTGCAAAAGGTATAATTTGTCCGGTGCTGTGCTATTGTTTACACTGTGTGCATATTAATATACACACATCTTCGCTGTTATAAAACAAGTGAGTTGTCATCTGAATATATATGTGGGAAAAACGTTTGACAATCTCTTTTATATTTAATAAGGTTTTTTTTTCTAAACTAATATTAATTAATATTAATATTTAACATGCAAAAAAGTTGTTCCCGTGTTCAATAATACATGTCTCGCGATTGAAATTCGACAATATTCCTAAAATCTTATATAATACAGACATTACTTCAAAAAAAAAAGTAAAAAAAAGATGATGATTACGTCCTACACGTAATGCACTTAGTCATGCATATTAACCGATGACCTAAATTCTGCCAAGTAACTGTCTAGCTCAGGCAATCCATTCCATGCTCTTATAGCACTAAGGGAAAGAAGGAGCTTTTGTACAAATTTGTCCTAGCATATGGAACGAGGAATGTGCCTTTGTCCTAGTGTCTTTCTGAGTATCAATTATGTATAAAGCCTTTTTTTTTTCCTTGGTGTATTGGCAGTTGACTCCTGTACTTTAACCTTTTGACCTAGATGTCTAAAAAAACTCTTGGTATTGGATTGGTATTGTAGCATTCACTTTTTGCCTGAATCTGAATGAATCTTTTATTTATTTTTTTCCCTTATAGTCACGTTGATTGGCAACCTAACTATGATCATGGTTTTACTGTGCAAGAGGTCAAGGCGGATCAAGAGGGTCAACATACTGCTGGTGAACTTGGCCATTGGGGACGTGGCGGTGGCCCTATTTGTCAACTCCACTGAAATTTTCTTCATTGCCTTCGGAGATTGGACCCTTGGACCTCTGATGTGTAAGGTCAGCGTGTACGTCCAGGTCAGTCACATCACGTGGTTGTAAACCAAATATTGACAGTTTTTAACATTTTTTTCTTTACAATTTTATTTTGTTTGCCACAAAGTGATACAAAGCTATATACAAAGCATAGACTATATATTACATGGACTGCCAACTCTATGCACTAAGCCTATATTTTTCAATTAATAAGTTCCGTTCACCAAGGCGTCCTTAGTTATAAGGGTAGAGTACTTCCGGTAGATTTGTTTGCGATATAAATAAAACATTCTCGAAGATTTGTATCACCACTTTTACAGCAAATCATGAATGGAAACTTAATTGTTATATAAGATGTTACAGATGAAAGTGTGCACAAATCAATTTGTGACATAGATCTGTAACTGTAAAGCTTTATAAGTTATTTTCTTAGCCAATAAAGACTAACTAGACTAGCCTGTATTTTCTTGATTACGACATTGATTGAACCATGATGCCAGTTTGGATTACTTTTTCAAAATCACATTTGACAATTTACACATATCTAGTATGGTGAATGAACGTATGGTCGTATGCCAAAAGAAGTATTTTTTGGTGAGCTAAACAGAGGTGAAAATGGAAATGCTTTAAAGACCAGTTTTGGCGCTAACTTGCCTTAGCTGACATAGAAGACAGCACCTTGGTTATATGCGGCTTTTTAATAATAAAATAGAAAAAGGATGAATCACACATGTCAGTACATTCTGTGACGTTTTAACACATTGCAGGACAGGCCACTGTCCTGTTGCCTAATATTTGTCACAGATATGGCCAATTTTTGATTCACATTGCCTCATATCCTGTTTGACTGGCCTCAGTCTTGCTTATCTCCATCTCAATAGGTCAGGGAAACCAAAAATTATCGACCTGTAAGGTGAATTGTATGCAATGAGCAATACATCAGGGTTTCTGTCCAGGGCTTTGGCAGGAGGATTTGAGCCTCTCAAACCCTCACTCAAATGGAGTGTGATGATTTGGACTTTTTATGCCTTTTTTTCGGTCTTGGCTAGAGTTATTGTAAGACTAAACTATTGACATGCAGCTGTCGACTAGCCGGTATTGAGAGTCGCATCGTCGTCAAACATCAGTTCCTTAATCAGGATATGTCGTCTCCTCGTTTTGGTCAAGCCAGTTTAAGAAGCCTTTTCATCCGATCTACTGTGGACATCTACTGCATCTTCCTGGTTTTTAAAGGCGCAATGAGAGTACAGACGAAACAATTTCTAATAGTGTTGATGGCCAAAACCCATCCTTGTTTTACCCTGCTCTTGATAGATAATACCTTTAAGTCTTAGAGGAAGAACTGACAGTAGTTTCAATATTTATTTGGACAGACAATTTTCACTAGTAAAAACCACTTGTGCTTAGTGTGAGAATATTACTAAGTGAATTTGATATTTCTATTACTTTCTATTCAAGTCACTCAAGATAAATTTTATTTACAACAAAAAAATTTAATAATGCAAGTTTTTTTTTTTTTTTTTTTTTAAACTAAACTAAAGGTGCATTCTACTTCCAAAAACCTGATTTAATTGTCACTAACTTTCAAATTAAAGTGAGCTTTTTTTACTTTCTCCAATAACATTGTGTATTGTAATTTTTAAAAACAAATGTATCACTTTTACTTGTCATTGTAAAATAGTAGGTAAAAAAATCACCTTAAATACGTTACATGGTACTTAATCCTTTGCATAAAATGATAATACATCAGAAAATGAAATGATCATTTTCAGTATTTAATGTGTCATTTAAAAATGATAATTATATTAATACATATCAGATTTGCAAACAAATGAAAACCATGCAAATATTTTTATTTTGAAGTATAGATGATTAAACTTTTAAGTGTCTGAACAATACTACTCAAACATTAACTTATTATTTTAGACTTTTTACAGGAATGTATCTTAAGCTTGACTGAAAGAGAAAGTTGCTATAATTTAAATAGTAAAATTGAATAGTCTGAACATGTAACTAAAAATTGAAAAATGCTATCATTTATTGACAAGTGAATGTTGAAGTAATGTTGTGCTTTCTATTTTAATAAGTCAAGAAGCTTTAGGTCTCATTTTAGTTAAAGCATACAGTATTGCTTTTTAAAAATCTTTTTAATGTGCTAGTTAACTTGATTTAGCTTATTTATAGTTTAAAAAAAAAAATGTTTAATAATTGAGTATACAATTTTTGCAAGTTGGATAACTATTTATTAAATGAACACAAAATTTTTAAAATTATTTTCAACTAACTTTGTCAAAATATAAACATTAGTAAGAACATTATTATCTTCAATTTTTATTATTATAAACAATCCTTAATAGATTTTTTCAAATTATAGAAATAATGCTCAAGTCTTCATCAAATCAAGCACAACAAAATATTCATGAACTTCCAGCTATCAGCGAGGTACTGGTAGGTATTATGGAGCACATTCTCCTTCAACTCAGAGGATCACAGGCACTGGACATATTCTAGCACTGTTGAAGGAATAAAAACAACATACATTAAATTCATAACAAGTCACAAATTCAATCTTAGTTTCATATAGTACCAAAATTCCATATGTTCAAATCCTTTATGGATAAAATCTATGCTGAATACATCTAACAAAACAGTTCTTTAAAAAGTATATTAGCAGTATAGTAAAGTATATTAAAAGTTTTATATTAAAATGATGGTGGCTTTAAAAGCTGATCTGTCTGTATATATATAAATATCTTTTTTGGATAGCTTTCAATTGTTTCAATCTTGCCTACTTTGAGATCCAATGGATTTGATTTTTTTGTTAAGGTGTTATTTAGTAAATGTGTTTTAATGGTTGGTTGTTTGTAGTTTAGTCTGGGCTTATGTTTCAAAATCTGGTAATTTTTTCTCTGTTTTTGGGTAGGTGGTGTTTTAGGGCTAGCTCATCAGTAAGTTGGATCAGATTTCTTTGCTTATTTTGGTTGTTTTTCCAATTACTCTGTGTTAGTAGTATATTAGTATGATCGTCTTCTAACCTTCTGTATCTATCAATATATACTAATGCTGCTCTGTTGCGCCTTAACAGGTTCAATATGGAGTCTTTTTCACAGGCTGCTGTGGGGATAGTTCTAATGGGTACCACCACATAAGGCTTGGTTTTTTTGGCAGCTACTTGTATGGAAAGACAGTTATCCATTACAGATCTGATGTGTCCAGTGTAAAACTGTCTTAAGGTTTACTTTTCTGCTCCCCAGGATGTTCATGATAGGTGTTTTATTATGTTTAATTTTTGTGATGCTTTTTCTTTTAAATCTGACATAAAGTGTTTTAGAGACAGTCTTTATTCTAATTTTACACCAAGATAAGTTGGATTTCTTATTTATTTATTGGTTGTGAGTCTATTTTTAGGATGTAGTTTCTTTTAGCTTTTTTGTTGCTGTGGCTAAAGATGCTAAAGATTGAATGAAGTGGCTTTTCTTTGTTTATTTCCATTTTTCATAATTTTGAATACATAGAGATAATTGTGAGTGCTCTATTAAGTTTGGATCTAGTCAGCACTGGATATTTCTCTGTAGTCCAACTTAAAAGGTTGTCTGCATAACTTGCCTTATTGACTAAAATCAGGTCCAGGAGGTCATTCATGAAGATTAGAAAGAGAGTACAGCATCGGGCTGAACCTTGTGGTAGTCCTTCTTCCAAACTTTATTTTTACTAGAGATCGCACCTTCGACCTGTTGCATGCCGATTCACGGTGTTGAAAGATAAACTGTCACAAATCAAACCACCAATGAAGGCCGAACAATGATATAGTAAGTCGACGCTGCTTCAACAATAAAATGTACTTTAATGTTCAAGAAGGGACCCGTCGTTGTCGTTCGATTATAGTGTATTGTCTTGTATCTCAAAAAGCGTCTTGTTTGTTGTTAGCGTCAATCTCTTCTCTTTGTTTTTAATCTAACCTATCGTCACTTCCGTCACTAATGAAAAACGTATCCCTTAATTATCCCCGAAATAAATCTACACTCTAATCATGTCATAACAGACCTTCTACTGTGTCCTGGATAAAAAGAAAGAGGTGGTCTTCTGTTCTACTTGCTTTCCTGAAGCCAACTTGTGCATTGTGGAATGAGCAAGTACTTTCTAGCCACCAATAAATTCAGTTACCGGCATTAATCTTTTTTTTCTGCCATTTTGTCAATCTTGAATGTTAGAGATATTGGTCTATAACTTTTTGGGTCTCCAGGTGATTTATTTTTCTTTAAAATGGGTATTACGTTTGCGGTTCTCCTTTCCTGTGGTATGTCTCCAGTTTTCCATGTATCGTTGGTAAAGTTTTGGGCCTGTGGTCCTCTAGTCCCTGGATCATTTCATTTTTTATTTTATCTAATTCTGGTGTCCAAAAAGGTTTGTATTTCCTAACTTGACCTCAAGGGATGTTTTTTGTTGCTTGTATGATGTTGGAGTTGAAATCTGTTTCCATTATGCTTGATAGTCTTGTGTCTGTTTCTCGTGAAAAAAGCTGCCCACTTAGCATTTTTATAGTTCCATCTGCATTGGTATCTACCTGGTGTTCCAATATTGAGGAGTACAGACCTGTGGTCACTACCTATGTCTTCAAGAACTGTTTTTTAGAAGAGACTGTAATGTCTGTAGAGATAAAAGTTAGGTCAGGCCTGCTATTTGTGTTGTGTGCTCTATGGAGGAATGTTGTAGGTGAGATTTTGTTTCACAGAAGTTGTAGGTTAGAGGCATTTGTTACATCCTCTGTTTCTTTGCTACACTTGTAGTATGGGTAGCCTAGCCTAGGGAGGGTGTGTGAGCATTAAAGTCACCAGCTATTATTGTCCTTGTTTAATGTGGTAGTTGTACGTCTATTTCTGCTGTTGATGATGATGGGCAATAGAAGTTTTTGATGTTTTAAGTTATTTGTATCGTACTGTACATGTTTTACTGTTGCTTGAAAAGGGGAACAGATTTTAAAATAACTTCATGATAAAAAGAGTCATTGAATATTGTACTGAGTGTCTAAAACAAATTTTTTTAATGCATACATTAAAATATGAACATACATTTGCAAATTTAAAGTGAGAATTTGAAGACTGCTTTTATTCTTTTTGCACGAAGATGAAAGTATTACATTTTAAGCTGCCCTACTTACTGGAAGGAGGCGCATCGGCTTAGTGGTAAAGAGCTTGGCTTCCAAACTGGGGACCGGGATTCGAATCCTGGGATTTTTAATTTGAGTATTAGTCCATCCAGCTATAATGGGTATCTGACATTTAAAGTGGAAAGTGCTGGCCACATGACACAGATGATCTTTATATCATCTGCCCTATAGACCACAAGGTCTGAAAGAGAAACTTTTTACTTACTTGAAGTATCGTAGGAAGAGTTTCTGACAACAAGTGAGTTTTGTGGCATTCATCCTATTGATAAATTCTTAGGGATAAGAAAGCATCATTTGTTCTTGAAATATACATCTGCGAAAAAGAAAAGAGCAATTGCATATATTAAATTTTAAAAATATCTAAAACTTTATAGTGATTTACTTCAAAGAATTATGTAAAGACTTTCTTTAAGCATTTTCTAAAGTCATTATATGACATCTTTTTCCACCAAGATAACTGGTTAATCTGTACTTCTAATTGAGAAAAGTTGCACTATATATTTAATTCTAATGCAAGAAAGTATAATTTGAAATGAAAACACCTTATTTAGACAACAAAAGAATGGTATTGGCCTGCAGGAGCCAATTATCACTTTAAAATATCCTGGTCCCTGCACAGGATGGAGGGAATATAATATGTTTTATTTACAACATAACAACAAAATTGTGTAAATATTTGCCTGATTTCACCTAGAAATTTAGCTTTAAATAAAATAGCACATGGATTCTTATGATTAAAATAGACTTACATAACATTTAAAAATAAATTATAAAATTAATAAAAAAACTTACTGTTAAATGTATTTATACAGCTTCTGGCACTGGGTGCAAACTTTTTTGAAAACAATAAGAAGATATTGTGGCAGTATCTGGGTAAAATCTGGTAAATATTTTAATCCTCACATTGAATGGTAGCATCACTTTGGGTATCATTCAACATCCTTTGTGTACTTCTTTGGTACTTAAAAATTAAGATATTGATCTACAGTAAATAATAGCACAATTTGGAACCTACTGGAGTGTTTTGAGAATGAAAAAAAAAGAACCAATTAGAATGTATAGTTCAAACTAGTACAGCTGTTTATAATTATATCTAGGCAATATATGAGTAGTGATCAATTATATTTAGTAAAATCTAGTACATGAGTTGACAATGGCTGTAGACAGAAGTATTGCTCATCAGAAACATTAATTCTGTATAATCAGTGTATAGGAATAAAATAGATTATGATTATCATCTAGACACAGATT
Source organism: Biomphalaria straminea (assembly GCA_021533235.1). Classification (NCBI taxonomy): domain Eukaryota; kingdom Metazoa; phylum Mollusca; class Gastropoda; family Planorbidae; genus Biomphalaria; species Biomphalaria straminea. The sequence goes on from JADKLZ010001913.1 coordinate 12,102,714, forward strand.
CTAGATGTAGAAATAAAAGGAGGAAGAATGCTAGAGTAATACTAATAATAGAATAGATAGATTAATTCAGCTTCATCTTAGCCTCTGCCCTAAGTCAGGCTTAAAGTCTGAGTCTAGATCTAAGTAAAGTTGTTAGCTTGAAGTTGTTCATGATGATGACATGATCATGATGATGATTAATCACCGATGTATCTGACTTTCTCTACTTTCTGACTTGTTAACTTCGACTTAGCCTAGCCTCTTCATTTGTGAATCATTATCATGAATGAAAATGCTTGACTCTAATTTCTAAATTTAAAAAAGTTAAATTAAAGATGTTGTTGTGACACGGTTACTATGTGTGGTCAACCGTGACACACGGTCAAGTGGGATACCAGGAGTTAAGGGACTTGCGGAAGTAGTGGGGGTTGTAAACAAGAGAGTTGCTGGGTATGATGATAACTGTACATATGTTCGATTGAATTAAATGTTACATTAATGAATAAACTTGGTTCTTCACAACTGGCGCAACCCCGACGAGATACGACGAAACACAAGTAAGTGAAAATGTCGATGTACCAAATATTTAGACAAGCGGGCAAGGAAAATGGCCTGCAAGGAGAAGAACTTGAAAAGTTCATTACACTAAAAATAACACAAGAGGAAGAAAGAGAAGAGAGGAGGCTAAATAGGGAAGAAACTAGAAAGAAAGAAGAAGATAGTAGAAAGAAGGAAATCTTACAACTAGAACTAGAACTTAAAGAAAAGAAAGACAAAGAACAACAAAATGAAAAAAAAGAACACTTTGACAAATACAAACAACTAGACAGAATGTCTCCATTCGACGAAAGCCAGAACGAGTGCATTGACTCATACCTACTGAGGTTTGAGGACATAGCAACAGCCTGCAACCTCCCTCAGTCAGAATGGGCAAGAAGCCTCATGGGGCGATTGAAAGGGAGAGCCATGAATATCTGCATACAAATGCGAGAAGAGGAAAGAAAAAACTACGTGGCCGTGAAAGAGGCTTTACTAAGACAATTTGGCTCCACAAGTTACGAATACAGAAGGAAATTGAAAGAGTCGACACCTCTAGCGAACGACGATCCACAAATATTCGTCACCAACATGTCAATTTACTTCGATCGATGGGTAGACCTGTCAAAAGTGGATCACAAATATGAAACCCTCAGAGAACACATCATAATGGACGCTGTGATGGAAGCTTACAATAACAATGTGAAAACATACGTAACGGAGCGAGAGCCAAAGTCCATCAGCAGCCTCATAGCACAACTAAGACAGTATAAGGCTGCACACCCAAGAGAAGTGTTAGCTAGAGAGAACCCAACCGCGGCATCCGCTTTTATGGTGAGCAACACCGTTAGAATGCGGACACCAAGCCCTCTATATAGAAGAGAGAACGCTAACCGAAGCCCAACATATACGGAAAGAATAGAGAAAGATAAGGAAATGAGCCCAACCTATAGTTATCAAAGCCCAACATATACGGAAAGAAGAGAGAAATATGGAGAAAGGAGCCCAACATATAGCTACAAGGAACAAGAATACAGACGAAATCAGCAAAGAGTTCGTTTCCAATGTGAAATATGTGGTAGAACAAACCACACTACAGAGACTTGCTTCTACAACCGACGCAATAAAGTTGGGAACAACAGACCAAGAGACCGAGCTTTTGCTGCCAAACACGCTGATAAACTGCAGGTATACCCAGGCTTCGTGGGAGGACAGATGACCAACGTACTGTACGATACAGGAGCAACCGCAATTCTAGTCGCAAAAGAATATGTCAACTCACAACAGTACACAGGAAGAAGACAAGACTGTGTTAGTTACACTGGCCAAGTAACTACACACCTGGTAGCACATATCAACATACACACACCGTTCATCAGTGGTTGGCATGAGGCCTTAGTAATAGATAATAAGCCTGACAACATTGGTCTTATCATTGGCTGTATCGAAGGCTCTAAACCTTGCACAGTAGAAGAATTGAATAAATGGAAAGAAAAATACACACAGAAATGTTCAATGGTTACTACAAGAGCTCAGAAGA
>JADKLZ010001913.1:12190253-12200679 GCA_021533235.1 Biomphalaria straminea
AACGACAGACTACATGTCATGTTGGTCATGTTACTTTCAGATAGACAAAAACGACAGACTACAGACTGGTAAATTCACTTTCTGATCCACCTTTTATTGAATCTAGCTTTGTAGTGATAGTGAATAGGAAATTGATGGGACTTCAATGGAATGCCACGCCCTCTGTTGACCCACGCACTGACGGGAGGAAGTCTACATACTACTTCCGTTTCGTTCTGTTTCTATTGCCGATCATCTAATATGACAACCTGATTTCCGGTTCCAGTGACAGGCCAGACGTCTAGGGGAAACAACGTGACATTTACCACCACGGAGTCACAGCTTATTTACATATATCGATTTTTTGTTTCAATTCCCCTTGTGACCTTGCAACTCTAAGCACTAAGCACCTGGTCTTGCACTGGTTCTTGAATTGCGATTTTCTTCGGTTATTAGTTAAGCTATTGTTCATATTCCTTACGGAAAAAGTTTTAAATTATACTAGTGTTTCTCATCTGCTCCTGAAAAGGCAAATCAAGCATTGAATAGATGTATCATCATCGAGAAAAGTCTGGAATACCATCAGAAGATGTTGATCAGTTTTTGTAGATTTAAAATTAAAAATAAAAGTTTGAAAGCGTCCATCTGAATCACTCCAAAAAATAGTTAGAGAGTAGGGCATCTCGCAACAATTTGTCCAGATTCAGCGACATCTCTAAATCAAATCAAGCTGTTGTGGCAAAACAGACGGTGGAATTCTTCACCATTGTGACATTTCTTTAGTTCTTATGCACGTAAACGTTTACGATTTGATAGATAAACTAGGTCATACTTTTTTTAAATGATAGTTTGATTTTTTATCTACATGTTAATGTGTAAACAATTAAATAATTTACAAAGTCGCTCGTGAGAAAAACTTACTACCGTTCATTCGCTAAGATCTTCCAGTTTTTTTTTTTGTCACCTGATAAAAAGTATTCCAATGTTTGAATTTGAAGGACTACATTTTCAACTGAGCTCACAAAACCAAGTCGGCTACACAAACATATAGTAATATCCAAAATTATTTTAAGAATATTCATTAGCAATTTTAGAACCTTCTATTTTTCAAACAATACACACTTTTTTAAAAAGACAAAGCAGAATGTTTTAGTGGCCTTTTAGAAAATTGCAAAACAAAGAAATAAACAAAAAAACGGAAGTGTTATGATGAACTTAAGATACTGTTTGAACATGGATAAAAACTAAAATAAAAATTGTTAAAAACGTATCTGTCATACACAAAAAAATATTTAGTTATTGATGAAATATTATTTCACTTATGTAGCGTCACCAACAGTGTTTGCGTGAGAAAAGAAATAGACCAGATGTAGCCAAGTAAAGGCCTTCACCTTATTTTGGCTAAGTTAAAGCCAGACATTTTTATAGTGTCAAACTATAGGAGGCACAAAATACCCATTAGTTTAATTTCATTTTTAGTGAATTCAGTAATAGTAATACTTATCTAAAAAAAAAACACTAAATTTACAATTAAATCTAAAAATACTAGGTCTTCTATGCCCTAATATTTAATCATTTAAAATGGACTCTGCCAAGGTATTGAAATAAATTTTTGTCCATTACAATAATTTGTGTGCATTGTATTTACGTTATTTCACATGATAGTTCTATAAAAAGGTATAAAATTAACGATCTGTTATTGACGGCATGAAAAATGAATAAATAAAACGTTATTCAATTTTGCCTTCTAGTGCTTTTTTATTAGTATTTTTCTAAGACGGGGGCTGGCGTCTTTTAAAAACAAAAAAAATACGAAAAGTGGGCGGTAGGTCAAAAAGGTTGAAGACCACTGGACTTGATTATCAAAATAATGTTAACGAAAACTTAAAAATCTGTAATTAAACTATAATAGTGAATCTATAATGTCAACTCACTTAGTCATTAGACATGGAAAGTGAATCACCTCCATTATTTTTTTGTTAAGCAACAGGAGACTTTAGTTGTTCGAAGTTTTTTCCCTTAACATCAAAAAGTCATTGGCCTTAACTACTGTGTTTTAACTTGACCATGGTCTCTCTCTCTCTCTCTCTCTCTCTCTCTCTCTCTCTCTCTCTCTCTCTCTCTCTCCCATCCAAAAGTCAGTGTCCAATGTAATTCAGAGACGTAGGAGTGTGCCTTTTCCAAGGAATTAAGATTTCATTCAAAAGATTTCAAGTATCTACAATGACATTTTTCACACCGTGGGCGTCAAGTCACATTGGATTGGTTCAATTCGGTTGGATCATTTGAAAGTTCTGTTTAAAAGTTAGGTTTTTTTAAAAAAAAATCGAATCAGTCTGATTAAGCCTTTAAAAAAATAAACATTTTAATGACTAATTTATCCTTTTTTTTTTCTACCCCACTCAGCAAACCACGTGATAACCTTGAACTTGACAGAAATCTTTCACATAAAAGAAAACGACTGTCTTGCACCGCAAGAAGAGATGAGATCAAATGAGAAGAAACGACTTTTTTGGCGACCGGAAATGAAGTACCCCTAAGAGCCCCATTCTTTAATAGTTCCATTCAAATCATTCTAAATAACTTCAATGGCTGATATAGTAGAAAGCTCTAGCAAATGAGAATATATCAAGACATGAGACTCGGTTTACTTTAAAAGCTATAGGGCATAAAAAAAGCCACGTGTGCGGTTTAGAGATCCAAAATGTGAGATCCACTTTTCTCGTGGCAGACGTCATTTCAGTTGAAGAGCTCTAAAGAGGCAGACAACTTCATTCTTTAATTGACTGGGTCAGGTCTAATTACTAAGGGTTTTATTTTTCGGTTTTCTTACGGACATTTCTAGACTCGCGCTGCCTGCAGACACGACCTTGACCTATATTACTAAAACAAGTCTCTTTTGTTCTCGGCTTTAAATTGAATTATACGGTGTTGTATTTTCTATTAGCCCGAACAAATTAGTTCCTAAGAATGGTCCATTTAAGGTTTCTCGAAGACAAGCCAAGGATACACACAATGAATACGTACGCGTACATTGGTTTACCCAGTAAAAGATGAAAGTCCCTATTAGAGCGCGAAGCAGTTACTTGACTTCATCTCATTGGCTAGTTTCGACCTCATGTTACAATCTAAAATATTAGAAAATATAAAAACAAAAAGAAACAAAGAAATATAATGAGCATTTTAAAAATGTACACCGGTATTCAGCATTTTCAGAGTTGTGACTGAATGGTAAAGTGCTGAGATTTCAGACCGAGGGATCTTCCGTATTTTCATTATTTGGGAAATGTCCTGGCCACATGACACCCTTTTTAACCGTGGACATAAGAAATAGATGACAATTACATCCACTGACCTATAGCTGTCAAGGTCTGAAAGGAAACAAGAAATAAAATAAAGAGTAGGTCAAACAAATTTTACCATTCTACCTCCAGATGGAAGAAATCTTGGAATCTTGAAAAATTGCTCTTTTCTGTCTTAGAATAGTAATGATCTTTAGTTTTTAAAGTTTAGATAATGCGATGCCATTTCGTACATTTTAAATAGAAGGGGATATAAATCAGATAATTTATATTCAAACAAATCATAGATATAAAGACATTTTCTGTTGGTTTCCATTGAGATAATGAATCGAAAATTCTACATCGAAATAATTCAACTTATTCAAGCCTTATTCATCTTATGATTCTTTAGTTTTCAAAGTTTATAAATAATGCAATTTAGCGGATTTTTATAGTTTATTTATTACAAAACTATATACTAATCATAGACTATATATAAAGGACTGCCAACACTAAGGGTAACTAAGAATAAGTGTCGTCAGACTCCAAACTATTGGTAGAGGTACTTCCGGTATAAACTTATTTTGCGACATTCACGATGTTTGAATGATGATGCCAGCTTGGCTAATATGTTTTTTTTTCTCTTTTCATCACATTTCACAATTTCTTTTTACACAGTATATTATTAATCAGAGCTTTAAAGAGCGATCAATGAAAGAGTAAATACAGTCTTGAGAGTTGAGAGTGTCATTCATTACTTAGGTAGCCTATAAAATGGGGGATACAAGTTAAGTCTGTGAGTGAGTCAGTCCAAAAACAAAATAACAATAGTGAGTCCCTGAGCCACACACTCACGTCTTTACCAACTTTTTGTATATCTAAATTCTATACCTATTTTTTTTTAGTATAGTGTTATTGGAGAAATTATGCAGTATGCGTTTTTTAAAATATATAAATGGATAATCAGCCATAAAAATTAAAAGCAATCATGTATTTATGAATAATTGAAATATAGGCATCAAACTTTCAGCTCTAAAAGTTATTTTTTAACTAAATAAAATCCCAAATAACATCCAATTATTCTAAAAGCCATTTAGAAAATTGAGATTATTCCAAATTTTTCTTCGCCAAATAGAATGGACCTCATTCGCGAAATGTAAACAAACAACATTTTCTCTATATGTTCTATACAAATTACGCAATACGTAAGGCTGTCACGTGATCCGTATGTTTGACTATTTTATCAATATTATGATGTGGCTAAATGTGTTTATTTACAATTGGTGAATGAGGTCCATTATAGAATCATAGGGCCCTACTTCAATAAAAAGTAATTGTACACGTAGTAAACAGCAAAACTTTTACCTAGACTTAGTGACCTATATTATGGCTATAAAATATATCTACAAATACGACCGTACACACTACTATAATTTGTTTTTTGAAAATAAAAGTGCTTGAGTTTTTAATTATTTAGATATAAACTAGACTAGTTGGAGCAATATCTATGTAAATTCTCTTTTTAAGTTGGTAAATCAGATTTAGTTGTTATAAAAATCTGGCTATGCCTATAGCACTGTTACCAAAAATATGACTAACAAATAATTTGAACGTAGATCTAGAATCTAGTGTTTATCTACTCATATGACATCTGTCTGTGACTCTGAGAATCCAGATCTAGATCTATATATGATTATTATTATATCTAGTACTACTTAAGACTTAAACTTAATTGCTCCAACTGTCCAACTCTAATTCGCTACCGTTCATGCAGTGGATTCAAGTTTTACCCAGATCAGAAGTCAGAAGCTGTAACTGTAAGTGTATAAATACATTTAACAGTAACTGAGTAAGTTGTTGTTTTTTTTAAACTAATCTAAATATTTTTTTTAACGGTATGTAGGTTATTTTAATTGTAAAAATACATGTGTTATATTTTATTTAAAGCTAATTTTCTAGGTGAATATTAACACAGTATTGTTGTTTTGTTGTAAATAAAACTTTATGTATTGCCTCAAGTCTGCACAGCACAGGAGTTTCCATATCATAGACTGGCTGCTGACCAAGGCAATATAGCCCTGTCTGCCCATTGGCTGAATTACAAATTTAGTTAAGCTTCATTGTTGTAAATTATAAGCAATAGAGTCATGAAAACTAAAGCCTTTACGGCTTTACTATCTACATCTAGGATAGGTGGAAGTGATGCATATAAAATGGCCTCTCTAGTTTCCCAATAGCGTGTACTTTATAACAGCGAAAACCTTTACTTTATTATAATATGGATGGAATTTATAAGCATTAGTATAAATAGTACAAAAATTTTGTATTTTAAAGCATATTGTCATTCCTTTCCTCTAGAGTCATAATATTGTTGTAGCCAGATATAGAATCAGTGATTAGCATCTTTTATTTTGTTGTCGAAGGTGTTTTCTTAAAAATTATACTTTCTTGGGTAAGAATTAAATATATTGTGGGAATGATGTTAGATCAGTTGAAAAAATGCTTAAAGAAAGTATTTACATGATTCATCGAATTAAGTCACTATATATATTTAGATATTTTTAAAATAACAATTTTTTTTATTGCTCACATTAAAAGCATTTTTTTTTCTTTTCCGCAGATGTGGATTTCAAGGCGAAATGATGCTTTCTAATTCATAAGAGATTATCAACAGAATGGATCCCAGAAACTCTTTAACTGAAACTTCCAGTAAGTATGGCAGTTTAAAATTTAATACTCTTAATCTTATCAAATTAGTACATGAGTAAAGAGCACATAGAGAAAAAAAACATCCCAATCAATGGTTTAAAAAATACAGCAGTGTCTAACCGTTTTCCAAGATTGGAAATTTCCTCAAATTTCCACAGTATTTCTTTTTTTTTAATTTAGAAAAATTGTCTTTAATGTTTTCAATGATAGATGTTGCCAAGAAAGCACAATTCTAACTAGTTAGGACTGCCTTGATCATTTACAAAGCAACAAGTGCAAAAAAGAATAAAAGCGGTCTTCAAGTTCTCCCTTTAAATTTGCAAAGAAATGTCCATAATTTTATGTATGCAGTACTATGATTTTCAAATATTTTTTTTTCAAATACTCAGTACAGCCTTTTCTATAACTACATTCCATTCTATGTAAGATATAATTTAAAATGTCAAAGATTATATAATAGTAATAATAACAATAATTTTTATTATCTGTGAAGAAATTTGTTTTATAATTGTGCATTTCAAAATAAAATACATGATTAAAGCTAACATTTGTACAAAAGCACACAAGATATTACTATTTTTTTTAAATATTTGTTTGCATCTATTTTGTTTCACAATACATTCTCATCACATTTATAATGTACAACTTTTGTCCTAACATACCTTTTAAATAACTGTTTTGTTATATGTTTTCAAAATTGATTTCATCCATAAAGCACTTAAACATATGGAAGTTTGTAAGTTTGGTACTATATGTAACTAACGTTGAATTGGTGACTAGTTATGAAATAAATGCATTTTATTTCTATTCCAACACAGTATGAGAAATTGTCAAGTGCCTGTGATCCTCTGAGTTGAAGGAGAAAGATTGTGCTTCAAAATACCTACCAGTATCTTGCTGTTAGTGGAAAGCTCATGAATATAATGTTGTCCTTCCTATGATGATTTCAAAACTACAATTTATGAGGACTTGAGCATTATTGCTATAACTAATTATATTTTTCAGAAAGTAATTTGAAAAATTATTTCTACTAAATATTTTTTTTAAATGTATAATAGACATTTAATAAATAGTTACACAACTTCGAAAACTTGTTAGATTCTCAATTATTAAACTTTTTTTATAACATTCAACTGAAAACTTATTGGATTACTCAAACTTTCTCATTCAGTCAAGCTAAAGACACATTCCCATACTATATCTATAATAATTTAATAGTTTTTTTCATACAGGTATATATTATCTCTACTTGCTATGACAATTTGGCATGGCAAAAATAAATATTAATTATGATAAATTTTGCAGGTATGCTCAAAAAACAATTTGTTCAATTTATCAAATATTTTTATACTTTTATTGTTTTCTACTAAATAATAGGGAAACTGTATTTTCTATTTTAAATAAAACAAAGTTGTTTATTATTTCTCAAAAAAAAAAGTATATTTTTACAAAGTTAATATAAACATTGTACTGTTCAGATCACCTATCAACTTAATCATTAATACTTTAAAAAAACAACCAAAAAAAAACTTTTGTTTTTATGACTTTAATTAGTTTGCAAATCAATATAATTTTCATTTATCAATATGAAAATGACCATTTAAATTTCTGATGTATTCTTTTTTCATAAAACACAATTAGAATATTATCCATAATGTCATCCCTTCATTCTAACTGTAATTGGATTTGCAAAAAGATGGAGTGAGTTATACCGTCATGTCCATCAATTGACCTGTGTATTCACTTCCAGAACATAATTTAGCTACAGATTTCTTTAGTCAATTCATGTCAACATGAGTTGTTTGACTGGGTGGCACCCCAAGCTTGAGTTTGCATGCTCCTTCTTGTCACAAGTCCACAAATCAGATTTGACCAGAGTGCACTAAGCATGCTGTATAATGCAAGATGCACACTTCAGCCTTTTTTATTATCTTGAGAAAGAACATTTATTAGATGTATTTCACTTTGGAGCATTTTTTTTAATAATGCAGCTTACAGTGCTTTTCATCATTTTAGAATGTGTGGACTGATAATTTGCTGTTGCATTTTGTTTTCATAAGTCAAAGACACAAGAGACTCTAAATGACATATATCTTCAACTCAGTGCAATAGCACTTTTCCATGTTGTTTGTCTAAGTGGAAGCAGATAAAATGTGTTCCTCTATTTGCTGTACAATCCTCAAAATCCATAAGTACATGAGAAAAAAAAGAAAAGAAATTCAAATTAGTTGAAAGTTAAAGATAATCTCACTTGTGCTAAATCACCTTCGATTTAAAAGTTAGTGACAATCAAAGAACTACATTCAGAAAAATGAAACATGCATTAAAATAATTTTTCATTTCTAAATACAATTTCTCTTGAGTGACTTGAGTAGAAAGTAATAGAAATTTGATCTTTACTTAGCAATGTGTTTTTACTTAAGCAGAGAAAATTGGCTGTCTAAATAAGCAATTGAAAATAGTGTCAGCTTTACATGATAGGAACTGTACAGTTTGACAATTCTTCCTCTAGTTTAGGTTGTTATCCATCAAGAGCTGGGTAAAGGAAGGATGTGTTTCGGCCCCAACACTATTCTGCATCGATTTTTAGCCTGAATCTGGGCGCATCCTTTGGCACCAAAATCAGACTGATGCACTCCCTAGTCATGGCCACATTTCTATTTGCATGTGAGTCTTGGACGCTGACTGCAGAGCTAGAGAGGAGGACCCTAGCAATGGAATTGAGATGCTACAGATCATAGGCATCTCATGTAAAGACCGCATGACAAACCAAGAGATTAGAGACAAAGTTATTGCAGCAATCGAACCCCGTGGTAACCTACTAACTACTGTGAAAAGCTTAAAATCTATTGCCATATAACTAGATCTTCCTCCAGGAAAAAGAAGAGGCAGGCAGAGAAAACGGTAGGAAGACAACATAAAAGAATGAAAGAAGTTCTAAACAGGGCAAAGGATAGAGAGGAATGGAGAAAGAAGTCTACAAGTCTTGCTTGGTGCCCCAACGGTCCACCAGACTAAGGGATAGGTAACGGGTCATGATAACTCCTTTACAATTCTGGAAGATGGAGTATATATCCACAGTAGATCGGATGGAATGCTCCTTAAACCGGCTTGTCCAAATTGAAGGGACGACGTATCCTGAATAAGGAGTTGATGTTCGCCGACTATGTGGCATTCACTGCCTGTTTGCAATAAGGATTACAATGGCTAGTAAATGCTTTGACAGCTGCAGATACAAAGTGTTCACCAAAGTGTTACAATAAGTCTCACCAAGACAGAAAAAAGGGCATGAATAAACCAAAACCAGTGGTTAATCTGGAATCTGGACGCATCCATTGTCTTTTAAGACTGAAGGATGCATACATAGCCTTCATAAAAATAACCTCTATATTTAGAGAAAAAGAGAGAGGTATATAGATTACATAAATAGTCCTTTTTCAAAAAAAAAACATATTGGGCCTATTTTGCTTAAACTTTACACTTCAACTTGTAGACAACTTTATAACCCTAAATCTATTACTTTCACATTACACATTGGCCTAATATAGGACTATTTTTAAACTTGTAAACACAATTTCATTTAGGCCTATTATACTATAGTAAGTGCATGTAAATGTGCTTTAACTCATACTAAATCTTTGCCAAGAACATGGATTTAATCAATGTCGTAAACAAGTAAATACACGAACTATACATGCTTGGCTAAATAGTCTATATTGGCTAAGAAAATTAATTATAAAGCTTTAGAGTTATAGATCTAAGTCACAAATTGATTTGTGCACACTTACCTCTGAATAATCTTCGATGGCAATTGAGTTTCCATTCATCATTTGGTGTAAAATTGGTGATACAAATCTTTAGTGATAGTTTCTTTATATTGTAAACACATTCACCGGAAGCCCCTCTACCAATAGTAGAGCGCAACCGAAGGACGGGACTTATTTAATTGAAAAATATAGGCTTGGTGCGCATAGTTGGCAGTCCTGTATATATATAGTCTATGATACTAATATAGTCACGCAAATCTATGATATAAAGACATTTTCTGTTAGTTTTCATTGAAAGAATATGTCATTATCCAAAATCGAAATAATTCAAGCCTGTTTATTTTAACCATCTAATGATTTTAGAATGTCATTTCAATAGATTGATTACCTAGATCTTTCAAGTTCTATATTTTCTATCTAAAAATTGCGAAATAATAATTATGAGAGACTAGAGTGCTCTCATTTCCAATGTTCCATTAGGCATTTTCTGGTCTTTGGTCAGTTTTAGTATGTCGTTGGTACTTTTGTTTTTTTCCGAATCAACAATAAAACTCCTCAGATTATGTAATCTTTATGTGTGACTCGCCACTGTTTCAGACATCTATTATGTCTTCATGTCACTGGCGGATCCAGGGGGGGGCGGTAGGGGTGATCGCCCCCGCCCCCACTCGGCCGATCTACCCCCCCCCC
>JADKLZ010001913.1:12218847-12263837 GCA_021533235.1 Biomphalaria straminea
TTGTTCTTGCAATAAAACATTCTTGTTCTTGCAATAAAACATTCTTGGATCAGAAAGAAGCTAATGCCATGATTTCTTTCTTTCTTTAAATCACATCAGGAAATCATAGTTCAGTTTTACTTACTAAAATGTAATTTAAAATTTGTAAACATAGATGTTACAATGTCATAAAACACCTCACCATAACCTATTACTTCTATCATTTGAGATTGAACTCATTGGTTTGATCTTTTTTTTTTTTTTGTTATAAGGTCTCTTAAAAAAGTCTTTGCTTGTTAAAAAATAAAATGCATAGAACTACTGGCATTTCCGATCTACTTTTTAGTGGCTCCAGGATTTCACAATTTTTTGCAAATTTCGCCTTCAATATGCATAGTTTTTATTTTGAAATGCATAAAATGCATGTTTTCAGAAGGCCATTAGATATATATAGCACTTATGAACATACTTTAAACACTAAGACAATATAATATTGGAATTTAGAAGTATTAGGTTACAGTACATAAATATGAACTCCTCAATAGGACAGTCCCAAACCTTGCTCAGAAAGGAGGAGGGTTGGGTGTAAGGCTAGCTACCCTACCCTGTAGAAAAACCACTAGCTACAGAAACAGTAAATCAACAGAAGTCACTGACCTGGGAGAGGATGGACCTCCAGCTGGAAGGTTTATGACACATATATGTCAGTGAAAGCCAAAGTAATATGGAAGCCAACAGGCTGAAGACCATCATCTCTACCAGGACCACCACCACCATTGGTATGGGAAGGTCCTGACCATGTAAGAGCCTGGGAAGACAGCGCAAGTGGCAACTGAAGTGATAACCATCTTAGGAATCAGCAAAACTAGTTGGAGTGGTTTCGGGCGAAAAGACTGACTTCAGTTGAGCTACCTTCATTCTCAGGACATAAGCAAGAGACTATACACACACCCAGGGAGTAGCCCTAATGCTGTCTAAGCAGTCTCAGAGAGTACTTTTGGATGGGAAGCACATGTACCGTGGATAATAACAGCCTCATTCCACACAGTGAAGAAGAGGATTAACTTCTAAAGATATTGTCCAATGCTACGCTATCTCCTTCTGGTACAAATCTGAAATGATTCAGCTATATCCATGACACTGTGTATATATTTGATAAACTATAGTAGATAGTTGTAGGTATAAATATGCATAATGTTGGAAATGCAAGGATTTATGTGTATTTTGTTTTCTAAAAAGCAAATATACTTTATAAATACTAGTCATTAGGTAGTTGAGAATTTGCTTCGAAGCTCAGTTTATTTGTTTTCCAGATGTCATACTTCACAAACAATTAGCAAGTCAATTAACACATTAATAGTCTTTTAATTACAAGAGGATCATTTAGCCCAGCCTATCTAATGCTGTGCTCACCCCTCCCTCAGAGACTGATCCAAATTATACATCTCAGTTCATTATAAAAACAGTCTGTTCCATTTAATGTCTGATTAGAAAGCAATTAATAATTTGTGCTACAAGGTTCCAACTTTTTTTTTTTTGTCATAAAAATAGTCTAACAAAATAGGCCCTAAGATGAATAGTGTGTTGAGAACTCCATTTCATCAAAGAATATTGCAATTAAGCACAAAATGCTACACTGAATTATTGTGTTAAATCAAGTTTTTAAATCATCTAAACTAAGATAAGTGTGTTTTGTTATAAATACTCGAAGACAAGCCTTATTTTAAAGATAGAACATTTATAAAGATTTACTGCTGCTGGAGTAAAAAAATAAACTGTATAGAAGAGAATAAATAATTATGAATCCCAAAGATCAAAACTGCAAAATCTAAAAATTTTGTTACTCCTAGAAAACTAAGATAGTAATGCTAAATACACATCAGTAATGTGCCATCTTCCAAACATGAGTTTGTTCCTTCCTTTTTTTAACTAGCTGTAATTCTGTCCTACATTAGTATCAATATAGTATCATCCTATTGTGGCATATCAGGCACTATAATCATCTTTCCTCTGCGTTCCTTATGGAACATAGGGCCTCAGTCAAATCATGCCACTCTCCACTGTCTCGGAGGTGGGTGGCTGAGTGGTAAGGCGCTTGGCTTCTAAACCGGGGGTCCCAGGTTTGAATCCTGGTGAAAACTGGGATTTTTATTTCGGGATCCTTGGGCGCCTCTGAGTCCACCCTGCTCTTTTGGGTACTGGTACCTGACATTAGTTGGGGAAAAGTAATGGCGGTTGGTCGTTGTGCTGGCCACATCACACCCTCATTTACTGTAGGCCACAGAATCAGATGACCTTTACATCATCTGCCCTATAGACCACAATGTCTGAAAGGGGAACTTACTTACTTACTCCACTGTCTCTAGCTAGTTTTTAATGGCTTTTTCCTGTATATCAGGCACTATACCACAGTAAAATATTTCAACGTCACTGTAGCTATTACTTATTTGTCTTCTTTCTGTTCGCAGCAACCTATGAAAGCTCCTGCAGCAGTTGCCACTGTAGTCACAGGAGAAAGTGTTTTCCATAAGGTATGCACATTTTTTGTTAACTTTGATTGTATCCACTTGTATCCAAATTTTAAAAAATCTAGGCCTTTATGTGAAGGTTTTAAAATTCAGATGTCTCATTTTATTTTTCAGGACCAATATTATCAAATAGGGGATGTAGTCTCATTGGTGGACCATGATGGAGGGGTTTACTATGCTCAGCTGCGGGGATTCCTTTCTGATCAGTATAATGAAAAAAGTGCTGTGATCACATGGTTGCTGCCCACTACAAATTCACCACCAAACAGATTTGACCCCAACTCTTTCATTTTAGGTAATCTAAAACAGCCAAACCTACATACATTTTGTTTAATGAGATTATCTAGGAAATACTGAAACATGTCAGAAAGTATAGCAAGTAGTCACAATTGAACCATTTAGGCTAGTGAAACACTTGTGTCTCCATACTTTTATTGGGTCTGAAATCATCTAAGTCCTTTTAACTTATAGCAGCATTCATTCTAAGCAGTTGGTTGTCAATCATCCAAGTCCTTTTAAGTTACAGCACCATTCATTCTAAGCAGTTGGTTGTCAATCATCCAAGTCCTTTTAAGTTACAGCACCATTCATTCTAAGCATTTGGTAGTCAATCATCCAAGTCCTTTTAAGTTACAGCACCATTCATTCTAAGCAGTTGGTTGTCAATCATCCAAGTCCTTTTAAGTTACAGCACCATTCATTCTAAACAGTTGGTTGTCAATCATCCAAGTCCTTTTTAAGTTACAGCACCATTCATTCTAAGCAGTTGGTAGTCAATCATCCAAGTCCTTTTAAGTTACAGCACCATTCATTCTAAGCAGTTGGTTGTCAATCATCCAAGTCCTTTTAAGTTACAGCACCATTCATTCTAAGCAGTTGATTGTTTTTCTCATCCTCACCATAGGCCAAAGTAAAGAAAAATGCATTTTTATCTTATAATATTTGCTTCTATTGCACAATGTCACATCCATATAAACCTTGAGCAGTTGAGAAGAAACAAAAACCCAACACATCCATATAAACGTTAGAGCAGTTGAGAAGAAGCAAAAACCCAACACATCCATATAAACCTTAGAGCAGTTGAGAAGAAACAAAAACCCAACACATCCATATAAACATTAGAGCAGTTGAGAAGAAACAAAACCTCAAATTCATATAAACCTTAGAGCAGTTGAGAAGAAACAAAACCTCAAATTCATATAAACCTTAGAGCAGTTGAGAAGAAAGAAAAAAACAAGTGTCTGTGTTGCCTCTCACTTTGTTTGTTAATATAAACATCTTTAAAAAGTTACTTGGTCTAAATCAGTGTTTTCCAAACTGTGTTCTGTGGAACATGAGACCTAACTATGTGTTCCACGAACTACTGGAATAATTGTCAAGTAGGCCACCACATTAATTAATTTCTCTAATAAGCAAAGTAAAAAAAAAATCTTAAAAAAAAAAAAAAAAAAAAAAAAGCTTGTCTAAGGAAAAGAGCTCCACACTTACAATTATATCTCTCAGAATTGCAGAAGTTATTTACTTTATTCAATATTGAACTAAATAAACAATTACCAATAATCAACCGACTAATTAGTTATTTTTTAATTTGATTCATAATTGTTAAATACTGGTACAATAAATAATTGTTTGAAGTTTAATTTTGATTGGAATATGGGTGTGGAAGAGTTCAATTATCTATTTAGAAACATCAAGATTCACACAACACTTAAATGCAAGAATGTTGTTCATTGATTTCTCATCTATTTTCAACACAATCCCAATCCATATCCTTACTGAAAAAAATAAAAAATAAGTCCCTATATAATTCAATTACTAATGAATTCTTGACACTTGAAAAAGTTCAAAGTTGTGGAAGAGGTATTCTTTTTTTTTAAATATTTAGAGTTCTCTTTGCTCCTACCAATCTGTTTCATAAATTATATTGAATTAAATTGTCATTGAAAGAATTTTTTGTTCTTTTCAGGTCCAGAAGAAGACTTACCTCGGAAGTTAGATTTCATGGAGTTTGTGTGTCACGCCCCGTCAGACTATTTCAGATCTCGAGATTCTCCATATAAAACATTTGACCCCGAACCTAAACTTTGTTACATCTGGACCTCTATAGGCCCTCGCATCACAACAGCGCCCTCGATTGATGAAATATTTGGTGTCAGTGATGTAGGCTCATTAGACAGTAGTGTCAAACTAAAAGCTGAGAAAGACAAAGTGAAAGACCGCCCTGGCTATCGGGAGAAAGACAGATTAGAGAAACGTGCAATCAAAGTGGAATCAGATGAATAAGTCTGTGACTGCCATAGGATACTATTGACACATTAGATGTTTGTAGGCATGATCTTTTTGAAAGCTCAAACCATGGTGTGACTACTGTACATACCACATGACAGCTCTATACACACTGGGAATATACATCACTCCACAAAGAACAAAATCTAAACCACACTTTTAACTTGTTTTTGTTTGTGAGACATTTGACATTCATCACTGTTCAATGTGTTTCCTTGGAAACTCTAGAGCAGTGAATGTTTTATTCTCTCTTACCAGCAAGTGTTCATCCAGCCACTTGTAAGGTCTGCCATGGGGAGCATGGGACCTATTTACTTAGGGGACATAGGACATTTTCTACTACTGTTTTTAATCACTAAAATATTGTTATTATGATTTTAGATTTTATTTTTATCAGATCATCAGTCTGAATGTGGTCAAAGGTCAAAGAAAATATTTTTAACACTGCAAAGTTTATTGAAGGAAAATAAATATTGTTTTGCAAACAAAAATAAAGTTAACATTTTTAAAATCATTTATTTCAATTGTGTTTTACTGTTGTAACAATTGTCATTTCTTATGTGTATAGCACGTCCCAATGCTTCTAGTTCTTGCTCTCTGATCCAGTCTTTTGTATAGATATGTGGGCAAGAAGATGTAAGAAAAGGTTTCTGTACCTTTAATAGCTCAGTAGGAAGATCATGGCATGTTTTCAATTTTGACTAGAGATTTAAGCAGGAGTCTCTCAGCTGTCACACAGCCTACAATGTGTTTTTCTAGGAATTCAATTCTGTGTGTCTAGCTCCTAGTTATTATCTCTCCAGACTACAAAATGAACATCTTCAGCTGTGTTTAGTGTTGAACACTTTACTAGTTAGACATTTTTTTTTTATAATTGTGTAAGAGAATGAACTCAAAGACCAATGCCAAAGTGCTTTGTTTTGTTGAAACATTAAGACGTCTAGATTTGCCATCAGTTAACTTGTTTTATGTAGTCATGATTTAACTCTCTCAGTAAGTCTTGTATACATAACAGAAATGTAGAAGAATGTCAACTTTTTTGTGACAACTTCTATCATTCAGTTTCAAATATTTCATATGAATGTTGCAGTTCATCTACAACTCAGTGGACAATAAGTCAATTACACTATCTTGTAGGCCACACTGAACATTAAATCTGGCTTGAAAGTACATTTTAATTTGGTGCCAGATATTTTGTATTGAAGTGCTAGTTATCTGTGATTGTCATTGCAGACTTATAGTAATAAGCCGAATGTTGTCTAGCTCCTTTGCAAGTTCTGATTAATTGGACTCTATGGATAAGCAGAATGTTTTATTTGTATAGAGTGGATTGGAATCTTATAAATTTTAACTGATTAAGCAAATAAAGCAATGAATGTAGTATGTTATTGAAAGGATTCTTCCATAATATAATCACTTTAATCAGTGACTTATTTTACTTGGTTCTGGTGTTTAGTCTATTATTGTTTAGTTCTACATTAAGTCTTTCCCCAACACATGTACATTAGTTACTCCAAAAATACAATTTCAAAATTAACTTTTACATTCTTTTATTTTTGATAACATTGTAACACTCTTTCAATCAACAAAGGACATTTATTTTCAACAGTGTCCAAACTACGAGAAGATCAATGTAACAAGTGCAGACAAACATGATCTATTTGCTTCTACTCTACAAATGTTTATCACATATAAACCATTTGAAGTAGAAGACCCATCAGAATGTTTCTTTGAATGACTTCAACAATTTATGTGACAAGAAACATTTATTTACATAACATTAAGGAAGAAGAAAAAAAGAATTACTTTTCAAAGTCAAGACAAAAATAATTCAAGACATTTAAGTTATGACATGGCAGTCTCACATTTCCAATACAATTATAATTATTATATATGTCATTAGAATAGTCATACATTTCTTATGTTGGTTTTATTCTATAAGACATAATTATAAACAATATATTCATTTTTCAAAATAACAACCCAATGAAATGATAACAATAAGACAATGTCTTTATAAATGATGAGTATGGTATATCACATGGCCATGCACAAACCAAATGAAGGAATATTTGTTTACAATGTGTAACAACTTGAACCCAAACCAAGAATTCTTGACATTGGATTCAAAACTAATGAATGACATGTATTTTACTTTGAAGAAGCACTATTTGAAAGATGTATTAGTGACAATGAATGCCATGTATTTTACTTTGAAGCAGCACTATTTGAAAGATGTACTAGTGACAATGAATGACATGTATTTTACTTTGAAGAAGCACTATTTGAAAGATGTACTAGTGACAATGAATGATGCTGACCCACTTGTTCCCAACATTGAAAAAAAAAAGGAAATTAAAATTGTGTGTGGACCTAGAAAGTTAATTTCTCATAATTGTGTGAGAAATAACTGACATGCTTTTGGATAGACTGGTGAACTGTTCCACTAAATACAGTGTTTGCTTTTAATTGCTGAAGATCATTACTAAATTATTTTTCAAGGAAGCTTTGATTTGAAAGAGTTCCTCCAACTGTTTGCAAGTTGGCAAAAAAAAAATCTTCATAAGAATCAACATTGCTTATATTTAGTGGTCTACCTTTTAATACCTGTATTTGTATTCATCTGAGTTCAACTCATTGTCATTTTTTGGATGTGTTCAAAATACTTTTTTAATTAGATCAACTGTTTAAACTTTAAGTAATCTTAATACTAACCATGATAGATTTTTTTTTTTTTATTTAAACCATGTATTTAAAATGACTTTTTTTCTGGTATTTGTAAAGCACTAAAAAAAAACTATGAAGACACTAAAATGAAACTCACAGGTATTCAATAAAACAAAACTCTTAAAGTTAGCTTCATAACATATCTACAATGTATTGGTATTTCATTTTTAAGTGAAGAGGAAGTACCAGTTGTTGTTTTTAAAATAATGCTGTCAAATTTCAAATAGCTTACAATTATAAAGAAGGTCTATTGATGGAAGTGATTCATATTTGAAGTGCACCTATACCACTAGAAATGTTTCAATGCAAATTATAGTTATAGTGCAAATCCTGGTCATAGTGCATTGTTTACATTTAGATTGACTGAAAAAAAAACACTGCACAAAGTCAAAATCAATCCTTTGAGCAACTTTTACAATTTACATTGAAGACAGTTAGTTTTAGCCAAGAATAATTGATTTTCTTAATTTTCAAATGGTGGCAAAGATTATACAAGCATCACTAAAACAGAATTTAAAAAAAAAAAGGGGTGAAGGCATGATCATTCTTTAAAACCATGGATTAAATTGTAAGCATTGGCATTGTTGTTCCATTCTGTTCTACTTGAAGACACTCTCAAATAGCATGTTTAGCATATTAAATATTTTATTGTGTTTATAAAGTGCTTCCCATCATAAAATATTACAACTTCAAGAGAATCAAAGTCTAGAGGAATGCTTAAGAAAAGGATTACAGGTAAGTAAAAGGCAACAGTACATATATATTTATAAATGATAATGAACTATTTTGGGCAATGAAATTATTGTCTGCTATCTGAATTCAACAGTTGGCAGATAACATTAGTACAGTAGGAATAAATATTCAAGGACACACTTCAAACATTTGTTGTTGCTTAAAGCACTAATGTCAATAAATATTAACTGGCGCATCTCACCAGCCCTAATAATAAATAGTTAAAACACACACAGAATTCATGCAACATGCAGACTGATTATCTAGGTCATGCAGACACATCTCATAATGGGCAAAAACATGCAAGAGTTCTCATCAAGTAACACAACTTTCTGCATGTCTATTGATTTTAACATTATTTTGAAATATTTACAGGGATATATTTTCATTTCTAGAATTTCACTCTGAGATTCAGGAATTTTGATCAGTTTGATGCTGAGTTGTACCTGCAACCTCAAAAGATTTTCTACCTCCAGATACTAAGTAAGGAGGTGGAAGGTCACATGGTTTGGAGAGGGGCAGTGGTTGGATCATGTCTGTATTTTCTGGGACGTTGACAGATAGCTGGCCCTCCTCTGACAGCCTCTTCCTTCGTAGTATGAAAAAATACTTGAGAGACTCATAGGAACTGATCATGATGGCACAACTTGGGGCTACTTTCAAAAGTCTGGGGATCAAACCTGAAATGAAAATAGATGTTCTCTTTTCTGAATGAACCTCTGTACATGAGACTTAGACTTAAACAATGTTAATAACAAAATATAAATATATACTGAGATGCCTACATGCTAAAATGGAGATGTGTATTTTTAGAGGCAAATGTGTATTTTCCTAAATATAAAAAAATATACTCAGGAAAGACTAAAATCATTTAAGCATGTAACATACATGAAATGCAAAAATTCTATTTAAAAAAAAACACAGTATAAACGCAGTATAAAATATTCTGTACATTTGTCAAAATATTTACACTTTTCTGGAATATGTTAGAATGATGCCATTCTTGTCACTTGGTGATGATTTTATGATCAAAATGGTTCCATAATAGCACCAATAGAAAATTCATTTAAAAGAATGAGAATTTTTTTGTTAGAAGTGAAATAAGACTTCCAACAAGATGTAATGGTTTGCTTTGCTAGATCAGTGACTCCTAGTTTTATAAAAGTATTTTTGTCTATAGGGCGATTTCTTTACAACGTATGCAGACACTAGAGATATTTTATCCCATTTTAAAAGAATTCAGATTTTCTTCTTTCAAACCATTTCTTACAGAATCAACAATGACAGCTTTGGCATCCTGTACAATCACTAAAAACAAATATTTTTCAGATTGTTGTTCAGACAGACAATCCTAACTAGGGATTGAACTTGTTTCTACTATAGAAGCTGGACTATTGAGTCTGCTGAATAGATAAACTGCTGTTGTAATATAAAACTATTTATTCTGGATTCTGATGCTTGAAGTTGTTGAAGAGAGCACAAGAAATCAATAATTTTTTTCTCCATAAGAACATAGCACACTCATCCTTGAATACCCCTAATTTCATTCTTTGAATTTATATTTTCAAAAGTAATGGAACATAGATATGCCATTAGTGACTATTCATTTACAGTTGCTTGGTAGTAATGTGCATGGGCTATTTAAAGGTATTTTAACATTATTTACAATAACATGGACTCGTACAGTCCTGAATGTGAAATACTAGATCTATCATTCTATCGAAAATTAGAACAGCCAATTTTGCCCCTTTGTTAGCGGCCCCCGTAAGGAGAAAAAGCCGCTATTAGGTTTGTGCAAAATGTCTGTCTGTCCGTCTGTCACACGCAGGGCGCCGAAACTAGAAGAGATACGAAAAATATTTTTTCACCATTAAATGCGGCTAGAAAAGTTTAGGTGCAACGGCTACTTTTAGTTTTCTAAAAGCAAACCGTTTAATTTATAAAAATTATTATGCAAGCGATTTTTTAATAATAAAACACCAATTGTGAAGCAATTAGGTAAATGTAAGGGAGGAAATGTTACTAGAAAAAATGCTCTTGGCATGTAGATATCACGCACATTTTTTAAAATGACTTTCTGTCTGTCTGTCCGTCTGTCAGACTCAGAGCGCCAAAACTAGAAGAGATATGAAAAATATTATTTCACCATTAAATGCGGCTTGAAAAGTTTAGGTGCAACGGCTACTTTTAGTTTTCTAAAAGCAAACCGTTTAATTTATAAAATAAATTATGCAATTGATTTTTTAATAACAAAACACCAATTCTAAAACAATTACATAAATGTAAGGGAGGAAATGTTACTATAAGAAATGCTTCTGCCATGTAGATATCATGCACATTTTTTAAAATGAACTTTTAGCAGCGGCTTACGTGTACTAGCGTAAAGCCCGGAAATGACATGATTCTAAACTAATTTCTTAAATTTTTAAAAAAATCAGATTTTAAAAAAAAAAATTGTTTAGTGCCCCCATTAGAATAAAACAAGCATATTTTTGTGCGTTTTGTCTGTTGGTTGGTCTGTCCGTCACGGTTAGAAAAAAACACTAAAGGCTTTTGAAGATATGATTTAACCTTTACTGTTCTTTCAGAAATATTGCGATAGTTTAAGGATAGGAGCACACAGGAATTGAGCCAGGGACTTAGAAGGAACATCCGAAACATCTTGCGAATAGGCGGATCTGACAGGACTCCAACTCTCTTTGTAATCTTGTTTTATTTTAGATTTGATAAAAGATAAGAAAGTAGATCAATAGATCCTCGAGTTAGATCTACCAGACCTAGTCAGTAGTCTAAATCTATGAACTATGATTAGATCTACCTTGATCTACATAATTTCTAGATCTAAATTAAGTCTAGTACACAACTGGTCACATCTAGAATCTAGACTAGATTAGTAGATCTAGACTGAATCTCGATCTATTTAGATATTAATTCTAGATACAGAATTGCGTAAATTTGGGGTGCATGACATCATTATCTTCTTTTCTTATCCTAAAACACAATACTACATCAATAAAAGTACAATGATTTAGAACTAAACAATCAATCAGTTTGAAAACTTGAAATAATCTGACACATGAATGTCCGCTTTATTTGCACCTGAGATGAACTCTAATTGGTAGCAAGGCTTTATTTGCACCAGCGAAATCAAGAGACTTGTACATATTTTAAATTTTTAGTGTTAGCAGGCAAAAAAAAAAAAAAAAAAAAAGAAAGACAATAAAGGCATATACACACCGATGTACAAATATACATATATAGGCCTATGATAAACAACAACTTGTTTGGGTTTTCTTTGGCTTTTGCTGGAGAAATGTGTAATTTTAGATGATAAAGTGTATTTTCATGTTCACTTATGTGCAAAAAACTCAATATGCATACTTGTAGGCAACTTATATATAAAACAATATATATATATTCTTTAAATGTGTACAAAGTTAAATAAATATACCATGACAACAATTGTACTAAGAAATTGATGGCCACTAATGTTCGGTACTAAAAAATACTTGATTAAAAATGAACTAACAAAACAATAATCACATGTAATTAAGTCCGATACAAAACAAACCTGTATAAAGAGCACGAAAACCTTCACCAGAATAAATTTTATGAATAATCTTCCAGGTCGACTTGGTCTCAGATTTTTTACCTGGAACAAAAATTAACAAAAAAGTGATTAGGAAATTTTCTAATAAGTATGTGATCTTATGTTAAAAGTATAACAATTATAGAATATTGTCAGACACATCAAAATTTTATATGCATACCTAACAATACTGTTTCTCCTAGCTCAATCTGTCGACGCGTTTTGATTACGTCAAATGGAAGTGTAATGACAGCTGCAATCTAGGTCATAAGAAGAAAATAGAAAACTTAAATGTAGCAACTTGCAACAGCAGCCAAAAAGTGTAAAGAAAAGTTGACCTTTCCAACTGGAAAAATCCTCAACTTACCCTAAGCAAAAAAAGGTAACTCTTTAACAAAAAGTAAGGTCTAACAGTCATAAGTAAATTAAAAACTAAACACAGATCTATATGTTTAGTTAAAAAAAAATAGTTTTAAATACCTTTGGAATAAAAAAAAAAAGCTTTAACAAACTCCATTTCTCAGGAGGGGGCTTATATATTGAAGTATTTCTCAGAAAAAACAAAACACATTCGGTTTTCACTAAAAAAAATTGTCACCATGCTCTCGTTCTGGCTTTATACCAGATATGATGAGCTCTTCTTACAGGAAAGTTTTAAATAACTAATGCCAGCATCCCAACACATTCTAAAATTAGGACTCTTATATTGATAATGCATCCAACCACAGTATGAGCTATTGGATTAAGGATTTGTTTTAAAATAGTTGACATGCACCATTCACTGATACAAACATACAAATTAATCTTTTGAAACAAAAAAAAAAGTTAGAACTGCTCTACCAGTTGAAACTTAACTAAGTTCAATGTCAAAAGTTCTTACAGAGCCTGAAGTAGCCCCACACATGAAGGATTCCACAAAAGATAGAGTTGGATCAGGCCGTGGCCAAGCGTAAATGATATAGGCCTTAAGAGCTTCATAGTTGGACCAGTAGAGAGCTGCAACATAACCAAAAGACATTTTTTTTTAAATTACTTCAAATGAAAATAAACAAAAGCTTTTATAAGCAAAGTTTAAGGGTTAGACTATGAAAGCATCTCTAACAATTTCATAGTGCTAGATTCAGAGGTCAACAAGATAGTAAGAACTTTTAAATCTGAAATCAGAAAACAGTTTACTATATTTTAATAGCAGCCATTACCTGAAAAAGGGACATCTCTCAACAATGTAGGCCCCAAGCCACGCCATAAAGACAAAATTCCATCCACTCTAACAGAGTCAACAACAGATTTCCAAACTTGGGTGTATGTGAAACGTGTGGACTGCATTTTGGTGCGAATCAATTCTATAGGGCTGATCAGAGTGGCTGCCCAGACTGGAGATAACATTCATGACATTAAAATGGTTGAAACATCAACATTAGATAAAGACAAACTCAACTGTTTAGTAAGGGCCTCACTTAGTTGTAAAAAAAAACAACAGTTTATTTCATTCTTGACCAAATAAATGTTAATTGACATCTTTACATGTTCAGACAAATTAGACAAATTTAAAATGAAATATATTCAATGGTATAATTGTGAATTTTTTTTTACAATAGTTAGCTATTTAGTGGCATAATGGATTCTTCTTTCCATACCTCTGGCAGTGGCACCAGCAGCCAAAGGCTTCCACCTATCAGTGTGAACATTACTGTCATATCTCAAACATTGTTTCAATTGTTCATAGCAGGTGAAATAGACTACAGTGGCAGGCAAGGCCATCACTCTAAAATTGGAACATTGCTAGTTAAGTTTTTGGACATTCTATTGTTAAATGATAACAAGATAGAAGACTTAAACACTTTTAAATCATGGGTTAGAAAAATATTATGACTAGAATATCTTATTACGTTCATAATGTCTTCTTACTTAATGAGATTATAAATGTTAACTTAAAATGTATGGTTGCTTTGACAAATTATCAGAAACTGATTCAATTGCTGCTCCTGTCATACAAATATTATGAATAAACATAATGAATATCCTTATCTATATTTCTGACAAATCCCCTAAATTTAATTACTCAGTATTACTACTGTTCATTTATTCATGTTCATATTAAGGCACCAGGTCTGACCCATTTAAAAAAAAAGGATTATATCACAAACTCAAAAAGTAATGAATGAAATAATTGTTAACCTGACACGTGGTAATGGTAAATAGGAGGTCAGGATGTGACTTTCAAGGGAAGCAAAGTTTTTAGTAGTATGATCAAGACAAAGAATCTACATTTCAGTATTGTATATACTGTCTATTACATACTAGATCTATATCAAACCAAAGATTTGAAGACATTCTTCATTTGGATATCCTCAAATGGGAAGAGAAACTCATATCCTAGTCGCAGATAAATCCATTCAAATACAGGACTAGCTTATTGAAATATTCAAAAATGGGGAACTTTAAACCAATGTTTGAACAAGGAGACCACAAAGTCTGATGACAAAGCAGATTACAATATTATATCCTGCATTGTGAGAAGTTGTTGACTGCTTTCCCATCTTCTTATTTGGTAGAATGTAGATTCAGTGCTATAATTAACCTCAAGAAACCAGCATAGAAATGTATACTTGAGGAGATTTGTGGCTGCTATTTACAAATATTGATCTGGACATAATCTAAACTCATAAAATTTCATCACATTCATCCAAGTCATTTTTTTTTTAATTTATGTTTAACATTTCTTACCATTTCAATTAAAAACTCCTTTAACAAAATGTTTTTGTTTTTTACATTTGAAATATAAATACTATGCATTGATGTAGCCTTTTCACTTCTGACAATCTAAAGGGTAAAAAAGATACAGAACCTGTGTCCAAACGTAAATCTATCCCACGGAAAACTGAAGTAATGCAACAAGAGACACGCAAAGTCATAGTTTGATTGAGAATAAACACTTGTCAACAGTCAACAACAGGCATGTCAAACTCATTAAGGTGTATGGGCCGCATAAACAACTTACTATGACCTGAGGGGCCGCAGCAAAAATTCTGTTTTAAAACAGCTTACTAGTTTTATGTAAATTAGAAATGATACAATATAATACAATAATTAATGGAATACCTGTCCCTTAGCTAAATTTGTAGTACTATCGGCTAATTAAAAATTACTATGATTACGCATTATTTTCTTTGTCCTGATGCTTGACATCTTTTCTGGGATACCATTTTATTAATGTCAGGTTGAAGTTTGTTTGTCACTGACGCTTTCATCACAGATGACATATTTTGATCAGATAATCTCGAACGGTGAGGTGTTTTAATAGCTTTTATTATGGAAAAGAACTGCTCATAGAGACCAGTGCATGCAAAAATAGCTAGAATTCTAGCTGCAAATTTCCTCAATTTAACGAACCGTTCAGGGTAAATGACTGTAAAATTTTGGCACAGACATTTCAATATTCTTCGATTTCAACTTAGAACCTGACTACTATTCTATCAGCTCTAGTTGCACATTTCCAGCATCATTTTCAGAATCAAATCAGATCGCGTGATCGAGAGGCTAAGTGCGCTTGAACTTGGCTTGGCTACCTAGAAGGAGGTTCGAGGTTCGAAACCCAACTCGGGCAGAGCGCCTAAAGGCAGCACAGAAAACCAACTCCTAGATGCCCCCTCCCCCCACTGGTCCACAAATGAGATTGGACCAAAGCACTCCGAACATGCTATAAGCATGAAAGTAGCGCTATATAAAAAAGTATGATAATAATAATAATGATGATCATGCACTGAAAATGAGCAAATTTAAAATTAGCATCAGTCTCTCTTATTTTGCAAGTAACTTTGCATCAAAACCATTTCATTTCATGGTTGGTGCGCCATATCTTTGTTAGACTAGCTAGCTTTACCAAAGATAAATTGTACTGCATTTTCACCTCCTCTCATTTCTCTAAAATCATCCTCGCTTGTTATGCATAGAACAGAACTCAAGTAGTTCCTGGTATATGTCGAAATTCCTGTTAAAGGCCCTTATGAATATAGCCAAATGTGCTACACCGGTTACGTCAGTTGACTCATACAGACCCAATGAAAATAATTCAAAATCAGCTCTGTCGTTCTTTAATTGTTCAAGCAAGCTGAATGACATGTCATTTATTTTATCTGCAACAGTGTCACTAGTTTTTCTTTGAATGCTTTCTCCTTTTTTTCTGAATAAATGACTTCGGCTTTAACGAAACACTCCTTCATAAAATCACAGTTATTAAATGATTTGAAATGGCTTGCAATGAAGTTTGACACAATGTAGCTAGCTTTCACTGCAGACTCACCCTCTTGTTCAGTTGAACAAATACTATTTTTCCATTCAAGTAGCTTGTCATCTCTTATTTTCCAGCGTAATAGTTTAAGATTATTTTTATAATATTTTTAGGTGTCCAAGCAGGCCGCATGCAAGGTGGTCACGGGCCGCAGGCGGCCCCAAAACACCCAGTTTGACATGCCTGGTCAACAAGGAAAATTTCCAACAGAGGTGTTTTTGATACTAAAGTTCTTCTTGGTTCTATTAAACATTGTACAGTTTATTGTTAATAAATTTGGGAAGTAAATATTTCTATCTATGGTAAAAGTTACTAAAAACATTAGTTAAAGTAATTACTAGCTAAAAACAAAATAATTCAAACTAGATATTTCTTAAATATGACTATGAAATGTTCAAACTAAAAAAGAAAAGAAAAAAATTCATGCTTTTATACCAAATTTTTCTATTAAATATTTGCCAACATCTTCAATGTCACATTTTTATATAGAAATTTAGTATTCTGTAAGTTCTTTTCCTTTGACACTGAAGTTCTAAAGTTTATTAATTGCAATATCTAAGCAAAAATCTGTAGATTAGATTAGGTTGTACAATTTTTAATATTTGAATAACTTACAGTGTAGGAGGAAGGCCACTCCAAAGGGAAGTAATTCCTTCATTTCTGGATATCTTTATCATAGCATCCTGAAATCAAAACAAACAAAAAAAAAACAATTCTAGAAAAGTAGAAGCATATGGACAAGTGATATGTGTAGGTGACAAAAAAGAAAAAAAGTAAGAGGAGAGATTTTGACATCAAAAGATAAACAAAATAATGTCATGAAGGCTAAATTAAAAGACCCCTGTTACCAGCTAAATAATCAAAATTATTTCAAATGCAACAGTTTTACAAATTTACCATATATCCTTACAAATGTATAGCTTTATATCACTTGCAAAAAGATAGATTTAGATATAAGTTAGATATTTTCCTGACACAGATGAAAATCTTTATTCAAATTCAAAGAAGCAATTTTTATTTCAACAATCTAATGTCAATATGACAGGATAATTTTTAAATTAATGGACTTTGCATTGTAACTGTTACAGTTCTCAATTAAATGAACATCTTTTCCTTTTCTTATTGTCATTATCAACTTACAAATGTCCCATTGAAATGGCTAGGTCTCTTGTACCACTCAGAGGAATGAGTCAATCCATTCACACATGAACACAAATGATCCATCAGCCCATTACAATAAACAAAACAATGTCCTTTTGTGAAATTTGATGGCTTAGCTTGAGATTGAAGGCGGATTTTCACAACATCAAATGGAGTCACTATTAAATTAAAATAGGGTTAAAAATTTATATTTAAATAACTGGCATTTAGGTTTTGTAAGATGACTATAAACAAGAAAGCTACTCTAGACTTTTATTTCTAACTGAATGTCTGTTCTCATGTCTTGCAGCTGGAAAGGTGAATAAGTTATCAGTTTGTAAGACCAAATACAATGTCTGCAAAACAAAAAGCCATCTTTACTGCAATGCTAAATCTAAGGAGAATTTGGTCAGGCTTAGAAAACACCTGCCATACTAAATCTAAGGAGAATTTGGTCAGGCTTAGAAAACACCTGCCATACTAAATCTAAGGAGACCTTGCCCTAAGTAGAACACATGCAAATCTTAAATCTAAGGAGACTTTGGTCAGGCTTTATGAAAATTCTGTATAGAAAATATGATAAACATACATATATATGTAACCCTGGCAGACCAAGTAAAATAAAGTATGTTTGGGCCATGAGGCCTTCATCAGCTAAAAAAAAAAATACTAAATCTAAAGAGACTTTGGTCAGGCTTGAAAAACACCTGCAGTACTAAATCTCAAAGACAATGGTAAAATTAATCAAACTGGATCATTCCAATAGTAAAATTATTTAAAATGAGCTCTATAACTGTTTACATTGTTCTTGTCTTAGCAAATAAACAGGGAGAAAAAAAAAACAATGACCCCTCGCCCACAACCCAACTATATTTTACTATAATCAGCTCAAGATAAAGGTCAAGCTTAAATTACTAGCAAGAGAGAGAAGTAAAGTATTATCATACTTAGCAGTGATGTCATCAAAGCACCGGTACAAGAAGATAACATTTGTTCTGTTGGTGATATTATAATAGCATTGTTAGGATGCTTTTCAACAGCATCCCCTGTAGCCAAAAACCTCATTTTGAAGAAATATACACAGTTCTCAAGCCATTGCCCCTAAAAAAAAAAAAAAAAAAAAAAAAAAGAAATTAAAAATTATGATAACCTAATATAATTATAGGTCTAAAAAAAATGTTTACTGACAGACAGGTCAAGAAAAATGCCCAAGAAAAAAAAAAGATAATTTCTAGAGTGCCAAAAAAAATAAATTCAGTAGCACTTCAAGATGCAATTATGCTTTGGTTTTCATTAACAATCTTTATCCAAACAATCAACAGAGATGGAAACCAATGAATTCATGATACAAATGGTGTTTATTGAATACATCATTTTAATTAATTTATTCCATACACTCCAAGGCTAAATTTTCAGAAATTAAATATATTATACTTCTATAATATATCAATGCAAGGACCTGATTCACTCACCACTCTCTAAATTTGTCATTTGCAGTGGACAAAAAGAAAGAAAATCAAACCACATGTTATTACAATGTACATAAACTAAACCATTTTGATTATCAAAACTTCAGCTATTAAATTTCCCTCAAACCATTATTTATTTGCAATTGCAACCTAGTATGTTTTTAAAAGCACAAGATTACACCTCCTTCCATTTTCAAGCACTATTTAAACTCTTTTTGTGAGTAAGTTTCAATAGCACTAACTTGCTATTGTATAAAAAAAAATTTTCATGTTAGTCAAAACTAGGACAACTTCCATGTTTTTATAAAGCCAAAATAACTGAATACATTTTCTGTGTGTAGAAATTTAAAAACAAAAACAAATGAAACATAGATACAATATTATTTTGTGTGCTGAAGATGGAGATAAAGAGAGGGTAAGTGAGAAATGTGATACCAGAATGTGTCGTTATAAGTGGGCCAATTCAATGTAACAGGACTAGAATGAATGGGTCAACATTTTTTTATGGCAGAGTTAAAATAAGGTAAGGGGGGCATAGACCAAAATATTATATGAGTGTTCAATGAAATGATAAAAAAGACCTCTGGCCAAAAAGCACCATAGAACCTTTCAAATATTTTGATGAAAAACTTAAAAGCTGAAGAATACTCAGAGATTGTATGTAAGAAAGAGGCTGAGTAGTAAAGCACTTGGCTTCCAAACCAAGGGAACAAGGTTTAAATCCTCCTGAAGACTATCATTTTTAATTTTGGGATCTTTATGGCACCACCCAGCTCTAATGGGTACCTGACATGAGTTGGAGAAAAGTAAATGTGGTTGGTCATTGTGCTAGACACACAATACCCTTGTTAACTGAGGGCCTTTACATCATAGCAAGGTCTAAAAGGGGAACTATTACTGTATGTAGGACTATTTTTAAATTGTATGGTGGTGGGAAATAAGTGATACTGCGATATAAAGTAGGCCGTTCCAATGTAACAAACACTCAAATCCATGTTTTAAGGAGGGGGTGGGAAGAAGAATTTGGAAGGGTGTTTTGAAGCAGGCTGTTCCAATTAAACATAACATATACTAGAAATCACAGACAATTTTATGTAAGTTTTAGATTTGCAGCATGTTATATGAAAAAAAGATATTTGGCTTTATATAGCACTATTTCACTGAATCCGCTGTGATCCTATCATTTATCTGGACCAGTTGGGAAAATGGGGGTTGGGAGGAGGGAGAGAGGGGAAGAAAGAAAGGGATCTCTGTGTGAATTTGTTTAAAACGTATTTGCTTTTTAAAAGCAACATGCAACTCTGTATATACTTCTTATTTTATGGGAACTATAACAACTTAATTTAGAACATTGGAAGGGGGGAGGATTAATACCTAGATCTATTACTTGTAAAAACTTTCCTTAACCTAAATTTTCAGCCACCAATGAACCTAATAGCTCTAGTAAGGAGAAAAATTTAAAATTTTTCAATAATCTTGGCAATAACAGTTAAAGTTAGAGCATATTATATGTGTAGATAACCCTAATAGAGAAAAATATACTAGACCATCTTATTCTTAACAATGTATGACTAAATGCATGACACTTAGGACGTAATCATCTTCTTTTTTTAAGTAACATCTGTATTATATAAGAAAAGAAGATAACAAGAGCCTTTACCACTATCCAGACGTGAGAGGTTTTGCAGTTTAGGTTAGTCAGATCATAGATTTAATTAGATATAATCATCATTACTAAAGCCTTACTTAAGGTCCATCTGGACTACTAGCCCAACCTACAGAACTCATCTCTGTCGATCTATCTACTCAATGTTTACTCTTAAGTAAAGTTCTAACATTTTTAAAGGCCAACCTTGTCCCTACTTCTTTTTTTTTCTTATCTTATACAATACAGATGTTACTTCAAAAAAGAAGATGATTGTCATGAATGTGTGTGTGTGTGTGAGTGTTATTAATTAGCTTTATAACTATTATCAAGGCTCACTGATAGACTTGACAGAGACCAGACAAAGGTTAGGGCAATGATTGTCTTGTAGAGCGACTGATACGGGGTCTCGACAGACAGACAATTATTAATGTTAGTTAGGCGGGGAAGCTAGATACTTAGCCTATATATAGAGAAGTTTGGGATAGACCGGGACAGCGCCATGTAGTTTAGCAGGGGCGTATGTCAGGCGTTTTCTGGTGAACGACCCATACAGACTTTGGGAGCAAGTCGCCGAGGTTGGCTCGCGATCTTGGCTCCAAGAGGTGCGAGTTGTTTGCCAGAGACAACATGTAGAAGTAGTTCTATAGGACCAGGGTAAGAAAATGTTTCTATTAGTTATTTATCTAGCTTTAGATGTTAGGTGATTATGAAGTAATAGAATGGCGCTTTAGCTAGTTGTTAGCGATATTTCGATTATTTATTTATTTAGAGTGACAGTCTTTGTGATGACAGTCTTGGAGTCAGTCCTTGGTGACAAGTCTTGGTGACAGTCTTGGTGACAGAGTGACAGGCAGTCTTAGTCGAGAGTTGCAGCCATAGTCAGAGACAGAGACGGTACTTATACATGTGGTGTAACAATTGCCTACTACACAAGTAAATATCACTCTAGTGTTGAGCGGACTGTGACGTTGGGCTACAGGTTCCGTGCAGAGACTAGAGAGAGAGACAAGCGAGAGAGTGAGAGAGAGTTCGTCGTGACCTACAGCCAAGTATCTATGTCTATGTGATTATTAAATGTTAATTCTAGAATCACATGAGTTAAACTTTATAATAGTATTTTAATAATAACTTCTTTTGTTTATGTAATGTGCTGTCTTATTATATCAAACTGTAGTCGTTAATTAAATATTAATTTTTAGAATGCAAATTTGTGTTCAGAGATCATATTTGAATATTGTGGTCTTTTAATTCATCGTCATCTTTAATATGTGTTTTATCAGTTAAATTGCATAAGTGAGAATCATCCTAGACGAATAACCATCAAGAGCTAATAAGATAATGAGGGGTTCTTGACAATGATTACATCCTATGCATTATGCATTCAGTCATGCATATTAACCAAATACTTAAATTCTGCCAAGTCACTGGTTTTCCTGGCTAGCGGTTAGCTCTAAATCTAGATCTATTAGTAGGCCTATATATGTCTATATTTTTTTATAAGTTCATCATTTCATGATGATGATGTCATAAAAGTCATATATATTTATATTATCCTCTTCAGTTTGAGTTGAGTTAATGAATCTTAATTTAATAATAACAAAATTCAAAAAAGATTAAGATAGTTACATAGTAGATCTAGATACTTTTCGTAAATACTTATTACTTCAATACTTGTCTTGTGCTTAGCGGCCCTATGGTGATAGATATATCATTTAATAAAGAAAGTTAAGATAATCTACCTAAAGATGTGCAGATAGGATATACTTTCCAACATTTCATTGACCATTACATCATTACACGAAAGTTTAAAGAGCTACCGACGTTACCTAACCATTTTCACCAGACTGTAAACAAATCACGCATGGAGGACGGTGCACAGGTCACGAACCTCCTTTAGACCTTGACCCCTATTTTGTACGAAACTAAATATATTTTTATTGAAATTTTGTTATAATGTTGATATAATCCTAGATCTAGATTTTATTCACATTTCTAAACAAGTTCATTTTATCTCTTATTGTGTTTTAATAATGCTAACTTTCTAGATTATTATCTAAGAAAGATCTTTAGATCTAGATCTACCTGACGTCTAATTTTACACTTCTAGCTTTACTTTGCGACATTAATGTTGACGTCTTCCGATGCTGTGGAACTTAATCATCTTTATAATTAAATCATCACATTTAGGATAAAATTTAAAATGGTTTGCGGAGGATTCGCGTGTTCACGCCATTCTCTAATTATATTGAATGTTGTTTATATTGTGAGTATGTTCTAGAATTCAATTTTCTTGTCTTTTTTATCACAAAGCATGTGCTAATATTGTCAATATATAAATAATAATATTCAATATTGTCTGATAAGTCGATAAGACTATAGTAGTATTGCTACTAGATCTACTTAGTGACTGATTAGCCTTAGGCCTGGCCTTGTCAGTTAACATTACATTCAGTCTGACTTTTCAATCTTTTGTGGGTTTTAAATTAAAATACGAAATAGTATGTTCTTATATATGGCACATCTCATCCGATTCTCCTTCAGTAAAGTAAACAAGTTCAACATTCTTTGTTTATAACTCATTTGTTTAATTTATTAGTTTTAATGTTTGGAGCTAAAAACGACATTTCGCCAGGACTGCGTATATGGACGCCGTATGTCCAATTTTAGATAACTTAAAGTTGATTCAGATAACTTGCTTGATAAGTCATCATAAGTTCCTGTATTTTTGTTCCGCTTTTCCAAAGCAGAGGACAGTTTTGATATTCTCAGAAACCATGTATCATTATGTAAAGCTATTGTTTTCTAAAGCTTAGCTTCCCCCGGCAGTTCATACCCAAATAAGTATAACTATAAGGGATGAAGATATATTTATTAGATATAATTTATTAGCAATGGAGTTCAGTCCGCCTGAAAAATCGTCCATATTTTTTTGTCCCATTTTGCAGCTAAAGGAGGTTAGGGTATCCCATTTTCTATTTAAAAGCCTCTTGACACTCTTGTAAGTACAAGTCATAGCCTATATAGGCATGTGATACATCATTGTACGCAGAAATGGATGACCTATCAATATCTGTTTGAAATTTGAAGATATCTTAAACGAGTACGAAACTGTTGCAGGGTGAAATTTTGTGTGTGTAATATCTTCGTATTCTGTGGACCTGTAAGAAAATTTCAAACATCGTTTTAAAGCTCATCAATTGCAGATTCTATGTGTTAAATTAGTTTTTTTGTAAGTATAGAGGATTCCAGCTGCTTTTGATTGAAAGAAATTGTTTATTTTGATCCAATCAAATCACTCGCCTTGACTCGCGCAGCCCTCTTTTTTTTTCCCCTTCGCATCAATAATAGGTCACGTAACCGAGCCCAGCCAATCCTCTTGTGCTAACCGGCTGTATACCAACAGAAAGCAGAGAGAAAAAGCAGGCCCATCTGCAACTGACAAAACTCACCCATGCCACATATGCGGCTGGTTTTTCAAAGCGATGATTGGACTTTACAGCCATCTTTGAGTCCATAGGAAATGAGAAATTTATGTGCTCATCTTCGAACACGAAGGAGGATCTATATATGTATACCGGCTGTATAGATCTAAATGGGTCAAATGAATTTAGACGTAAAAACAAACAAATTTAGTTGATTTTGTATTTATTTAATTATACATTTGATTTTAGGCCATTTTTTCATGTCATGATCATAACTCCAATAAGTCAGATCATGTACATCAGAATTAGATCTAGACATCTAAAGATTAAATTGAAAGAATTTAAGTATTATAGATTATTATAGAACTAAAGTCTAATTTATAAAGCTCTGGTTATGAGTGTATGTGTTTTCATGTGTGAATGTTGCATTTATATACACTTCTGCATTATTTTTTCTGCAGGTTGTCTCCTTTATTATAATTAGTGTTGCTGCTTATGGCAGAGTAGCTGCTGTGATTACAAGTTTAACACTTGTGGGCAGTCTAATAGCATGTGGAGTGTTTCTCTTTCTTATAGCCCTAGTAGGTTTAGTGGGGGCTGCTAAGCATCACCAGGTCCTTTTATTCTTTGTATCCTTTCAAAAGTACCAATATTTGTTTGTTGTTTTGTCTGTGTGTGTGTTTTTTTTATTCTGTTTTTGCACACAAAAAAATGATTATAACTTGTTTGATTATTCTTTAAAGTATAACTGTAATATATTGTTATTGTTTAAATTTATTTATCAATTTTTTTTTCATCATTTTAAACAAAAAATAGATATATATGGACTTTTTTATGGTTTGGTTTAGAATTAACATCACAAAGGTTAAGCAGTCCGCAGCACTTGGCTAAGTGTAGTGTGACCATTCATTAAAGTTTAAAGAATCTTCCCATGTTGTATTTTTGTATTTGTGAGTAACAAACACCTGTTACACTAGTGTCAGATGTTTTGTCTATCAATAGTAGGGAGAGGATGTGATCAATATAAGGGAGCTTAAAAAAACTCTTTGAATTTATTCTTTTACAATCCCTTTTTGTTTTAAGCAAATTGAGATTCATGTTGTATTTTATTTGTACATCTTTATGTTTATATATATTTTTTTTAATCTTTACTTTAACCTATATTTTTGGACATCTTAAAAAAACAACACATTTTAACAATTTAATTTTTCTCTACTTTATTATATTAAAGTGTTAGACATTTTCTATTGCCTCTGCATCAATGATCGCTCCATATTTTATAGTGAAAATGTATGAATGTTGATTCCTGTCAATAAATCATTTTATTTTGAGATGCACTTAAAATTCCATCAGTTATTGAATAGAGAATGTTATATCATATCTTGATATAATTTGAATATAAATACAAAACATAGAAGTGTCATATTAGCAATGCATCATCCTGGCATCATGGGGATCAGATAGTTACTCTGTGCTTAGAAATTGTAGTTATACTGAATTTCCATTTGATATTGGCCAAATAAAAAATAATCTTATCTTATTTTATGTTGTATAAGCTTAAATTTGTTGGTAAATTTTAGCTAAAGTTTAAAAAAAAAAAAAGAAGTGCCTAATACATAAGGCATACTTTTCTTTGTGTGTAATCATTTATAAATATTTTTTTAAATAGCATTTATTTGATAAATCTATTATCTTATTTACCAACTCTTTATTTAAATTTGAATCCAAACCTGCTCATGTAACAAGACTTCATTTCCTTAACAATATCTCTAGTATATGATCATTCTGTTCTTACTGTTTCTGCTCCAATTTGCCTTGGCCTGTGCTTGTCTAGCTGTCAATGCTGACCAGAAGGACTCATTGGCTAGACAGGGCTGGCAGATGTCCAGTGCTGTGACCAAAGCTGAAGTTCAAACCCAGTTTGATTGCTGTGGCTTTGACGATCAGAATTTAAACACCTCATCCCCAATGGGTCATCCTCCATGTGGATCTCAAGTTAGTAATAAAGTCTGTAGTGTTTTTATTTATTTTTAGTTTGGATTTGTTTACTTTTGTGTTGTACTACTTACTAACCATTGCTGTATATCTCTGACTGGAAAACCACATGTCATTAATAAAATGCATTGATGGCTTTTAAACATTGAACTAAGTAAATGGTCATGATTTTCACTTCAACTAAACAATGTAGTAAAAACCTGAGATTTAAACAATTTAAACTAGCTACAGTAAACACAGGCGCCTGCACATTTTGAGGGGGGCTACATTGAAACAATAGTAATGCCACACAAAAAAATGGCCTAAAAAACTCACAATATTTGTAGAAGCAAAAGCAGAGCCAAATCTGAATGTGTGGCTGTGAACTAAAGAAAGGTTTTCATACATTAGAACATAATTGATCAAACTCAATCTATACTAGGGTTGCACTTTGGCTAAATATCTGGCCATAGTTAGCTCCAGCTGGATATCACTGCTGAATAGTTGGCTGGATAGTAAAAGGTACACTGTAGTATCTCCCTGTCTAGTGGTGCATTTTCTCCACCCCCCCCCTTATTTTTTAGTTCATCACATTGAGTTTATTGACAGTCAGGTGATCACATTCAAACATGTTGACACTGTCTATAGGTCACATCTTTGGAGTTTGCTTACATGGAGATCTATCTCAGGGGTCTGCAGTACAAGTCCAACTAGCGTGACTTTGTGTTACACTTTAGGTGACTTTGTGTTACACTTTAGAACTATCGGTACTGGTTTATTTCATAAGTGAAGGGAACTGAACTAAGGCTAAACAATTCAAATAGAATTAAGTTCAAACTATAAAACATTTGTCAATCACCAACTTAAAAAGAACAATAGTTTAACTAAACTAAAAACAAGAAAAATATTTTTAAAATGCTATCTATAAAAAAAAAATCAAGTCTTATATTTTGGTAAAAATACCAAATATTTTATCATTGTAGAAATCTTTCTCCAAAGGAAGATGTTTCTTACATAAGTTTTTGCACAATAAAATTAAAAGAAAGATGTGTGTGTATATATTTTGGTCTTGAATTAAAACGTTTCATAATTTTTTTTTTAACTATTTTCATTTTTTAATTCTATTGACTTATTATATACATTACATTAAAGTTGAAAAACTCATAAAAGAAATTGATCCCGATCTCTTCATTTAGATATAGTAACTAAAAAAAAAGAAAGAAATTGCTGAAGTGTTAAGAAACATGGAGGTAGTGTCAAACTAGATCTACATACTGGACTAACCATGTTAAATAAATTGGAACCTCGAGATACGAGCAGAGGCGAGAGCAACATTTCTGTTAGTTTTATGAGCGACAATATCGAGTTTCGAGTCAAGCTTTATAGCTAACACCTATTGACGATGATCGTGCGAAATTGGATCGTTCCATTTTCACTCGAAATAGGAACCATAATTATCAGCAGGAAAATATATATTAGCCATTACTTGGACAAATACATGTACAGCAGGGTGTGGGTACACACTAATCTCCACCATTCACACTTCACACGTATCACAGCGCTTAACAAAGGCTCATCTCGATAGTGTGAGTGTTGTAACTAGGGAGTTTAGTGATTTTTATCAGAATTATTGTTGTGCATCATGGGTTTAGTTTATATGCTGTTAATAAAGTGCTGTTTACATAGCCTTAGTTCTGTGCAGTCAAGTCATCCCCCCCCCCCTCACCCGCACTTGGTTAGCCGCGGATGTCAGCCACCCAGATACTATTCTGTACATTTACCATTGCTTTACAGACATTTCATTGATATCTTTTCTGTATTTCTCATTTCATTATTTAATTAATTGTTTATGTCTACATGTTTCATGTACATTTATTAATTTATAACGCGTCTTTTTCAGCATTTATTTAACTTTGGGACTTTATATTATATAGAGTTAGAACCAAATCATCGGGTTTACTTTATTTTGTATGGGAAAAACTTGTTTGAGATACGAGTAATTCGACTTACAAGCTCGGGTCTGGAACGAATTAAACTTGTGTCTCGAGGTTCCACTGTCATATGTTATTTTCATGCCTGACCACTCTATGTACAACAAATGCTATTGCTCGTGCACAAGGGAAAAAAATCCATGATGGTCATCACCATCATGGCTAAACACACTACAGAAAGCCTACATGTTTACATCTATTTGACAAGGTTGTTAAAATAAGACACACAGTCAATTTGTAATTTGGACGAGTGCTGTCCATTACTAGTTTAATTATTAGTTTCTTCATTTCTTTTGACTATTAATAGAGAGGAATTTTCTATCGCTTATTCATTTTCCCACACTTTTCAAGTTTGTCATCCATTTCATTTCCTTCTCTTTAAATTGTGCTGAGATCCGTTGATATCATTTTGTTATTATAGTCTAGTTTATAGTTTTTATAGTTCTTTATTAATTATTTTCCCCTTTTTTTCTATTTTAACCTTATTTGTAATCTTTTTCCTGTTAACACATACACTTAAACTTAAATAGTTGTAAGATTTTATTTGCTAAGATTTTATTTCATTTTTACATAATATTTTAATTGAGACATTTTGCAATGTTACTAAACAGTAAAGCAACATGAAACTTTCTTGTCTTCCCTAGATGACTAAGTGCTGCGAAGGTAAGGACAGTTCCCCTTGTTGTAGTGGGCAGTACACTAACAACACAGCTGAGCCATGTCCCTGTCAAAAGTGTTATGAAAAACTGCGACCCATCATTTACAATGCTTTCTCTGCAACTGGTGGAGTTGGCTTGTTTTTCAGCTTTACAGAGGTAAGGGCATGCTTGCTGGCATTTCCTATGT
The DNA here is from genome assembly GCA_021533235.1 of Biomphalaria straminea. Classification (NCBI taxonomy): domain Eukaryota; kingdom Metazoa; phylum Mollusca; class Gastropoda; family Planorbidae; genus Biomphalaria; species Biomphalaria straminea. The sequence continues at coordinate 12,247,470 of JADKLZ010001913.1, forward strand.
GTATATGTAAGTTACTTGTTGTGTGAGTTTCTGTGATAGATGATGTTGAACTAGTATACACCAAAGCTTTCATTTAGCAAGTCTTTGAATTTTTTGTTTGATGATTTTTTAGTAACTTTGATAGTAAACTAATTTTTTTGTTGAAACTAGCACATGGTTCATTTTTAAGTTCTCACATTGTGACTTCTGCATGCTTCAGAAAAACATTGATTTCATTCTGTCTTGAGATTCTCTTATAGTACATATCATATTCAGTTTGATTGCAAGTATAGTTCATTATTCAAATGACCAGATTTTAATGCTTAATTCTTTTTTTTTAAATCAAGTATACTAGAAGTTTATTACGGTAAAGTTAGTTTGTCTTTAAAATTACATACATTAATATTGTCTTCAAGTTGTTTTTCTGAAGCCATTCATTCAGCATCTCTTCAGTTAATCACTGCAGATTTTGTACTATATATAAGACAAAGCTTTTATTCAAGTCCTATTACCCAATGCATTCTAAAGAAATCATTTCACCAGTTAAACATTTGCTGTTACTAATTGAAATTTGCGCCATATTTCTTTTAATACTTCTGATAGTGGTCCATGAGATGACATTACTATTGGGGGTTATCCATGTTTTATTAAGACTGTTTTTATTTTGTGCGTCTTAGAATAATTTTATTTCCATTCTTGGGAAGAGCAACAAGCAAAATGCAAAATGAAAAAAAATCAATTTAAAGAAAGTTTCTAATAAAAAAAAAATACTAGGGACTAATACTGGCAAGTTTCAACTTGGTATTTGAATGGGAAGTGGGAGAAATAACATGTACAAGATTTGTACCATGCAGAGGGAGTTAATACAAGTTTTGTAAAAACCTCTAATCCCCTTGTATAATATCCTTTGTTGATACATTGTCAAATAATGTTAACCACATAAAAAGAAAAAAGGAGAAATACATACAAGTCAATGTTGTTTTGTTATTTTCTTAATATTTTTTCAGTAGCTTCTAATCAGATTTTTTTATTGCTATATTCCATCCACTACCATCAAATTTACTTGAAAGAAAAAATGATTTTTTTTCAGTAGCTAATAAAATAAATGTTTTTTTTTTTTTTATTAAGATGAACAAATTATTTTATTTATGGCCACTGACATTTTCAGATATTAGGTGTGTGGCTGACCATTCGTTATCGCAACCAGAAAGATCCATCAGCCAATCCTAGTGCTTATCTTTAGGTCTCTTATCATTAAGTATGTGTACACATTGAGTATCAGGTACACTTCTTTCTATAACCTGCTCAACATAGTTGGTGTTTTGGATTTGTTTTGTGTCACTTTCTTTGGTTCAGTTTCTTGACATTATTCTGTTCTGATTTAGTTGGAGCTGAACTTCTAGTTTCATCTTCTTTTATTTCTCTGAGAAATTCATTATTTTCTTTTGAAATATCACATTTAAGTTTATTTATAAAATACAAAAAAAGCTTTAAATGTAAATGATACTGATTTTTTTTTTTATTGTTGTTTTTTTTTTGTTTTTTGTTTTTTTTTGTATTTTGTTTTTATTTGTTTTATTTTTTTTCTATCTATAGCATTCATTCTAGTGATGCATGTAATTTGTGCATTATGGTTATATACATCTACATTTTTCAACAAATGTTTACATTGGTTCTGATGTCTTGCTTTTGATAGTATGATGAATGTTTAGACAAAAAAAATTAAAGTAAAACAATTTTATTTATCATGTAAGGGAAAAAAAAACAGTAAAAAAAATCAATTAGCTTCACTGTAAGACTGCTTTATTGATCCTTAAAAGAAATTTATTAAAAAGAGCATCTTTGTTGTAAAAATGTATTTTAACCCTATAGTGTATATTGATTTAAAGTAGAGCCTAAACTAATTAAGTTGAATCTATGTTTTAAATACACAAACCTGGGTAAGTTACATCAAAACAACATTTCACTTCTGAAGAACAGTGTATCCTAAAATAGTAGCAGTTAGTAATTTTAAATAATAATCCATTTTTCCTTTATGAGTATATTTTATTCAACTTCAGGCAAATCTGAGGCATTGCACTCCTAAATAGTAGTCATACATCATCTTCATCTTTGGTTTTGTTGTTATGAATACAATTCTAATTTTTGTTTGTGGGCAAGGGGTGGTCAATAGAAACATTTGTTTTAGGATAGCTTTGTGTCTTGTACCTTCAATCCTACACTGTAGAAAAGGAAAGGGTTATTTACTCCTTGATCATTCATCACTTAGCTAGTTCTTAGTTTTCTGTTGCATGTCTAGGACATTGACCTTTAAATATACATTTAAGATTTGGATTAGGCAACAAGACTTGTGCTACTAGTTTGTTTTTATTTAAATTAGATTTTAAAGTTTGTGTTAAATTGATTCATAGACCTTAGCAGTATTAATATTGGTATCATTTACAAAGGAATGTGCTCACATTAGACATGATATAAGGTGTCATTGTCAAGAACTATATTTTCTATAAGCTTCTAATCCTAAATTTGTTTCAAAGTTCTCCCCTACCTTTTTGTTTTAACTTTTAGTTTCTTCAAGTCAATAGTGAACAGATATAACTGTAGTTGTTGACAGATTTCAGTATTGATGTGTCAATCTTCTACATAGGCAACTGTATCACTACAATTATCAATGGCCTGATTTTATACAGTGGTGTGTGTGTATATATACAGTGCTTTCTTTTTGTAAAAAAAATAGGTGCCTGTACTTAGTAGATGATTGCCTAACTTTAATTGGCTAAAAATTAATAATATATGTTAAAATTCAAGAAATGTAATAATTTTGTCAAAAAGGTGCTGGTCCATGCTGTCACAAAAAAGCCCTGTGTATTGATATATAAATATATAAGGCATTGCTCATTCATCTTCAGACTCGAAGACAAGCATTATTATTATTATTATATACATCAATATACACTGGTCAAAAATTGCTCAATTTACATATCACTGATCTAGTGCATTACAAAAATTTAAAAAAAAATAATAATGTTATTAAAAAATATTAAATGTTAATAAAAAAAATATTTTTTGGGGTTTATTTTATCTAGATGTAGAATGTAAGGAATATTGATGCTGTAGTCTTCAATATCTAACGTTTTGTTAGTATGTTCAAAAGCCCCCAAAACTTTTTTTGGCCTTCTCAAATTAGCATCCCATGACATTTGCTTTCACACGTTAACAGTGAAATACACAAATAGCAATACGGCTATGTCTCTCTATGGCCACCGTCAGTCGCGAAGCACATACGGCTATGTGCTACACTAAATTTAGGTAAAAAGGTCTAAAATTTCCATTTTCAGTTTTAACATAATTTAAATAGCCCAACCATTTCTGGACATAAAAATATAATTTTCACGATTGGCAAATAATTAATTATTTTTTTAATATTTTTTTTTTGTAAGGTATATACATTAGTTTTATTTAAATGTTTATTCACTTTTTTACTACTCCTTCACTAATTCTGCATAGAATTCAATCAAACTTGTCCAGTTTATTGTTTATACCATGTACAACAACTTCTATAGAACATTTTTTAAGTTTCAATTAATATTTTGTCTGTATTGCAATAAAATACTTGAAAAATTATTTAGCAAGGTTAGAAAAAAATTATAAAAAACGTTTTTACTATATTCTAATAATAATTCTATATTCTAATCTATAGAAAATGTTCTGGAATAATTGGTCTACACATTGTATATTTTTGTTTGGCAATAGCTTAAATAGTTTTAAAGCCTTAGCGATTTAAAAACAATAAACAAAAATCCATCATGGCGGCTGTTGCCATGACAACCATTAATAAGAAAACATTTTTAACCACATTTTTTAAAATGGTTATTCATAGGGAGTATACATTATAAAGTTTGGAGTAATTTGATTAATAAATATAAAAAAAAGGTGTCAAGTGTCCCACATAGCCTTACAGGCTGGGCTACTTTACAATAAAGCTGTAGAATTAAGGATTAGTTATTAGTACATGAATAGACTATTTTGTGTGTTGATGTATAAAAGTAAAAAAAAAAATTTTTGCAAAGATTAGATCTTAGATTTAGTCTTGGGAAATTCAGAGATCATGAGGTGTGCTAGCCTTGTAGGACTGCTGTGGGCATGCTTGCATATGAATGTGACCTTTTGGTCTTGTCAAATCAGAATAGCTATGTCAGCATGACTATTTGACCTTTATTTTAAAAAGTCTTTTGCATTTATAGCTTTGGTAAATTTTTATTTTTAGGGTCTTCAGCTTATAGTTGGGTTACTTTACATAGGCTTACTGTTAGTATCCAAGGAATATTTATGCAAAGTCTTATTAAGATTAGTGAAACACTTTTAAGTTTTATTTGGGAAATACATAGATACATATGCCTTTCATTGTCAAGTCTATATGAATGTAAAGACATACCACTTGAATAGATATTTTGGAGTTGAAATGTACATTCTACATGTAATAACTAGCGACCTCAATGTTTTGATTCAACTAAATCTGAAATATTAAGACTTGTAATTAAATTGTACATGTAGTTCTAATATTTTTTGAAAAGACACATTGGAAAGTAAATCGTGTAATAAAAGTTAGTTTGTTAATAATCAACATGTTTATCAATAATACATCTTTAATACAGGTTTATATATTTTTACCCTCCATTCTCATTTGATTTGTTTCACTACCCTGCGCATGGGAGCAATATTTTGATTAGAGCTATTAAATTGGCTATTTGACCTAGATCCAATAAAGTCTAGAGTTGGGCAACTTTTGTTTTAATGGTCTTCAGCTTGTGGTAGGGTTACTTGACCTACATTAGGTTATTGTTTCAATCTTATTCTCTCATCATTTTCTATAGTTTACTTGGTTTTACTTTCACATTATTCTTAAATGGGAGAAGATCATTCCAGTGGATTTTGAGTGTAATGTTTCTCAAAATATTTCTCTCCCACAGATTATTGGAGTCTGGCTAGCCATGAGATACAGAAACCAGAAAGATCCAAGAGCGAACCCTAGTGCATTTTTATAACAATAATTTAGTATTGAATCCTTAGCTTGTATTTTGTTTTTGTTGTTTCCATTTGGAAGTATTATTTTTTATTGTTTTTTTTATTTTAACTATTCAAACTTGACATTTTTTGGGGCACTCTTAATGGCTGTATAATGTTTTTTTTATTAGGTCCATATGCCATCTTGAGTGAAAAAAATGTTATTTCTAAAAAGAAATTTTAGTTCTTACAATAATATTTTTCTTAAAAAAAAACAACAGAAAAGGACATCATACCAACTAGACTATTTCCAATGATGACTTGTACTTACATGCAACTGATTCTAGTATGAAACCTTTCCAAGCATAATACCCACACTTTGATCAATGCCTTACATTTCTGTCCTTCATTGCCTGAGAGGTTGTTCAAGAAAATGGATGAGAAGCTGTCCACAAGCAAGAACTAATCTCTCAGTCTCTGATTTGCTTCAGTTCTAATGACAGTTACTGTCTGAGTAGTTGTGTTTCTTCAGTTTCAGTTTCTACTTACCTTCACAGTTTACTTGTGGATCTCTTTTTAGTTGACTTCAGCACATGACAAGCACAATCTTGACTTCACTTAGCTAGTTTGTTGACTGACTTATTTTGTTGAGCTTGTAGACTGACTTATTTTATTGAGCTCTTTGCTTCACTTAACTATTTTGTTGACTGACTTATTTTCTTTAGCTCTTTCTGAACTGTCTGATATCATGTGCAGGATTGTAAATGATATACATTTTCTTGTCTTTTCTATCTGCCTCTTGGGATGTTTGGGGCTTTAAATGGAGATGTCTTGTTAGTCTACCACTGAGAGTATTTTAGAATTCAGTGTTACAAAATTTTTTGTTGTTGTTTGACATGGAAAGAACACTGCAACACTCTAAAAAAAATCTATCATTCTTTATACAAGAAGGAAATTAGAATACCTTCTATTTTGTACTACTGGTATGTCCTTCACATTTCAACCAGATTGTTATATTTCATAGGAGTGAATGCCCTTAGGACTTGACTATGATAGACCTGACTGGTTGTATATTCTCATTTTATGTGCAATAATGTTTCCTTATTTATCTTCAGGACAAACATTGGGAATATTTGTGTTTTCTTTCATATCTTATCATTTTGTTCAGTCGGAGATTTAGATAATTTTTTATGATTAGTCCAAGGCAACTAGCAATGGAACTGAGAAATTTTTTTTGTGCTTGAATTATTTCTTGAATTTATTAGCAGTGGAAATTATTTACAATTTTTAATAATCCATTAATGTTCAAAAACAAAAAAAGTAGATTTTATCTCTTGTACAGACTTAAACTTGCTGGCTGGCTAGAGTGAATGGTTGTGATTTATGATCTTTTAGTAGTCTTTTTTTTTTTCAATTAATTTTCCTATTTTGAAAGCTAGCACAAGACTTAGGTATTATATATTATTTCAGGGTTGTTTTTGTGTTTTGTTTTTGTTTTTTTTATGTGGTACCAAATTTTTTGTCTACTTTATTATATTGAGGGTTCTCTTTTATTTTTTTGTTGTGGTAACAAATTTGTTAGCGCCTTGGACTCAATGAGTGAAGTATTGTCAGCTGTGCCCCATTGTTTTTTTTCTCACAGGGTTCTCTTTCTTTGACCTACACTCTTACAATACTATCTCTCTCATTGTAATGTACTGTCTAGTTTAGTTCTCAATTATTTTGATTTGTATGGAGAATATCAACCTTATAGTTTAAAAAAAATTTAATCTTATCATAAATTCTTTTTGCAAGTACTAAAGCAAGATCAAATCATACATTTACAGCCAAGTTACTTTATATTTTAATCAGAATCAGTCTATTTTATTCTCTATCAAATCAATGAGTATTTTTGAAGGGGCTGGTTTACACACACAAGTTTGACATGCTGTACATTAGATTTGCCATAATCATTGTTTTGTTGTTTTTAATTGTTATTTTTGTTTTTAGCTGTATAGCTGTATTGACATTTTTTAACCCATTGTTTTGAACCTAGGACAATTGAATGAATAGAGAGAAAGGGGGGATCATTGAGGTTTTGTTTATTTTTATTGTTACAGATTTTTCATGACCTGTATTAAAGTATCTATCTTATATTTCTAAATATACAAATTTGAAAGTATTTTGAAAGTATGATTGCTTTGAAATGTTTCTATTCAATTGAAATAGATTTTTCACACAAAAAAATGTACCTTATGTTTAGTATTCAAGTATTTCAAGCATAAGAGATCAAAAAAAGATAATTGTTACCATGCCCAAGTTTTATGACTGTACCAACTACTGTTATCATACAAAGTTTACAACTATCATATTTTCTTATATATTATTTTAGAATGTTCTGCAAAACATGCAGACAATTTCAAAATTTCTAGAAAAAGATGATCAAAAAAGATTTTGAAATGGTTAATTAGAATTAAGTGGTCAGCCTGTATGGCTAAGTTTTGTGGTTTTTTTTAATCGATTCAACACTACTTCTAGATAGAAATAATCATCACTTACCAATCACATATGTTTTAATTCATAAAAATGTTTCATTTTGTGTAATGTTCCCAGAGTTCTACTTGGAAATCTCATTGGAATGAAGTTTATGTATATTTGGTTCATCAAATATTTTATAATGTGGGAGAAAATATAACAATTTTTGAGGCGTTTTTTTTTTTTTTTGAATGCTTAATAATGTAGACTAAACATCATTGGTTTTCTTTTAAATGATCTGAACTCTCCTAACACTGCTGTTTAGCGTCAGTTTCCTAGGTTACACAATTTAGTGGCCAGCCACAATTTTTCTTTTGTAAAATTTTGTTTTGTTTTTTTTCAAGCTGCCAGTAATTTTCTTTTGAAGCATCTAAATGTTTTAATTTTAAATGTATTTAGATAGATATAGAGAGAAAGACCTAGTGTTAGACTTTCCACTTTATAGCCATGATAACATTCCTAACAGCCAATTCCAGTTGACCAATTTTAATTATTTATTTTCATAGTAGGGGTTGTTTTTTTAACTTATTTGTATAAAGTATGTTTCAATGAAGGCAAAGCTAGATTCCCAGAAGCAGAAAATAGATAACTTGTACTTATTTTGCTTCTCATCTCAAATATGAATGCATGCACTCTGCTATGATGTTATTGTTTAGTCCTAAGAGATATTGCTCTTCCATTCTTGAGGCATAGATTTCAGATTGTATGTCAATGTTTGTTGCAATAATTTTTGTTTTGTCTGAACAGTTGATAACATTGATGAAGCAATACACCTTAGCACTGATTCTGTACATGTGTCTTCTGTGAACCATCTGTTACTGATCATTCCATTATTCTTGTTGTTTGGTGAATGTAGTTTAGTACAGAGTTTATGACAAAATAAATTTGCTCCTACCCACTGCAAACTTCACAGGAGTTTTAGAGCTTTGGTTTGGGTTCAAAGTCAAATCCATGTTGTTGTTTTGTTGTGTTGTTTTTTTTTTTAGAAAGAAATGGTTGAACTTGTAATTTTAATAATATGGCAGTTTGTCTTCACAATTATTTAGTAAATTTTTTGTTTCTAAGAGAAAATCTGTTCTTGCCCATTGTTTCTATGTCATCACTGTGCAATAAAGTTTTATTCAAGCTGCTCTGCTGTTTGTTTTTCAATTAATCTGCTTTTTCAGGATGCTGATTTAAAAAAAAAAAATTTTAAGGCAATTACCTTGAGGCACACATCAAGAACTTGTAACCTGGGTGAACTTCACCATAATCATGGTTTAAAAGCATTTATATATAAAACTGAATTTGAACTGATGGCTCAAGCCTACATACTAACCACCCTGTTAGTGGGGTGCTTTGAAAATATAACATTGTAGACATCATCTGCTTGTTTCAAACTTAAAAGTGGCAACCTATAAAGGGGACTAAATCAGTCAAGTACAATTCCTTCCCTTGTTTGAGATGCCAAACAAAATAATTGGTTTATTATTGATTCTTATGTTGTGAGCTAAAAGAAATAATTGTACAAAACTTCAGCTTGTAACATTTACAAACGTTTTACCCAACAGACAGAAAGAGTTGATATAAGTTTTCATAAAAAATATTGCTATGAAGATATCATTTCATTTAGTTCATTTTTATATCAGACATTTATCACTATGCTATTAAGTCAGTTTTCTTCAAGCTGGTGTTTGTTTTTTTCAAGACTCTGGATATTCTATGATGCTGAGTTTAATGTAAGAGCACAGGCTTACACACATTAATCCTTCACAAATTATTAACAGAAGATGCACAGCTTTGTTAAAACATGTTTATTTCAAGAACATAACAAGATCACAACAGCGTACAGGTTACACAAAGAATCAAACCTGTACATCTGACAATCAGTTTTAAACAAAATTTACAGTACAGCATTCTTGACCAGACTGTTTGTTGCATGTGATTTGAGTGGAAAATTTACTGGTCTGGCTGACAATTGGATTATAAGCTATATTTGTACACATAACATTTTAAAATTTCTGTGAGCTAGTAGCATACAGCACTTACCTGCACTAAAAAAAAGATGACAACTGACAGAATGTCAATTAAAATATGCCTAGATTGAGTTTTTTTTAAAGACTTAAGTTTCACAATAATATCACATGAAGACCAACAATTGTCAATCTGCACACAAATTCTCAAATGTTTTAAGGTTATTGTTTGTTTTTGGTAAAAATATTTTCTTACACATAGTATTGTTCTAAATACCATAATGAAATGAAACCCTGAAAAGTGACACTACTCCTCCACCACACCAACATTAGGTAGGCTACATTGATCACAACATAACATCATTTCACAACAAATAGACTCAAGAGACTTCACCATTAGACCATCCATTTAGAGAAGCAGGAAATAGTAACAAAACATTAGTAGACTAACCTGACAGTTGTAATCTAAATAAGCTGTTTTAGTAAATAGTGAAATCAATTGTAAACAAAAAAGTTGAACAAAAAAAAAAGGTCTCCTATTTAAGCAACCACTAAGTGGTACCATCATTGTACTACAAAACATCAGTGTCATTAGAATACAACCAATAGAGTGAGACATACACTTGTGAAGTTTAAGCCAAATGAAATTCACATATTTCACCACTTGTCACTCACACACATGTCAAATTGGAATCAATAAATTAAAATGAAATGCATCTTTATATACACAAACATCTTAAGAAGCATACACATACAAATGGAAATAAAAGCAAAGAAATAATGGAAAGGGGGATTCAAGTTTTTCACCAATGATTTTTTAATATTATTTAGAAATCACAGGGTCATGATACACAAGTTCAAGTAACTGAAAGAAAAGAAATAAGACTAACTACTATCACATTTTTTTTAGTAAGGTAATGAATGAACCTGTGGATCTGTATCAAGCAACTCTACATTGCACTGATATTTTGCTCATCAATTAGCATTTTCAGAGAAATAGCTACCAACATTAAGCTACTCAACTAGGTGATTCAACTTTAAATTGCTATGACAACAAACTAACCAATTAGCACTTGATATATTAGAACTAGCCAATCCTGTTCTTCACAGTGAGATTTACAAACAACAAGTACATCAACAAATGACTACAGTCAACATATTGGGCTGAGATGTCTAGATGTGTGGTCTTGCTATTCTAGGCACTAGAATAATCTGTCCTTGAGGGTGAACACCTGGCATAGCTACATGATGCATGCCAGGTACAAGACCATGAAATTGGGCATTTTGAACAGCCTGAGCTTGGGCCACCTGCAGTTGAGCAGCTTGAGCCTGGGCTGCCTGGGCATGGGCATGGGCCTGAGCCTGTGCTTGGGCCTGGGCAGCCATCATATGGGTGACATACTGAGCACTGGTGACAGCAATTCCAGGATGGGCTGCCATTTGCACCTGGTGAGGATGCAAAGCACCATGAGGTAGCATGACATGCTGGGCCATGGGAGAGGCCTGAAGTGCAGGGTGAGGCATGGCAATCACAGGAGCCCCAGCCTGATAGGGGATTGATGGTGTAGCATAGGCCACCTGTCCGTTGGGGAGCTGTACCAACTGTGGTTGGGCTGAGGCCATCAACTGCTGGTGATGATGAAGCTGTGCTGCATGAGAAGCAAGGTGAGCTGGGTGGACTAGATGAGGTGTAGACACTAGGCCATAGGTTGCAGGGGATGCAGCCACTTGGTGTGGGATCACAACTGTTGGCTGCTGAACTAAGGGAGACTGAGTAGCTTGCATTAAAATGGCTGAGCCCGGTTCAACACTCACTTCTTCAACCACCTGAAGTGCAGCTTCTTCCATCTCCTTTTGCTCAGCGGCCAATTTGGCTTCATCCTCTTTTTTCTTGGCCAGCTCTTCTTCATCTTCATCACTACTCTCTGGTTCACCTTTGGCTTGATGTTCTTGTTTGCGCTGTTGTTTCTTGGCATGTTTCTGAGCCTGCTCCTGATGACAAGCAAAACATTGTAGCTTCAAAATATAGTCTAGTCAAATTATTTGATTGAATACAATGCTTGTTAGTTGTAATTTTGACAAATGACCTCTAAGCTTTATGATATATAGTATAGTATTATTCTAAATATTTTTTTTGAAAGTTTCCAACATCAAATTTTAGGTTTTTGTATCCACTAATCAAGATATTTGAGACTGATACAACATTTTGCATACACTTAAAAAATAGGTGGGGAAAAAAGTCACTAAAAAGCATGCTTTAATGATAATACTGGAATCATCTACCAGGGCACTTTAAGAGGTTCAAAGGCTAACAAATTAGCAGGACAACTTGGGTCTTTGTCACTTCAGCACAATTTAGACCGTGGGTACGTAGTAAAATAAAATTAGTCCATTGAAGTCAATGATGCCCACTTGTGTCATCAAATGGGGCATGCTATTAGAGCTGGTACCAGTACCTGTAAAAATGGCAATTTTTTTTCCAAAGAAAGTTGAGCCAGTGAGAAGGCTACTTTACACTTTGAAATATCAATAAATGGAAATTAATTTCACCTCACCTATATAATTTTCATAAGAAAGGTGAAATATTAGACATTACCAATGTTACTAAGACAAGCTGAATAGAATAAAATCTAAGGAAGGATACTGGAATGTATTAACTATGCAACTAACCTGCAATTTCCTATATTGCTCAGCTTGCTCTGGTGGAATAAGGGGTGCCATAGGCTTGATTTCTTCCTTTTTTGGAGGAGGGGGAGGTTGTGGAGTAGGTGGCTTTGGTGGGGGAAGTGGAGGAGGATCAGCAGAGTCTGTTTTGGTAGAGTCAGATGCTGCAGAAGTTCCTGGAGGTGGTCCAGGGAAATTGGGTGGGGGCTGACTTAGGTTAAGTAATGGATTTCTTACATTGGGACCTCGTGGGTATGGGGGCATGCCAGGTCTTTGTGGTGGATACTGTCCAGGTGGGCCAGACATTGGACCAGGTGGTCCCATTCGAGATCTAGGGCCCTGACCTGGCATTGGGGGACCCATGCGTGGGGGACCCATTCTTGGGCGAAGTCCCATGGGGCCTGGAGGTCCCATCATTCCTGGTCTGGGTCCTCTCATTCCTGGAGGACCATGCATTCCAGGAGGACCTCGCATTCCAGGAGGGCCTCTAGGTCCTCTCATAGGACCTCTCATGCCAAGAGGTCCCATGGGACCCATCGGTGGTCTTGGTCCTCTGGGACCCATAGGTCCATTAGGTCCCATTCTTGGACCCATGCCAGGTCGAGGTCCAAACCTTGGATCATGAAACATCCTAGGAGGTGGGCCTCTGTATCCTGGCATTGGTGGGCCTCTCATGCGAGGATGCATACCAGGATGTCGCAATGGTGGATGATGATATGGGTCATGGTTATAATCATACTCTTCCTGACACTCATCCCCATAACTTTGGTCATACTCCCATCCATCAAAGTCAAAGCTATCATAGGTGTCTTCAAAGAATGATGGATCATTATAAGGGTCACAAACTTGCTCTAACAAGGGATCAGTAGGAGCAACAGTTCCATCAGGTGTAGCAGTGGTCAATGTTGTCACAGCCATTGAGTCAGCAACACAGTTAGTAATAGAAGATGTGACTGATGTTCCAGCTCCAGAGACTTCCTTCACATCAGACTTTGTTTTGTCCCCTGTATCAGGAAGTGGAATATCTATCAGGCCAGTTTCTTCTTTTTTCTCTTTCTCGTTCTGATTTGATGCTGATGTAGGCGAATCTTTCTGAGGTAAAGGTATATCTTCTGGAGGTCCACCAGCCCCTCCTGTAATGCCACTTGTAGATCCACTTTTACCTCCTGCAGTACTGCCAGTTACTGGTGCTACAGTTATTGTTGTAATAGATGGTGTCAAGACAGGAGATTTTAAGATTTTTCTCAGTTTACTTCTTGGGCTTCTAGATTTACCACTTCGTGAGTGAGAGCGAGATATGGATCTACTGTAGCTTCTAGAATGAGAATAGGACCGACTACGTGACCAGCTAGAACTAGAGCGACTGGTGTAGCTATGACTTCGGCGTCTTCTAGAAGATGACCTCCTGTGATGATGGCGATGGCGAGAACGACTACGACTATAGCTCCTAGAAGATCGACTTGGTGAGCGTGAATCATCACTATATCTGGATTCATCTGTGTAGCTTCTATAAGAGTCAGACCTAGATCTGTTAGACCTTGACCTAGAGCGAGACCTGGATGACCAGTCAGATGAACTAATAGAATGCCTGCTACTGTGGCGGTGACTCCTTGACTCTCGCTGGGACTTAGTGTTGGAGGTTACAGAAACTTCTTTGTTGTTGTTATCAGCATCAACTTTGTTCTTGCTGTGATCAGGATCAGTAGTAGCTGGTTTGGTGACATTACTACCACTTTTACTAGTCTGAGATATTAAAGTCTTGGATAAAGCTATTTTACCATTTATAGGCTTGGTCTCCAGTTTAGACTTTTCATCTTCAGAAAGTGATGTGGGACCATTAGGGGTTAATGTTTTCTTCAAAACATCTTCACCTTCACTTTCACTTGTATCCCATTTACTTTTTGTACCCTCTCCTTCCTCTTTATGTTCATATAAGCCTTCCATTTTGCTCCAGGTGTCCTTATCCGTTTCTGTTATTTCAAACTTAGCTATCTTGGCTGGGGTAAGTGCATCAGATAGGCTGGCTGATCGTTTGCGACCAGCTGAAAGATCTCCATTAGGAGTCTTAGCCACATCTTTGCTTACGTTTTCACCTGACAACTCTTTTTTGACTTGGACAGATTCTTTGGCCCCTGGAGTCTCTTGTTTTTCTTCTTCTTTTTTGTTTGATTTAGATGAAAGTGTTTCATCAGTCTGACCTGTGTTTTCACTTGGGATCTGCTCATGTCCAGCATTCTTTTTGGCTCGCCGTTTCTTAGAACTGGATGGTCTAAATCTTTTCATCTTTGGTTCACCAGTGACCTCCTGTTCATTACCAGAATGCTGCTCCTGTGCTTCTTCTTCATCATTGTAATCAATCTTTACCTTTGGTTCCTTAGCATTGACTACATCACTATTGCTAAGTGGTTTGGCTTTTTCTGAAGCACTCTGAGCTCTAGCTTTCTCTGATCTAGAAGTTGGTTTCCTGTGTTTTCTCTTATGTTTCTTGTGTCTTCTGGAGGAAGAAGCTTTGTCCCCATTCACAACAACATCACTTCCTTCCTTCTTTTCAGTCTTAGAACTTTCAGTTGCTTCTCCTTCTTTGTCTGCATGGCTTCTTTTCCTTTTCGATCTCTTTTTGCTCTTATTCTCTCCATCTTCTCCTTCTTTCTCTACACCTTCAACTGTTTCATTCTTTTTACTCTTATGTCTTCTCTTTCGCTTCTTTCTTTTCTTCTTTTTCTCTTTTCCTTTCTCTTCCCCTTCTTGGGCCTTCTCTCCCCCATCTTCCTCTTTTTTCACTTCTTCTCCTTTTGTCTCTCCTTCTTTTGCTTTGCTACTTTTCTTATGTTTGTGTTTTTTTCTGGAGTGTTTGCGTCTTGGTTTGTGGGTTTTCTCTTTCCCCTTCTCTTCAACTACAGATTCAGTCTTATCCCCAGCCTCATCTGTTGCCACCTTTTCAACATCATCTTTTCCAACTTCAGATTGACCTGTTTCTGGGATGGTATCTGCAGCCTTAGGACTCTGAGCTTCAGTAGTCTTATAAATCTCTTTGAAATTAAACTGTAAAGGATTGCAACTATAATGGATTTGGGGCGTAGCCTTGGTGTACTTGATAGTTTCCACTGGCCAATCAATTTCTTCAACTGGCTCTTTAGCTAGTTTTACTTTGACAAAGTTTTCTAATAGACGAGGATTAGCTGATTGTGGAGCACCAGGTGAAGATAAGGGCTCCACTGAACTTTCATCTGTTTGCCTTGTAACAATGGGCCCACTGCATTAATACAAACAAAAAAAAAAAACTATCAGAGACTAAATAATATTCTCAACAGCTAGAGAGATCATTTGTTCATAAAACAATCTAATTTAATCTTGTTTTAAGTTTTTAATGTCTGAGTTTAAGACTATCTATCACTGAGTTTTATATAAGCCTAGTGAGTGGATGCAGTTTTAAAATGTGTCTTCAGATTTCACTTTGAAAAGTTTGTTTTAAATACCAGTATTTAAGAAAACCCTAAACATTCAAAAGACTTAGAAGCTCAAGCCCACTATTAATAATCAAATAAGAAGACAATTATTTGATAACAAGTTGTTGTGGTTACTTTTCACTGGAAGAGAAGACAAGACCTTTGACTACCAGTACCTTGATGTTTGGTTTGTGTATCAAATGGAGTCACATCTACATCTCAATAATTTTACCTTTTGAGTATTTCTTCTGTACTCTCAACAAGTGTCAGCATCTTTGTTGGTAGGACTTCTACTGACTCTAGGTCATCTTGATTAAATGCTGATGGTGCTGTGGAGATTTTGTTGGGGATCTTGCTGATAGAAAATGAAACACTGCCTTTGTTCAGTTCTGTTACTTCTTTGCCACTCACACTGTAGACACCAGAAAAAAATATCATGACTTGACAAAATACACATTAAAAACAAATAAGAAGTAGATGATTGTGGGGACTTAACAGAGCAGCAAAGTTTTAGCCATAAAAAAAATAAAAATCATTTTTAAAAATCATGAACATTACTGTTAAAAACTTATTGCATAAAAACTTATTGCATACATTTTTAAAATCAGAATTCTTTTTTTTTTTTTTGGAGGGTGGAGGTATAAGATTTTAAAGTAATAGATGATCTATTCAGGGTGTGCCCTTGTGATTTAAAAAAAAAAGACTGATATTCAAGACAAGTAACAATTTGTAGGGAAGAATGGAGCAGCAATGAACTAAAAAATAATCTGGATGATGGTAGACTGGAGCAGCAATGGACTAAAACATCTGGA
>JADKLZ010001913.1:12263847-12278944 GCA_021533235.1 Biomphalaria straminea
TGGTAGACTGGAGCAGCAATGGACTAAAACATCTGGATGATGGTAGAATGGAGCAGCAATGGACTAAAAAATCTGGATGATGGTAGAATAGAGCAGCAATGGACTAAAAATTCTGGAAGATGGTAGAATGGAGCAGCAATGGACTAAAAATTCTGGAAGATGGTAGACTGGAGCAGCAATGGGCTAAAAAATCTGGATGATGGTCTAGACTGGAGCAGCAATGGACTAAAAAATCTGGATGATGATAGAATGGAGCAGCAATGGACTAAAAAACAAAAGGGATAATGTATATTTCTGATTTTACAATATGCAGTGATGGGAACTGACATTTTAAAATTTTTTAGAAAATTAAAAAAAACAAACTTTAATACATATTTCTCAATATACTCAGACTATAGATCTAGATCTATCTATAATCTAGATCTACTTAGATCTAATAACTTGAATCTACATCTCTAGTGACTCTATATCCAATATATCTAAAACTTACACTCAGTAATTCACTATAGTCATATAACGCAGATCTAGATTTGTAAGACAATACGGTAACACGAGATAGACCATATACCGGATGTGCGCATGTTAAAAAAAAAATCATAAATCTTATTTCGAATTCTTCCGAAAATGGAAAAAAATAAAATCAATTTTTTTCATAAAAAAAAATGGGGGGAAAAAATCTGATTTTTAATTATTTTTTTTTTTAAATGGGAAAATTTATTTTTTTTTGCCAGAAAATTGGTGCAGAAGAAATTTTTAGAACTTTTCACAAAAATTCCCATCACTGAATATAATGTAGATTGAAGTAAATTGGGGGAGTCAAGACTGAAACCATTTCTTCCATTGTGGTACTAAAAAAAAAGTGAGTTGAAAAACTAGTCAAGTAAAAAGTAAAGTTCCTCTTGAAATACTGCTGTGTTAAATAAGTTTGTACACTAACAATGAGCATACCTTTTGTCTGGTGTTGGGCTAGTAGGTAAAAGGATAGTATTGAGATCTTCCACAACATTCTGAAACAAATCAAAGAAGACTTAAGATTAGTATCACACTGTAAACAGTATGTCTAAACCTTTTTTTTTCTTTAGATTATACCTTACTAACTTTCTCATCCTTAGGACTGCTACTGGCAACTTTTGGGCTGCCTAATGGCAAGGGAACATCTTCTGTTTTCAAAGGAGGTGGAATCTCTATTTCTGACACATCAATCTGGGTTGATTCAAATATAAATGTACATTTTATGTTCTTTGAATTTTTTTTTATTCACACACTAGAGAAAAAGACAAAAATAATAGAATTAACAAGGCACCTACCTTATCTGGTAGAGGAATGACAGCCCAGTTTCTGGTCATAGTTTCAGACTGAATGGCATCACCACTAGAAGATACTGTGTCTAAGGGTTCCATGACAGACGATTTGTGGCCTTGCTCTTCTGCTAGTTTTTGGCTCTAGAAATATAATAATTTCTGAGGGTAAATATTCAAAGTTATCATCTTTAAAGTGTTTTGATACACTCTAATCTACAGTGGCATTGTAGAAGGATATCTGTGGAGGCTTTACTTCTGCCAAAGAGGTGCTGGTAAAATGCTATTTAGATTTGATTTTACAGAAAAAAAAAGCATTTAATACGAAATTTAAGAAAATTAATTCTTAGAATCAGTTGTCAATCATCATTGCCCCCACCAAATACATATATACGCACATATTTACTTAAGGAAAAGAATACTTTTTTCTTTCATAAATTAATCTATAAAATATCTTATAAATGGTTTAATCAAGCTATCAATAATTAAAAATTAAGTAATTATTATGTTTAAAAAAAAGTGTTAGAAAAACTACAAGGTGTACTTATTTTTGGCCAATTTTTTGTATCTTTCAATGCCAATGTCACCATGAAAGTGTCTCAAGTTTGGAATCAATATGAAGTGAATGGACCACAATAATTCTTACGATTTCTACATTTATTCAGTGATACAAAGGACTCTGGTCTCATGGCAGCTTCAAATAATATTTGGAAACATGATTCTACAATTGGACATTTTTTGTGGATAGGATCCATCTTTTGGCTAAAAGCCACTGCCAGTGAAATCCAGCTATAATTCCTTTGCTTGAGCAGCCAATGTTGCAGCCAGCAAGTCCCAACCCTGTGACATAATTAACCAATGACAGCCTGAGATTCAGTTTCCTACAGCCACCAGTCTAAGATGAGGGCACATAATCCAACTCAGCGACCAGTCTAAGATAAGGGCAAATAACAATCTAACTCACTGAATCTGACAGTTCAAAGCAATCACTTACAAATACAGGTACCCCTATCCAATCATTCAATAAATACTCATAAATAATTGTATTCAATTTGTATCTTTGACATTGATGTGCCTGCATCTTGTTGCTTTTTTCTGACCAAGTCAGAATAATATTTAAAACAAAAAAAAAATTAACACTAAAGAAAACCAAAAATAAATTAAAAATGACTTGAAGCACAAAGCTAAAAGTTGTGTCATCACAACTGCCATCACTATCCAACCCTCTCATCACATGCAATAATTGCCACCTAAAAAAGCCATTTCTTCTAAATCATGCTCACACACACTGGACTATAATGTTTTCATTTACCACCTTCTGTTTCATCCATTTTATGAAAAAGATTCATCCTTAGCCACAGTATGGCATGGCTTTATATCCCATCCATAATTCATCTGATAAAATGTCTCTATTTTATTAGGGCTTTATGAATTCAATATGTAGTTGGCACCTCCACCCCTTGCTATGTAAGCACTACTTGCAATCTATGAAATTAAGCATCACTGCACAATAAAAATGTATGCAGCTTAAATATTTTTTTTTAAATATCTACAATCAAACATTATTGACTACCTTAGTATTTGAGTGTCATTCAGTAATCTAGAACATTAATTTGACTAGATGGCAACATTTGACCCTCCACCAAATCCTTTTTGATTAATAAAAGTACATTAAATTTCTATACAGTTTTTAAATATCAAATACTGAAAAGTAAACAAACATTTAACATCACTGAGCAACCTAAATTATGTGAGCATTATATGTATATATATTTATACCTCGAGTGTGATTTCTGAACCAGAAACAAGACTAGTATCAGAAGATTTAAGCAATGTCTTCTGTTTAGCAGCCTGAGATCTGGTAGTAGATCTTGTAAGAGTTTTCACTGGTGTCTTGATAGTGATTTTAGGCTCAGTTTTACTATGGGTCTGGGGAAAGAAAAAATCAGAGCACATTAATACAGCTGCCACATATATCTGTAAGACTTGTACTTAGGTCCTCCCAAGGCTTTTGGTGATAGGGTGGCAAGCTCTCTCCACAGGGAATGCTCACAGGTAACTTTCACAGCCTCTTCCCAGGTGGAGCCCAGGGACTTTGGATCACTTTGGGAAAGATGTTTTGTCTTGTTTAAGAATATGTTCAGTGAATCTTATACATTAGATAACCACTTCACTTAGGTGGCGAGTATCAGTGCAGGAAAGGATTTCTCTTTCGGTGACATGATCTCAATATGTTATTCCTAGGAGTCTTCTCAGCCATTGCTGCTGAGCCACGTGTAGCCTCTTTTCAACCTTTAATGGTCCATAAGGCTAGTAAATTCAACTTTGTGTATTATAAGCCAGCAAAACTAACTGCAATTACTTCCCCATTTTTAGCCAAGCTAATAGCTTTGAGATAGGCCAACCAAGACCTACAGTCTGAGAAAAAAATTATATGCATGCTTTCAATAGGATTTAACCCTGAGACTGCAAACCATAGCAACCATATTTCCATTGCCAGGGAAAGTCTTTTATTTACTGATTTCAAATTCAAATAAATCCTTACATGTATAACATTTTTCTAAAAATCTGGTTAAACATAAAGTACATGTTATAGCAGTCAGTGCAATTAACAAAACAATGTACATCAAGAGGCTTAAGTTTGAGCAACTGCCTTGAAACGTATGACTATTGTAAAGCATTGACAGAAGAAACTTAATTTTGACCAACCTTCACATTGACACCAGCCTTAGTGATACAAGTTTTACTTTTCCCCAAGACCTCTTGAGACAATACTGAAGGGTCACTGGTCTTCACAGTATTTAAGTTGCTCCCTTTGTCTGCAGCACTAGAAGTTGTGGCACTACTGCCTGGTCCAGAGGTCTGTCAATACAAAAGATATTAACTCTAAGCATTTGCATGTTTTTCACATGCTTTCTACAAGCTGTTCAAATACAAGGATGATGAAAGGGACTTTTCTAAAGAAAACTTACAGATGTTGATTCCTCTCCTTCATTTGGGACTGTCTTGACAACATCTTTCTTTGGAGTCTTTCCTGTATTAAAGGAAAACAGATGATTATTAGAATCTAGCTATAAACAGAATAATTTTATGTTAAGTGACATAGCCGGCATTCAAAGACTTGCAGCAAATGGTGACTAAAACCTGATCATTAAGCTTCATCCCCAACTACACAAACAACAGAACTTAATATTACATTTTGTTTATAATAATCAAGACAGTCTAAGGTTTCTATAACAATAATAAATACAAGTACAATTTCTCTCACAAGTTAGATTTTAGGTAGATAAGATTTTTTTAAAGAAGATTTTTAATTAAACTATGAGAAACGTGTGACAACGTTATGTGGCTATAAATAGCTGTTTGGGAAAACAACATACATATAAAATGAAAGAGTTCTACATGTGAAGAATAGAGTATTCTTGCACAGACATGCGTGTTATGCTAATGGAATTAGAAATGTCTATGTTTTTTTTTTAAATAATGATGCCATATTGGAAATAGAGACAATAAGAGATATGTACAAATATAAATAAAAGCTAACAGAACAGACCAAAGCATCAGAACCAGAAATATTTGCACCCATAAATTTATTCTACAATCAAATTATTAAGATCTCTGGAAACAAAAAAAAAACAAAAAAACTCTTCTAAAGTTAAAAAAAAAAATGAGTTGACCTAAGATGACCAAAAGTTATCAGCAACTGGATAAGTCTAGAGATGCAAATACCATTGTCTCAGGAACCATAAGACACTGTTTTGTTTAAAGGATTTTGGTGCAAGAGATTATCTCATGAAATAATGTCAAAACAACTGACAAAGCAAGCTACAAAAACAACCATGTGCAGGGGCATCTAGTGCTTGTTGGTAAAGGAAAAAAAAAAGAGAAAACCCACGCCAAATTTAGTACTTAGATGCAATCAAATAGTTTTAAACTTTGATCCAAGTAGAACCGTTTACAGCAAGCCGTTATGATTTAACAAATTTCACTTCTTGGTTATGTTTGGAAAAAGATGAACAAATTAAATGAAAGACCAAAGTGGCATCATAGATAAAGTTAATATTCATTTATCCCTAAATTAATAAGCCTAATTATAATTAGTAAAAAAAGATCAAATGTTTCTTTTATGAAAAAAAGAAAAAAAAAGTAAGGAAAAAATGACTAAATAATGTTATACAAAGCTAGAAATATTTGAATCTGCACTTCCCAGTACTAGCTAGCTTCTTTTTAATGTGGTTAAGGACTTAGTAAGATATAAGTGGGTTTCAGGCTATTACTGTTCTTGAACAAGTAGTGGTGAATATATACATTATTGAAAGATTTTCTAAACAAACATTTAAGTGTCATAAGTTGAATGGCCAGGAATATGAGGATTTATTTTTTTACAGCACTATATATTGATCCATGAACACAAAAAAATGATGGAAAAATGTCCTAACTTGCTTTAGAGACTTTTAGTATTAGCAGTATAGAAATAATGTTCAATTCTACTGCTAGATTTTAAAAGTGTACCATATTAAATAAGTAAGGTATGTCACTACAGCATGTTTGGCGTGGAAGTTACAAAATCCATCATTAACAGCCTAAGTTTCAGAACATCATGGCTAAAACAGGTGGTAGCCAAATCCAGCCACGACCATCAAATCAGCATATACAGGTGACGGATTAATAAGACAGGAAGGCAATTTGCTTGTTGTGTTGTTTTACCAGGACAACACACAAAGATAGATACAAGTTGTGTTAGTAGTATAAGTCCAGATATGGTTACAAGGGAACAAAATACAATGCCATTTCACTGGTTGATTCTCTTCTTAGTACATTGACTGGCTTGTAAAACATGCAAACAAAAGTTTCTCTCAAAACGATAATACACATCTAAACTACGAGCAATATATCGGAGCAACTATATAGATAAATATGTATAACTTCTATCAAAAGTGAAAGAATTGGGGGATAGAGAAGAAAGTGAAAAGAACAAAAAAAAAATGGATGATTAAAAGAAAAACATGACATGTATCACAATACCATTCATGCTGCTTGACTAGACAGATTCTGACAAAAATCCCCTCACCAGATTCTATAAGGGTCAGTTTGTTTTGTTCAAAGCAAAGCAGCTAAGAATAATAAGTATATTTACAAGCATCGGATTTCAGATATAAAAAAAAAAAAACTGCCCAAGTAGAAAGTGTGTTAGTTATAAATCAAATGATCTAAAACTGACAACTTGAAAAACACACAACATTAACAAAAGTATTTTATAGAAGTGACTTTGGGGTCACATGTACAATTTGAGATCACCCACTTTTCACATGTCTATAAATGACTGTACAATTTAATTACATTTAAGTCAATAATTCTATAAACATTGCTTGCTTTCAATTAAACAAATCATTTTTTTTAATTTAAGAATACCAAAGAAAAAATAAACTTGTACATTAAAATTTATTTTACACACCTAAGCTATTTTAAGTTAAACTAGCAACAAAGTTAAGCTTTTATTTTGTATTAAATCAACTTATATCTCCTAAACTAGAATTATTTTGACACACACAAGAGTAACTCATCGATTCATGTATGAATTATAACTCTAAAATAAAGCTTTTAAAAAACAATAATAATAATACATAGGTTCTTGTAAAAAAAATAAAAAATCTAACAAAGTGCATTTAGGAAATCAATCATCAATATTCCCATCAGACAACAGTATTATGTCAGACTTTTAAAAATATTACACTAAATAATGATAGCTTAACTAGTATGACCTGTATCATATTATAAAAATAATTTAACCATTAAGTTCTCTTGCCTACACAACACTCAGTGATTATTTAATGAACTGATAAAGAGTTTAACAAAGTCAATTTAGTTAGAAAAAAAAAACTTTTTTTGTGTAATTCTTTAATGAATTTTAAGGATGAAGAATAAACAGAAATAATTAACCTTTACACAATGATTCTTACAATTTGTTTGAATAAAAAACTTGTCAAAAGTTACTCAGGCCAATGGTGAAAGAGCACACATCATGCTATCAAGTTAATGTAAGTGGAGTAAGCTATGTATAATCACCTTAGGTTTGAAAGATGTTGGAATCTTCCTGTGAATTAGCACTAAGACATCAATGGAAGAAGAAATTATAGACACTAATTGTCTAGTTTCAACTTATCATGTCCACTTTGAAATATTTTTGAGTGTGCCCAGTTTGCAAAAAAAAAAAAAAAATTCTGAATAACTTGATTTTATTATAACATTAAGAATTCTTAACTCTTTAAAATTAAACTTTGTATTATTTTAATGTTTGTCAGTAAATCTTGACATCTTTAAAAAAAAAAAAAAAAAAGATTAATAATTAAACTCTAAACTTTTAGCTCTTAGAAAAAGGAAATTCAAAGTGACCACTCTTACTATAGATATCTCAATTGTTTCAGACTCATTCTAAAAAAAAGATAGCCCTTGTTAAATGGTTTTTAACAAATGAATGCACAACATAAAAAAAGGACAGCTGGATTTACATCATTAGTGAAACTAAAAACTGCTCTAATAAAGCTGGTTAGAGATTACAATGGATTGAAATGCTAACATGCACCTGATTTCATCATTTCTCATGTTGGAGTGATTTCATGTTTAATAATTGTCTTTACATATATTATTTTGATCTAAAGTAATCTGATTTCTTTCTACTATTTAATCCTCTTAGAACTAGTTCCCCACACAATCAAGTGTGGTTCTAAGCCATAAATTAAAGAATAAAACAGCTACCCACAGCCAACCTAAATGTCCAATGCTTAAATAATAAAAGTATAAATAAGTATACACTCTCTGCAAGCTATCTACACCACAATGAAGAAGAGGACTAAAACAAGCATGAGGGTTAGCTTGCCAATACTTTGAAACCTTTAATGTTGAAAGATACTTTCATCTACATCTAGTGAATGAAAAAAAATTGTAAAGCAGCATAACCAGTGCATTGGATGGATTTCACATAGAACTAAATTCAAGTTGAAATAAAAACAAAATCTTCAATTTCTTTTTAACAGCAATATATAATCTTAATAAGAAACAAAACTTGTCTTTAAAAAAAAATAGAACACAATACTGCTAGTATTTGTTAATCCTTTATCTTAAGAAGTAAATGTTTAAACAACTAATGCCTAACACTAAAAGTGTAAAGCATCTAATGTAAATCTACTACTCAACATTGGACTTAAAAACTTATTGATAAAATAGCAAAACAATGAATCATTCTCGGTTAAGAACACAAAACAACTTTGTATGGCTTGAAGCAACTGCACTGTCAATTTGTTATGGGAACAACAGATTAATCAAGTTACTATGAGGAGTGCAGGCAACACAGTAGGCGTTCAGATAGAACCAACAAAAACAAATGTGTGTCTGCATTTAGCAAATGTAAGACACAGGGTGTATAAGAGACTATAAAATCTAGCAGTTTTGCTGACGAATATAAAAAGTTTAATACAAAAAAAGTGCCTCATTTAGCCACCTCAATATCAGTGTCCCATTTAGCCATTTTAATATCAATTTAACATTAAAATATTTCAGTCAACAGCAAGACTCACTAATCTCTCTATATATATATTTTTAAGTGGTATAAATAAGGCACATTGAAGAAAATTGTGTGATGGTTTGCATTACAAAAAATTGTTAAGGGTTTCATTTCAAAGTGATTTTTTTGGTAGTTTTTTTTTACTGTATAAGCTAATCCAAAGCAATCGTAATCTCAACAACAAAATCTGCATTCAAAAAAACCTTTGTATCTATTTCTCTTTGTTAAAAAATTACCAGAACCCAAAACAATATTTATGAATACAAAATATAAATAAATATATATATATATATGAAGTGTACTATGTAAACTCAAAGTGGATGTTATGTGATGTTTTACAATGATATATAGATGAAATGATGTGTCAATGCCAGGGATGCCGTTACTGTTAGGACAATGATACAACAGAAAAATTAAAGCAAGAACACTAAGAACTGCGGATGCGTTAAAAATGAATTTTTAAAAGTTAAGAAAAAAAAATAGTTTGTAGTAAAAAAAATGATATAATAAATCTACAACTCCGAAGTACCTCATGGATCACCTAAAAAAAACATCAAAATATCAATGAAAAAATGTTTTGAAATACATGAAAAAAATGAGTGTTGAAAATAAAAGTGGCCGGACTAAAGAAATGAAATTAAACTTGTACACAATCATGCAAAGTTTTTTTTTCCTATCAACAAAAATTGATGTCAGCTTCTTATGCTTTCATGTCTATAGAAATAGCAACTTAATCATTAAACAGTCTGAACTAATCTATTAACACCCCTTTGAGATTTAAGAACCAGGCACACTAAAGTAATTGTCTTAATTTTTAAAAAATCCTTTTTTTTAATCAGCCTTACCTTATTATTTGTTACTTTGAAATGTCTTTAGGTCACAATGTATCCAAATAGTCTTTCAAAATGTGTATTGTTTTTTTTAAGTGTGTGCAAATGTATGAAGCTAAAAGGAAGCTAAGTTACTATGGAACATGTAGTAGTGTAGTACAACTCACCTGAGACAATCACTCCATAGAGTGACTTAGATTAGATTTACTTACCCCTCTATTCAACTTCAAACCTTACCTTACATCTAATTCAATAATTACAAATTATTTAGCTTTTTTTTTCATTATACATTTTTGGTTAAGATTTTTTGGTGTGTCTCCTCAATTGTTGAGCATATTTATTTGGATTCTAAACTAACCATGAACAACTTAGCATTACACACTTTCCAACCGCCAAAAATTGTTAGTGTTAACAGGAAATGTTGAAATAAATACAGAAAAAAAAAAGTTAAAATGACAGGGAGTGGAAGATGAACACAAATTGATCATCAAACAAGAAGGTAACCTACAAATCAAATACACATTGAAAAACAAAACTGTCAATGAATACAAAATACCAACAAACCAGACAACATATACAAATGATGCACGAGTCACAATAAGCAAAAGATCATGGAGAGGAATCATTTATTTTGCTTAATTTTTTTCTTCTACAATAATTTTTTTTTTAAAGCGATGCTGAAACTTTAAAAAAAATTTGTCTCAACACCAAGAAAGTCTAGTTGAAGTGCTTTAGCTATACAAGTTTTATCACCATGCATATGGACCATTAAAATGAGTACACATTTCATAGCAAAAAAAAAATGCAGCATATAGTTAGCATGACCTTTTGCTGTGATATCAATAAGAATCATTTCATCTTATTTGTGTGAAGGGTGGACACAATCTTTTGAGAACAACCCTCCCCCCTTCTTGTCACATGCACAGAAAAGCAAAATTAAATATAGATAATACTGAATCGCTGAACACAAACATAACTTTAAAAGAGTCTTTATATACCAAATAGGAATTATGTGTAAAAAGAGAACTTTTTTAAAAAGAAAATATTCTATTTGATGTAATGATAGATCAATAAAATTCAAAATGCTTTGTACACATCTATCAAAATGAACAATACATTATTATAGTAGTCTGTTCATGTACCTTAGTCAAACTCTTGATATAAATAAAGAAATTTTGTTTAAGAAAAGGGTAATAAGCGTGCAACAGCAACTAACTGCAACTATTAATCAACTTCACTACATTGAGTGAATATTGATGGGAAACTGAAGTTTTATAATATTTTGAAAGAAAAAAATATTTGCCAATAAAATGTTACAGCAAAAACATTAATATATGAACATTATAGAAAAGTTAGATTCAACCACATGAATTGCTAAATATAGGTTTCTCATTTAACTAAGCTTTTATTTTTTTTTGAGTATGCATTCTGAACTACTTTTGTTTTATTTTAATGCCTACAATCTCATTATCTAGTAACTTAATCCTTTTATTTTTGTGTACAGCCCATAGCAAGAACATTAAAACAACATTGAGAACAGTTTCTTCAAAGAAATGATCTGTAATGTGCCATCATGCCTCCTACTATTTCTTCTTGAAGCCTGCTATCTTTTCCAGGCAGAATATAAACATTTAATTTTGGACTGAGACAGGACTAGCATATCTCTAATTATTTTGAATTAGAATGAAGACTGAGTACAAGAATTAAATCTAAAGAAAAAAAAGAAAGCAGGCCCTATGAACAACTATAAAACAATTAATAAGGTATTAAAGCATGCAAAGCGTCAACCATGAGACAGGGTTATGATAATGGATACTCTGGATTAAGAAGATTAATATCTAAATCTTTCAACTTATCAAAAAGTATTAAAATGAAAAAAAAAAATATTATGGATGCAGAAAACTAATACTCTAATGTGTGTTAAAGGCAGACAAGAGAGAGAGCTCTCCAGATGAAATCAAATCTTAGACCATTTCAACAATTTCAATCTAAATTTGTGTCGACATCTCTATCAAGCATAATCATTGAAAGTATAAGAAAACAATTTTGTATGGGTTTAACAGTCTAATTTTTTCATCAAAACATCTATTTAAACATTTAACTAGTTTATTTTCCTTGTTTTAAGTTATTTTTAACACATCAAAATATTAGCCTTTAAGACATTAAGAATTTTAAAAGCAAATTTAAAAAAAAAAGATAATATTGAAATAAGAATAAGAAAATAAATTAACAAATAAGTTAAGGACTCCCAAAAATTTAACCGTCATACCAAAATGGTAGCATTAATAAATGTTCAAAACTAGTTCGGATAACAACTTTTAACAAATTTTGTATGTCAGTCTATGATTCTTCCTTAATCCAATAATACCATCAATTACCTCGACTACAAATGCAATTATATGGTTAATTTCTCAACATAAATTTCAACCTTACCTGGAATATATTAAATGTGAAATGTAAATAATTAAAGTTATGTGTGTCGTATCAATAGCAGCACTTTCTTTTACTAATTTCTTCTTTTATTTTAAAATATATATATATATTTAAAAACCTGTCAATCACACCATTTTTTTAAATAAGAAATTTGCCAATGGCTACTAAGCCAGGATCGGCTGGTGTAATACAAAAATTATGGTTGATATGAACCAATTATACTCACTAAGAAGATCCATTGAAAAGGGACAGACAGGCTTAATCCTGAAATTTTCAGCCGAGAATCAGCCATGTTAAATAATATTGTCAATTCTACAGTGAGAAAACAAAGTACTTCTTTTGTTTGAATCCAAGTTATTTTGAATTGACTAATTTTTAGGTGAAACTACTCTTTCGGATTTTTTTTTTTTAACTAAGCAAAACTATAGAACAAAAATGAGGGGTAAAAAAAAATTGCAAAAGTAAAATGTAGACCTACTGATGTGGATATTTGTTTAAAAGAAAAAAAAATGAACAGATTGCACAAAAACTTTCTACTTCAATATTTTTTTTTTGATATAACACTAACGAATGTTGTTCCTTAAGGTTTTCTAGGTACTTTGCAACTAACAATGTAACCCACAGTCATTACACAATTAATACAATTCTGGACTTTCTGCAAAAACTTTTGTTTTATTAGCACAGTTTAAAATGTATGAGAATTTTCAAACATATTTATGTGAATTTCTACCTTTCTCTTTGAGAGCAGCATTGGCAGCCACTGCAGCATCACGCTTTCCACTAGGTCTCATTCTCACATCTAATAGTTAAAGACGACAAAGCACTTTTCGGCACAGAAGCTAATTTGTAAGTGTTGTCTGGCTTGATAAGCACCTCTTTAGGCCAAAGGACTAAGTGATCTTCAAGGTAAAAAGAAAGATTTGAAATTAAAGAATTATTTCAAAACATCTAACCATGTTAGAAGACTATGAAAAAGTAATATAAATTATATAATATAGATAACATACATACCTTTATTGTGAGTTATATATACTGATAGTGAAACTTTACATCTAAAATTTTTATTTGCATTTGATATCTGAAAAAAACAAATCCATTAGAAATTAGTTTCCTACCATATGTTCCTAATTTCATCTTCTATGGCCTTTTTATAATCACAATTTTACTTGCATAACTTTTTTGTTTATTAATAGTCAATCCATCAGCTTATTAAAGAAACACCAGTGGTAAAATAATTTGTAATTTGTCAGTCTTCATTCAATACTGGTATGCATTTTATTTTTCTAGATAAACAAGGTTACAAAGTTTGTATGAAAACACAAACTCAAAAACAGCCCCTGAAGTGGTTTGCTCAGGTAAATAAAAAATAAAAAGACAGGTTTCACTATTTTCAAAAAGAATATCAGAAACTATAAATTACAAACTATCAACAACTACAGCCCTATTTCTGTCGATACAAAAAGAAGAGAGATGTGCTGTTGTATTGTTAGTTTCACTAACGAGTTGATATTATAGTATATGGAGATTTATTAATGTTATTATTATTACATAGTTAATATTCATTATGTATTCGATGAACTAATAGTTATATAGTAAAATCCTAGGTCTCACTTCCAAAGACTGCATCATGAATGAAGAGATTAGAATCAGGATTAATGCAGCTATTGGACCCCACGATGGCCTGCTAAGCATTGTAAAAAAAAAACTTAAAAATGGTATGGCCACATCACAAGGTCCTCAAGGACCTTTCATCTGGAAACAGTACCAGGAAAAAGATGAAGAGGAAGAGGGAAAAACGATTGGAAGACATTGAATGAAATTTTATCAAAGGCAAAGGAGAGAGAGAAATGGAGAAAGATGGTAGATCTTATGTGGTGCCCAATGGTTCAATAGACTAAGTTATAGGTGATGGTGAAGCTAAATGTGAACCTGGCCTAACTGATGTTATTGAAGGATAATCTAATTTATCTAATTGTTTTGTAAAGGGGAATCTCTAAATCAATACCTAAACAAATAGGACTTCTCCCTAAAACAAAACAAAAAAACTTTTCCCTTTAGTTAAGTGTTCCTATGGTGCAACAGAGGCTTGCAGTTCACATGCATAATATAAAACACTACTTATTAATTACAGAGATGCCTACAAGCCAAAATGGAAATGCGTATTTTGAGGAGCAAATGCATATTTTTCTAAATATCAAGAAATATACCCAGGAAAGACAAAAATTAAAATTAAATCATTCAAGTACATAACATGTCTACATGAAAGGCAGCTATCCTAAGGTTAACACAGCATAAAGTTATTTAATACATTTTGTACATTTGTCATAATATTGTTACGTTTCCCTATGAACCCTTTAACAAACAATCTTGCCAATTCCAGAAACAGATAACTTGGGTTTTAATAAACGAGATGTATTATTGAAGTAATAAATGATGACATAAAAATAGTCAAATACTTTACAAGTTTGAATAGAATCACATTAAAAGAAGTCGATCTAGTCTCTTTCTCCAACTGTCTTGGTCAGAGCACACAACAAAACCGGTTTTCTACACATCGGATCTTTTCATCCGCCAGTCCTCCTTCTCAGCACACAGGCCCGAGTCGTCTGTGTCGGTTGACTGACCAGCCGCAAGGCCACCATGACCCCCCCACAGCTCAGTTATAACAATGTCTCCCTCTTAGAACTGGCCGTCCCGGACAGTTTCTGCTTCCCCGCGGTACTGATGGAGGCGATCGATGTGGACTACCTTCAGTTTGGACCGTGGACTTTTCTGGATGCGATATACCACATCGTTTATTCTTTTAACGATGCGGTATGGACCTTCCCAGTCTCTCTGGAGCTTTGGAGACCTGCCTTTTCGTCTCTGTGGATTGTAGAGCCAGACCAGATCGTCCTTATGGAACCCAGAGGCATTGGCCCGACTGTTGTACCTCGTCTTCATCTGGTCACTAGTCAGTTTGATATTTCTGCGGG
>JADKLZ010001913.1:12303922-12321120 GCA_021533235.1 Biomphalaria straminea
ACATAGAAGAATACAAGTTGTGACATCTAGAACTAATGAGTGTGACAGTTATATATAATAATATATTAATATAGAATTATAGATCTATATTATATACATTATTAATTATAGAATTTAGATAATTCTAATTTGTAAAGCTTTAGATCTGCCTGCGATAAATTCAGATCTAATCTAGATTTAATTATTATTATAGTTATTATTTTGATTATAATATAATGATTATAATATATAGAATCTAGATTATATTGTGTCCAAATAAAAAATCTGCGGCATTTTATGTCACAAGATATGATCTTTTCCCTTTGCAACTTCTTGAGTGACTAAAGAGGCCAGGCTAGCATTTATGGACCAGTGATGCCCAACTTCATTCAATTTGCAGGCCATTTTATTTTCCTGCACTCGTGTAGTAGGTTGCATGACCGTAAACCTATACTTTGGGTTTGCGGTTCTTAATGTTTCTCAAGGTTGATTCTCAAAGCCTAAATTTTTTATGGTTGGGTATATTTGCAAGGCACCATAGGTTTGAAATCAGAGTTTTCTTTCTCCTAGACTTAGGTGAGTAGTCCGCAATGTCTGACGAGCCCCTCTTGCTTTAAGCTTACAGATTAAGGTGCCACTTAATCGCCTTCCCCGCTTCTTTTGTTAGTGTAAACACTTCCTCAATAAATGAGCCACATGCGAAGGCCAGAAGTTGTACTGATTGTCTGAGCAGTAGCGGCCTTAGGGGGTGGCAAGTGGGGCGACCGCCCCAGGCCCTGCGCCTTAGGGGGGCCCCGCGATCGGAAATTCCATTGTCATAGTCAGCTTCGAAAACAAGCTCTCATAAACTAGGATATTTGCTAGCTGGGAAAATCAGTGACTTAGCAGTCATTGGTTAACGTGCATGACTGAATGCATAACGCGTATGACATTAACATCTTCTTTGAAGTAACGTCTGTCTCTGTATTATATAAGATAAAAAATGATTTGATTTGATTCGAATTACTATGTAAGCTATTAACATGATATTTTTGGTTTCTAAATATCTTAGGACTTGCCTATTCTAACAGGCTATAAAAATAAAAAACATGGG
Organism: Biomphalaria straminea; assembly: GCA_021533235.1. Taxonomy (NCBI): domain Eukaryota; kingdom Metazoa; phylum Mollusca; class Gastropoda; family Planorbidae; genus Biomphalaria; species Biomphalaria straminea. The sequence continues at coordinate 12,304,995 of JADKLZ010001913.1, forward strand.
AGTATTTTTGTCATTAATTTTTTTTTAAACCCTTCCCGAAAGTTGGATCTGTGAAGCTCAATTAAATGAACTACTGTAGCTCCCATTTAGCATGTTATACCAAAGAACAATGACAGAGTAGGCCCCCGCTATTGTGTTTTCCTGGAGGCCAATTAGCAAACTAAGGCTACTGCGAGTCTGCGACTGGAAGCATCTTTGTAATAAACTTCGACAGATTTTCTAAATCACTTTCAGTGTGTGTCCGCGAGGTTGGATTTAGTTCTGAGAATGTCCAATGGTAGAACAATGGATATCATGATGCTAGAACAAATAAAAAAAAATGCATTGGCGCGCTGTCTTAACAACAAGTATTTCGTGGGAGAACAGTTTTTATGCGCCAAAAAAAAAAAGGTTAATTTTAGGCTTGGTTGAGATCCCGGCCTAATTTGACCCAACCATCTTCGACTAATTAAGAACGCCGAGGCTCACGGCCATTACTTCGGACATACAATTCAAAACAAGCTTATGTAACTGATGACATCATAAGTAAAAGAGACTATTATTGATAAAATTAATCAAGAATCATATGCCCCTTGCGCCATGTGGACGTATCAGATAGAGACATAAAGGTGAAGAACACTTCATCGAATTACTAGATTTTGACAACACATTAGGACTCTTCACATAGCTGATTGTCGTAGCAAGGAATCTGACAATGGTTCAAACATCAAAAGAACGCGCCAAGGAGTTAAAGGCGAACATTATTCGCATTAACAGTCAAGCATTTTACACTCCGTGCGGCTGCAATAATCTGAAATTTGTTTTAGGATACATAGCTAAATGCAACTCTCAAAGTCACTGTTATAAATAAGGTGGAAGTACCGCCTCGAAAAGTTATAAAGCGCTACGATATCAAACAAAAGAATTCAGAGAGGTGCTGTTGACTGTCGCTAGCACCGCAATGTTAAGCGAACTATGAACAAGGAGGTTCCGAGCTTATTCTCGGTTTAATCCTATGCTCTGTTATTTTGATGGTTATGAATACTGTCAGCAAAACTTTGATACCTGCTGACTTACAACTCGATGTGGCAATACAGCAAATCAAAGGCTTTCTTGCATTTTTTAGAAAGTACCGGATTTGATTTCTCTGGTGCAATTATCACAGCAAAGGAAATGAACGACGATCTGAAATTCAAGGAACAAAGAGTCAGACAAAAAGACAAAGAGTCTGACGCAAGAAGCATTTCAATTATGAGATTAAAGACGAATCAACATTTTCGCCAACAGCCCTGAGTTGTCAAGTTCTTTAAGTTGGTGTTGTATGGTGCAGTTTGCAGAGACCCTCGATAATGAGATTCATAACAATATCTATATAGATTGAATTGAGAAACCAAAGACAGGTCATAGTGTTCAAAGGACTAACTTTTTATTGTTTTTTTTTTGTGTGGCAGGGGTGGTGGACGACTGAAAGTGAAATACCGAACCCCAACATATGAGTGCATGTATGTGTCATGCATATTATGAATGGGTCTTTCCGAATCAAGTTAAATCTCTTTTGTAGAAATTACAATGTGCAGGTAAAAAAAAAATGGGTTGCCAGAGAGCGAGAGATAAAAAGAGAAGGAGGGAGTGGGCGTAAAATTTCTATTGACTACTATTGACTATTGAGGCTCTACATAGTAATACTACAGCATAGGTCTTTGCTCTTGATCAACTGTTCTGTTTCTCATTCACTACATCAGGGGTTCCCAACCTCTTTGGTCGTGACCCCATTGGGGGTCGAATAACGATTTGATATTTGAGTTTTTCTGGCAAAAAGCATAGAAGTTATATTAAAGAGTTAACAAAGACATGAAATTTATTACAAAAAGAAAATATAGAAAAATTGTCTTGCACTCAGTATACAATTTGATATATGGCACAAGGTGTAAAATTTAATATAAACAACTTTTGTTAAAGTTAATATTATGTTCCTGTTGCACCCATTAAATTCATGTACCGGTAGTTAAACAATAATGACATTTTTGTTTTTGTTCCTCTTTATTAGTCGTCCTGATCCATGCCAATCTGCATCCATGTTGGACATTGGCACAAGGAGAATATTCAATGAAGAGCATGACATTTTCAGGCAAACTGTGAGACGATTTATGGTTGATGAAGTTGTACCAAATCATCCCAAGTAAGTCATGTGTGTTTGTCTTTGTTTTATTCTAGATTTTTTTTTAACATTTAATATAAGAATTTCAACTTATTCTAGTAATTGCTATTATAATTTAATAATCTGAAGGTAGGCGACTTAACAAATGCAGATATTTATTCACAGGACATCACGTAATAAATATGTCTGCTTTGGGCAGAACTTTGTTTAATGTCAACATTATTCCTTCTTAGTTAGTCTCTACTGGTGTGCACCTACTGCCTTACTTACAGGGTTATAACAATAACATGTGATTAGCACCAGAAAATAATAAGATGAAATAGAAATATGGTTAGTAATATGTGGATAAAAGAACATGCTGAGATAATGTCCACATAGTACTTGAAATATTGGAAGTTCTTGTATATTTTGATGTTTGAGATGCATTAATTCAGTAAAAATATACTCAATTTTAGATAATTTGAATTCTTATTATTCTTTGTTCTGATAATTGATCATTGTGCTCCTTGTTCTTATAAAGACAGTTCTTGCCTAGCTCTTGATAAATTGAATAAAACAACACTACTGGTACATGTATTTAAAATACCGGTATGTCTTTTTTTTTCCGCCAGTATCTTGATTTCAAATTTAGCATTGTGTTTGTGCAAGGCATATTGTATGTTACATCATAAGTCTTGGTGGTTTGGTGGGTGTACATAGCGATGGACAAGCATTGGTTGACTGACTTCCCCCCCCCCTTCATCTGTCCCTCTATTGCACACAAATAATATGATGCTCCATTGTTTGGGCTTGTACTATTTTCTTTATGACTGAACATATGTACTGCTGACCACCACTTCTTTGTTTGCCAAGAGACAGTGGGGCTCTGTCTATTGCTGTATTGCCATTTTCTAAGTTATAAGCAGAATATCATTATAAAGTTCTTCAAGTCCTAGTTCTTTGCAGAGAAAATACAAATCTGAAATATAAAACATGAAATAGCCTGACACGCGAGAACTCCACTAACAAGAAAAGTAACTTTCATTTATTTCCCTTGAAGAAGTGTTATTTGAATTCTTCTAATCCCTTTCCCCTCCACCTAGAAGTAAGCAGAATCCACTAGAGTTGAAAATGTATTTTATACAAATTTTAGATTACAAACAAATTAATTATTGAGTTAGAAGAGTTCTGAAGGGGGTTTGTTTGGCTTCATTAATGACTACACATTTTATAATCTATTTCAGGTGGGAAGAAGATGGACAAGTGAGCAAAGAGGTTAGACTTCTATATTCAATTTCTTTTTCTTTGGTACAACTTTTTCTCTCTATAATGTTTTTTATTCTTTGTACTAAAATGTCCCCAACAGTCAACACTGATATAGGCCTCAGCTACTTGGTCATAGAAAAACCATTGTGAGAATCAATTTGTGGGAAGTTCAACTGGGTAAAATAGCTCTTAGCTGTAATGAAGGGACGATCTTAAGTCTAATATATAAAACAGAACCTTGACTTAATCAATGAAACTAAAACACTGCATCATTTGAGTCATTATTCTCTTCCTTTAGGTCTGGCAAAAAGCTGGCACCATGGGATTTTTAGGCATAGATACACCAGAGGAGCATGGCGGCATTGGTGGTGACTTTATCACCTCTTCAATAGTTATGGAAGAACAGTAGGATTTTTTACCCTTTTTCAAATGACTAGTGTTTAAGAAAATATTTTAACATTTCTTTACTCAGGGTCCTACTGTTTTTGTTTTATGTAAATTTTCTGTTTTCTTTCCTAACTTTTGTGTGTTATGTAACAATTGTGTTTGTCCAGGTCCTACTGTAACTGTTCTGGACTTGGCTGGGCCTTACATTCACACATTGTCATGCCCTATATCTCTCACTATGGGAACAAGGAACAAATTGAAAAATTCCTGCCTAAAATGACTGCTGGTCAGTGTATTGGTGCTATAGCTATGACAGAGCCTGGAGCTGGAAGGTAGGCCTACAATATTGAATTCTATGTTTTTTTTTTGTCTTTTTTTTTTTTTTATCTTTCAAAGGTTGATATAATTTTCTTATTTGATTGACTTTAGGTTTAGCCTTCTCCCCTTTTTCTTATTATATTCAATTCAGCCTATTATATATTTTTATGGTATGTAGTTTGAAATCTTGTTGCAAATATTATTTCTATTCAGTGGTTTTTTAATGTCTTTCTTAAAGCCTTGTGAAAAAAAAGGGAAAACCCTTATGAACCTAGGCAAATGAGCTAAACTTTGAATAAAAATGTGTTAAAAAAGATAATTAAAATACTCTATAAATACTAGTACATATATTTTTTTTTTACAAATTTTATTGCTTACTACAAAAAGAACACTGCAAATAATTATTAATAATAATAATAATAATAATAATAATCTTTATTGTCCATAAGGAAATTTGTCTTACAATTTGTGCATTATACCAAACAAAACATTATAACTATAAAGAGAAACAGAATGTTCATTCACACCAGACTCACACACAATTTACATGTCAAAAGTTTACATCAGATTGTTAAATGCTTTACTTACTCAAGTAGACTGGGCATATAAGATTTTTTTTCAATGGAAGTAATTTCTTGGTTATTTTGCAATACATAATGTTTCAGTCAAAACTATGTTGTTTTTTTCTTGGGGGGGGGTGTGGTGGCTCATTGCTTAAGCGCTTGGCTTCTGAACCTGTGGTCCTGGTTTGAATATTGGTGAAGACTGAGATTTTTGGGCACCTCTGAGCCCACCCAGCTCTAATGGGTACCTGACCCTAGTTGGGGAAAGTAAAAGTGGTTGGTGGTTGGGCTGGCCACATGACAACCTGCTCATTATACATTGGCCAAAGAAACAGATGACCTTGACATCATCTTCCCTATAGATAGGTAGGTCTGAAAAAGGAACTTAACTTTATTTTTTTCTTGAGTGAAATAAGAAAATGTTTCTAACATTTCTAACTGGATAATTGTTAATTTGCAAGAGTTCGCAACAGAATTAGACAGCTTTTTTTTTTTGTTGTTGTTATATCACAATAGTGATCAATTACTTTATTTTATGTATATAATGCATCACTATCTATAGAAATAGACAACCATCTTGCCAAGGTCAACAGCCCTTTTTTTGGGGTTCACTCCAGTTGAGAGTTTGGTTAAAAAGGTCTTATCACCCAACAACAAAAAATCAATATTCATAAAGCAGTGGATCTCACCCTACTTTTGTATAGCTTAGACCTGGCTGCTCTACAGAAGGCAGTATTATGTTACAATAGCTCCTATACTAAACAATGAGAGGATGGGAACATCAAGACTGCAGTCCATACTGCAGTCCAGACATACCACAACTTATGGCAGCTGGCATTAGTTTTGAGTTCCAGAGTGTCCAGAAGTAAAACATTCAGATAGTCAAGCTGACAGCCTTTAATATAGGCTATATAGAGGCATAATGTAAGTCAAGGAATGGTCTCTTTACTACTGCACACAACAAACAGTTCATGGGACAACACAAGAGAATGGTTCTACGTGAAGTGATAGGCTTATGTATAGTGATTGGCTTAGTTTCTGTGTGTTGACAAATATATGATTTCCAAGCACTAAGCATAAGGTATTGAACACAAACCCAGATCATGCTACCACTAGAAATGCCTTTTGTGTGTTGTGCAGCAGGATTTATCAGTGATCCTCAAGTAGTATGATCTGTTTGCTTGCTAATTTAGTGAAACGTGAATCATTTCCCTCTATAGCTTGAGCCAAAATGCCCTAATGTTATTTCATTAAAACTCTAGACTAATTAATCCTTATTATTTTTCCCAGTGACCTGCAGGGAGTCAGGACCAGTGCCAAGAAAGATGGCACTGATTACATACTGAATGGCAGCAAAGTTTACATTACTAATGGCTACATGTCAGATTTAGTCATTGTAGTAGCCATCACCAACCCTAGTGCCAAGTCCACTGCCCATGGCATCAGTCTTTTCCTGGTGGAAGAAGGAATGAAAGGCTTTGTCAAAGGGAAGAAACTCAAGAAGATGGGACTCAAAGCACAGGTGAATTCTGTTAATTGTTTCTTTACATAAGCTACTAATTGAAATGTTTTAGTTGTTTGGTGCTGAGAACAAGCCTCACCATTCTTCCCAATCAAGTCATCCAAAATAAACTATTGAGAGACTGTTTCTTTCAATCCTTTGAATTGTATGTTACACACTTAGTTTATATTCTGTTTACCTTTTGATCAGCCTACTGTTGGGATTAGATATCAAACACTACATTTAGGAATATAAAGAAAGTGTATGCACGTAAAGTGACATTTAGGCTTTGTTAAAGATTAGTAAGGTGACTAGTAGTCATTAGATCAGACTATGATCAAACTTAGTACCAACATTTTTATTCAACACAATAGTATAAATCCTTTTACTAAACCTTGTTTAAACTCATTATGGTGTATGTATCTTTGAACTAAGAATGACCATACCCACATAGACAACATAGTAAACATTAGGATGTATGTGTGAAATATAGAGAAACAAATTTATATGTTTTGAATTATATCTATAAAAAATTTTTGTGGAGTATAGAAACAGTGAACTAAGAATGTATTGTGTTTGAAATGTTTTTGTGGAGTAGAGAAACAGTGAACTTAGAATGTATTGTGTTTGAAATGTTTTTGTGGAGTAGAGAAACAATGAACTTAGAATGTATTGTGTTTGATATGTTTTTGTGGAGTAGAGAAACAGTGAACTTAGAATGTATTGTGTTTGAAATATTATTGTGGAGTAGAGAAACAATGAACTTCGAATGTATTGTGTTTGGTCATAACAGGACACAGCAGAGTTGTTCTTTGAAGATGTCAGGTTGCCCAAGTCAAGCTTGCTTGGAGAAGAAAATAAAGGTTTTTATTACCTAATGAAGGAGTTGCCCCAAGAAAGACTTCTGATTGCTGTGATGGGCATTGCCAGCTGTGAGTACATGTTTGAAGAGACTCGCAAATATCTCAGTGAGAGAAAAGCTTTTGGAAAAACTTTGTCCAAATTGCAGGTAATTACAAAGTGAGTTCTTGGAAATATCCTTGACTTGTCAAGAAGTGTTTGAATGAGCTGAAATCTTTAAAAATTTAGATCTTTGTACAAAAAGAAAAAAAGCTACAAGATGAGAAAATTAGATCTATCTGCTTTTGTTGCTTTAGAGACACACTGAGTTCTTATACAATTGATTTTTTTTTCTCTTATTCATGTTTCAGCCCTTATGAAAGGTATAGATGTTATGAATATTATTAAAGAACCATTTGACTTAGTTTAATATTAATCTTTTTTAGAATTAATATTATTTTGTATGATATTATTGACATATTGTAGTGTTAGAAGCAATTCTAATGTGGGACTTCAGGGTCCTGTAGACTTGAAAGAAACAATTATATGCACTCACTGGAAAGAGATGGAAATTTGCCAAGACATTGCTTCAATGTGAACTGATAAATGAATGTTTAGTATAAGTTTTATGCTCATTTTAATTTAGAATGTGCAGAGTTGTCTTAATTATTGTTATAACAGTTATAAAAAAAAAACTCTCAGGAGCTTCTATCACCCACTAACTTCCAATCTTACACACTTCATATACCCCTATACCACTTGGACCTGTTGACCAGGATCTCATCCTCTGGTGCTAGCCATGGTCAACTTTTCAATCCCTGAGGTAGAGTAAGACTTTAAAATTTTAGCCCTACCATTACAATAAACAAACATGGTTTGTACAAGTTCTCTGCGTGATAGATTATTATGATATTAAAAATTGAATTAAACAAATGTGTAAATTATAAACATACTGTTAATTAGGTTCTTGATAAAAAAATTAACAGGTGATCCAACACAAAATGGCTGAATTAAAAACTGAAATAGCCTGCACTCGAGCATTTGTTGATCGTTGTATTGAGTTACACAATGAAGGAAAACTAGATTCCAGTACAGCTTCCATGGTGAAGTATTGGTAAGTACCGGTAGTTAGTATTATTTGTGAAGTATTTGTAAGTAGTTAGTATCATTTGTGAAGTATTGGTATGTAGTTAGTATCATTTGTGAAGTATTGGTATGTAGTTAGTATCATTTGTGAAGTATTGGTAAGTAGGAAGTATCATTTATGAAGTATTGGTATGCAGTTAATATCATTTGTGAAGTATTGGTATGTTGTAAGTATATCATGTGTGAAGTATTGGTATGTAGTTAGTATATTATTGATGAAGTATCACTTTACCAATCAGTAAAACAATTTTTTCTGATGTTCAAACATTTTTATTACATTTGCCCATGCACTTAAAAAATCGGCATAGACTTATCTATTGAAAATAAATTGTGAGCCTTCCTAAATATTCCTTACCCATGTTAGGCACTCAAAGGTTCTATACATTTAATTTTGAAATCAGCTGCTACATCTAGTCTGTGGATGTACAATGAACTAGTTTTTGTATCTACTTATTTCTTAACTTAGTGCATCATTCAAATATTCCTGAAGTCTTGCTACTTTTCTATCAGCCACAGGACAAGCTGATACAAGTTTTATCTGTCACATTAAGATCTCATAAAAAGACAAAAAATAAATTTCATCATAAATTGCAGCTTGCAAAGTTTTATGTGCAGCAGCTACTTTTTGTCTTCTGAAATCAAACTATTTTGATTCTTAAAATTAATTCTTTAAGTCTTTTTTGATAAGAGATAAGAAAATATTTTTAGCAATTCAGAAAAGATATTTATAATACTTACTATTAAAGTAGCACTAAAAAGAAAGAAAAAAAATTGTGTTTTTAAAATCACATTTATACATACAGCTTTATTATGTGTCAAAATGAAATAATTTATGTGTTTTCTGTTGAACTAGCTACTAATGATTCATTTTCAAAAAAGTAAGAATGCATATTGCATGCACATTATTATATACATTTATAAGAAAACTTTGAAAATGCCTTTTAATTTGCATTACATACTAAAAATGATAACCAATGGATGGACCATTCTCAGGGGTCTGCCTCTAAGTTTATATGAAAACACAACCTTTCTTTGTAATCTTGTTTTAATTAGTAATTTTGATATTAATTTGTATGTGCGTATTTCAGGGTAAGTGAGCTTCAGAACAGAGTGGCCTACCAATGTGTCCAGCTTCATGGAGGCATGGGCTATATGATGGAGTGTGGTATAGCCAGAGCCTACCTTGATGCCAGGGTTCAACCTATTTATGGAGGCAGCAGTGAAATTATGAAAGAGCTTATTGCTCGCCAAATTTTCAGCTAGTTTTTATAGTTTTTATGTTGTCTTGACAAAGTGCCATATACTTTTAATTGAATAATGCATCTCCATGTCTTGGTACCGGTATATATTTTCCTTTGGAAATGACCAAAAAACACAAGTTTATACAACCTTCTGTTTAACTATTAGAACCATGTATTAGAAGCCATGTACATGAAATATCTATTAGATTGTAGCTGTATTTGTATACAGGTATATGTTTTATTAGAAGTACTTAAAAGATAAGTCAAAATTTTTTTTTATAAGTTAAAGAACAAAGTACTTATAGTGTGGGCAAATACATTTACTCTTTAATTTTACTTTATTGGTAAAAATGATTTATTTTATTTTGATCTAAATGTTTCCTTGTTTACTTATTTATTTCTACTTATTTCTGTAAGGTGAGTTGAAATATTTTTTTGCAAAGATGTCTTTCACACTGAAAACTTTTAACTAAAATTTAAAACAATGTTATTTGTTTGATAGAGTTGTTTTTTTTTAATCATAAAACTTGATTGTTCTAATTAACCACTAATAGCTACTTCCCCTAAATACTACTTCTGTTTGCTAGTGCAATCAATTAAAATATGTCTTGGTTGAGAGAAATTCATAAATAAATTTAAACATAGTATAAAAAAAAAGGAAGGTAGTTATTATTCCATTTATCTATGGTAACCCAGTAACACAGACTAAAAACGCAAAATACTTAGGTGTTATAATAAATGAAAAACTGTCATGGAATCCCCATATTGATGAAACTGTCAAAAAATAAAAAATTATAAGAAATTTCTATAAATCAAATAAGAACATAAAACTAAAATGCTATTTAACCTTGGTTATGCCAATAATAGAATATGCATCCTCTGTTTGGGACCCCTCAACTCAAGAAAACATTAAGAAACTGGAACAGACACAAAATAGAGCAGTGAGATTCATAACAAACGAATATTCACTTTTGACTAGAATAACACCATTAGTAACATCACTCTATTTAGAAAGTCTTCAGCATAGAAGACTGAAAAGTAAAGTAGCAATTATGCACAAGACACTGAACCATAGTCTTCAAATACAAAATTTAATAAAATACTCAGACACAAAGATAAAGGCACATTCCCCATCCCATATGCTAGGACAAATCTGTACAAATGCTCTTTCTTCCATAGTGCCATTAGAGCATGGAGTGGGTTGCCTGAGCTAGCCAGGAAAACCAGTGACTTGGCAGAATTTAAGTCATTGGTTAATATGCATGACTGAATGCTTAACGCGTAGGACGTAATCATCTTTTTTGAAGTAACATCTGTATTATATAAGATAAGATATTTAGCATATCTTAATGCTACTTTAACTAGCTGGTGCCCTTTGGTCTTTTGAGATGTGGAAAAGGGTAGATATCTGGGAAGTTTTATGCTGCAATACTCAGCCAGCACAAATGTAAACCTTTGTTCACATTGGAATTCAAACTTAAAACCAGGCAGTTTTAGCCACTCTGCCACACACAAAAACTAAGGTATCAAATATGTATTGTTGAAGTTAATTTTTGTTTTTTTTAATGATAATTGAAAAATTTAGTTTATCTAAGGATTGCATGGCTACTACTCTTTAAAACCAACATCCATAAAATAATACTAGGTAACAAAGCAAGTCAATCTTAAGATTCTGAGCAGGAAAACAAGAATTTTAATGAACTTACTGCACGCTGGACCATTTCATAAATTGATATCCCAAGGGTAGCTAGGATACAAATCTAAAACTTTTGTCTAATTGTTCTTTAAACACAGTTACAAAAAAAAAAGTAATAATAAAACTGTTTTTTTTTTATTATCTTCTGCCAATATATTATACCATTAAACATTAATCACATAATTGTAAAAAAAACATTTTTTTTGTTTAAATGAAGATTTTATTAAAAAAAAAACTGAAGTCACATTTTGCTGTGAATCAAAAAATTTAAAATACTTGGAATAGATTTAACTGAACATTTTGTTGAAAATAAAATAGTGAAGCTACTTTAGCATAAGATTTAATAGAGCATTTTGTTGAATAATAATTTGCTAGTTAGCATATATTTAAATTATAAATGAACATTTTGTTGAATAATACATTTTTGCTTAGCACAGATTTAACTGAACATTTTGTTGAAATTTAAACAGTGAAGCTACTTTGCATACATTTAACTGAGCATTTTGCTCAATATTAAATAGTGAAGCTAATTGGTATACATTTTTTTTAAAGTGAACTACATCAGATAGGTTTAAATGAACATATTGAATGTATAGAGAGGAAGAGTGATAAAAGATTTTAATATTCCACAAATATTTAATTTAATCAAAACTTATTCCATGTCATGTTAAAAAAAGTCTAAATGATTTTGCTTATACTTGCCTATTTTAGCTAGCATGTGCTGAGGATAGACTCACATTTGGAATGGCATGGTTAGGGTTAGCTGACATGCACTGAGGATAGACTCACATTTGGAATGGAAAGGTTAGGGTTAGCTGACATGCACTGAGGATAGATTCACATTTGGAATGGCATGGTTAGGGTTAGTTGACATGCACTGAGGATAGACTCACATTTGGAATAGCATGGTTAGGGTTAGTTGACATGCACTGAGGATAGACTCACATTTGGAATAGCATGGTTAGGGTTAGCTGACATGCACTGAGGATAGACTCACATTTGGAATGGCATGGTTAGGGTTAGTTGACATACACTGAGGATAGATTCACATTTGGAATGGCATAGTTAGGGTTAGTTGACATGCACTGAGGATAGACTCACATTTGGAATGGCATGGTTAGGGTTAGTTGACATGCACTGAGGATAGACTCACATTTGGAATGGCATGGTTAGGGTTTGTTGACATGCACTGAGGATAGACTCACATTTGGAATGGCATGGTTGGTTTTCTGGACTGTGTTGCCAAGGTCTTATTGAATTCTTATCACAATGCCTCAAGGACAAGAGATTGCATGAGCAATGAGGTTACCCATTGGGAGCTTTTCAATGTGCCAGACTGAGGCCAAGGAAACATCTCTAAGAACTTCCATATTTTTCTCTTCATAGACATAAAACTGTGAGGCCAACACTTTATCACTTAGCTCAATTTTTTGTTTTAATGATTGAATGTCTCCAAATTATTGACAGGCAAACAATCCAGTTCTGATTTAGTATGTCCCTCTGGTATCAGGAAGTCAAATACAATTGGTTTATTCTCTAGCTTGTACCTCAGTGTGCAGTTGGAGCCATTTATAAAAGTTGTTTGGCCATCAGTTGTTATACCATAGCCTGGGAGAGATGTAGCAAATTAGAAAAATGAACAACATAGTAATCTAAGTCATTCTGTAATAATCTTACAAAGTCATTATTTTTATGGCCAATCATTTTCTACTCAATAATTCTGTTCTTGTGCTGCAGCACAAATCCCTCTTTGTTCCTGCAGGATACACAGTTAGACCTTTATTTTTTTCATTGACCTTTTTTTTTGGTCTGGTTTCTTTATTTTCTTAGAAATGCCAAAGAGTTCCCTAATATAATCCTTTTGACACTCATTGATAACAGTTCTTTAATATCTTATTTATATGCCAAAGGCAACTAGTTCTTATAAAACTTAAATGAGGATTGTGGAATAGAGATATTTCTCACCCCCCTCCCCCCGAAAAAAATGCTTAAAATGTAAGTGTCCATTTGCCCTCAAAGGCATAGAGAACAAGAGAACAGGTGGCAGGAAATAGCTTCCTTCCAAAAAAAAAAGCAGAAAAACTCTTACAATTTTAGTGTAAAAACAAGCCCTACATCACTTTTATTAACCTAAGGAAAAAATTGTAGAAATTAAAAAAAATAATTAATAATCTCAAACCTTCATGAACATGTCCAAAAAGATGAAACTTTGGTTTCACTCGATTCTGAATAGTTGCTAGGAGCTCAACACACCCAGCTCTTAAACCACTGCTGCAGAGGTCTCCATGACCTGTCAGACATTTTTATGAAAATTCAAAAGTAAAAAGGTTTACTGTTGCTTTGATCTATACACTACAATCTGTAAATAATGTTTATATACATGTTTTGTGTGTTATAAAACAAGTCCAATGTAAAACCTTATGCAGACATTACAACATGACTTTTGAAAGATATTTTCTTTTGTATGAATTAGAAGTTTCAGCTATTCCATTGATTGTGCTTGTTGCATAATCTGAATGAGAACTATGGTTATTAATAGAATAAGATGCCTAAAATGTATATTGCAAGACATAAGCAATTGAATTGAGTCTAGTGTGGAATGAAGGAGAAGATGAAGACAGTTTAGAAATTCTGGGTCAGATTGATCTATCAAATGTTTTATTTCTTAAGTTTGTATTTTGTAAGTTTTACTTTTTTAAAAAGTTTAACAATTTTTTGAGGATACCCATTACTAGTCAGCAGAGTAACCCTAGGGTACTGAACATCAATCAGCAGAGTAACTCCAGGGTATTGAACATCAATCAAGATAAGATAAGATAATTTTTATTGATCCAATCAAATGGAAATTCAGTTTGACTACAATAGACAACCTCAACGCAACTTCTGTACAATAACAATATAGATGCAAATATGAACAACATTCACACATGAAACACATACACACTCATAACTAGCACTTTATCAGCACAGTAGTCCTAGGGTACATGTGGCACAGGTTAGGAAATTGATAGATAGTGCATATTTATAAGGGTAGAAATTTTAAATTTAACCCCAAAAATGTACCAATAGGAGGACCATGGGTAAGAAGAATGTCTGTGTTGTCAGGAATCAGATCCCACTTCTTCAGACATTCTTTTCCACGAGGCAAGTTGAAAGCCCAGTCACAAAACTCTGGCTGCCTTGAAATGGAAAAAAAATTCTTATATTTAGATCACAGTAAAAAAAAAAAGTAATGAAAAAAAAAAATTCCAACTATAAATTTTAGTGAACCTCTGTGAATAAGCTGTAATTGTTTTTATATGTCTGTCATGTGTAGACCTAAAAATAAAAATTAAAAGTTCAATAAAAAATCCTATTTTACATTTATTGTCATTGTGCTAAGTGTAAATGGAAGTACTAAGTAAGTAAAGTTTAACTACATTTTTATAAACAGCTATGAAAAAATAAAATTAGTAGTTGATGTTGTTCATGTTTTTGGCAGAGCTAGTAAGGTCGGCTTTAGTTTCTGAAGTAGATATGTAGGTAATACAACATTTGACAGTCCCCTTTTCTACATATTAAACTTCTTGTTTGACATTGTGTAACAGCATCGACTACCTTTATATTGTTCAGCTGAGTTTACTTGAGAGCTTATTCAAGTGTTACCTCCATTTAGGCTTATCTATGCAAGACACAGTGCAGAGGTGCCTAACACCATATACTATTATTAAGACAAGTGATTTAAGCAGTTTTTATGATGTTATGTATCTTATAAATGAAGCGTTGTATATACCACCAAAAACAAATTTTAGTTATGAATGTCATCTGGCTCAGAGAAAGTTAAAAATTTTCTTTGAAAACTAAATATGTAAATTTTATGCACATTCTGAAAGCCTGATTTAATTTATTTAACTATCATCTCCCCTAGCCCTTCCACCCAAAAGAGTGTAGTTCAGAATTAAAATGTTGAATAAATTAACCTACCAAGGAGATCCATATATTTTTATCCCACAAATGTCAATGCTTGAGTCTTCTAAATAAATTGCATGTTTTAGAAGTTCTCGACTAGATTGTACATTTAATTTATCCCAACTATGCTCCAGGTCACTTTCCTAAAAAAGAATTATATATGTAATTAATCAGAAAATTTGTTGTATATAATGGAAATTATTAATGAGCAATTATCTTATCATGAGTTTGGAGGCAAAAAAGAAAAATCTCTGAGAGGAAAATGAGGATTCAAAACCAAAAGCCAAAATTTAAAAAACAAGATAGAAAAACAACATGGAAGACTTGTAACCCAAAATTATTTTGCTCAATCCTACCATGGTATGTTAAAGTTTTGTGCTAGAAATTGTATATTTTGTGTTGATAAAAGATGCATACTCAAGGCAATTTAATATAGATAAACATTAAGATAGGGTGTGGTTACTGAGTGGTAAAGTGGTTGTCCTCTGAATTGAGGGATTTTTATTTCAAATCCAGGTAAAAGTTGATTTGATTCAGGATTTTCAGATGCCCCTGAGTCCAGCCAACTTATCCAAACTATTTAAAGCTACATAAAGCTCTAAAACAACCATTTCAAGATAAATAAAATATGCAGTACTTTCAAACCAAACTTTAACAGAACATGATCTCTCCTGTTTTTGATCATTTCCATATCCATAGATATGTCATGGTTTCCTGCTATAACAATCTTTGCTTTGTGAGATAACTGACCTGTAATAAAACAGAAAACAAAATACAGATAACAAAGATAATCCTCGTAGGATCTATTCAATGTAAACAGCAGGTTCATATGAAGTTCAAAACATTGGAAAAGTAAAAATGCAAAGCCATAAAAAGTTTTAAAAGAAATCATAAGGATTTTCTCTAATTGAGAACTAAAAATGTATTCAACGAAGTTCTATTTTTAGCGGCCCCCGAAAGGGGAAAAGACGCTATTAGTTTTGTGTGGCCTGTCTGTCCGTCCGTCCCGTTTAGTGCTCAGAAAGTAGAAGAGATAATGAAAATCTGACATCACGATAATATAGATCACTCAAAGTTCTGATGCAACGGCTACTTTTTTTTTTT
>JADKLZ010001913.1:12326354-12337686 GCA_021533235.1 Biomphalaria straminea
GTGTTACTGATCACAGACATTGAGATGACAAGCATTGATTGGTGTTAGTGATCACAGACATTGAGGTGATCATGGTTAAAATTTTGAATGTAGAAGGTAGAATTGCCATTGTTAATAGTTTATAGTTCAAATTTTATGTTTCTGATATTCTGTGCTAAAAATATATAGACATATGTGTTGCATGTTTGTCAACATGCATTGCTTAACATAATAATAATAAGGCTTGTCTTCGAGTACGAAGATTAGTGAGGAATACAGTATTTCCTGTGGCTGCCCAGCCCCAGCTGTGACCTACATACTTTGCCACATCCAGGTCAAGCATGACCATTGTCCACAGGTGGTCGATATATCCTTTTATCGACTCGTTTAGGACTAATCATGTGTGGGCTAATTACTGTATTTTTTCCAGCATGTGCAGAGTATTTTTAAAGTGATAATTGGCTCGCGCAGACCAATACCTCTCTCTTTAAGCTAAATGCAGCTCACAGTAGCACAGAAGTCTGAGACGGCTGTGAACAACAGATAGCCGTAGGTGTTATTTCAGAGTTTCCGTCTCCTAGACTGGCTGCCGACCAAAGCTATAGAGCCCAGTCTGCCCTATGGCCTAATTGCCAACTTGTTTCTAAATAGAAGGAAAATGTAATTGCTTCATGTGGCCATTTTACATGCAGTGATAGCATTTATAACCATGGGGCATAATAAAGAGTATGGGGGCATATTCCGAGTTTCTTATCTTATCTTATATGTTACAGACGTTGCTTCAAAAAAGAAGATGATTCCATCCTATGCGTCATGCATTTGGTCATGCATATTAACCAATAACTCCACCAAGTCACTGGTTTTCCTGGCTAGCTCAGGTAACCAATTCCATGCTCTAATAGCGCTCAGGAAGAAGGAGCTTTTGTACAATTTGTCCTAGCATACGGAACGAAGATTGTGTCTTTCTGAGTATTTTATTAAATTTCGTTTTTGTATTTGAAGATTATAATGGTTCAGTGTTTTATGTATAATTGATACTATACTTTTAAATGAAAACACAATAAACTTTCTTTGTAATCTTGTTTAGTAATATTTTTTTATTAGTGAATATATATATATATATAGGGGCCTTTATAGGGGTGTATGGGGTTCTGTAGGAGGAGTAGTACCTCTGTCAATTGGGCAGTCGGGCTCCTTGAGCAGCTCATTGACCTTGGTCTCCACTCAGAGCCCAGCTCTCACCTGTGGCTCCAAGCAGTTGTCTGCATGCGGCAACGGCCACACCCCGGCAAACCGTCTCGACTGACGGGCAAAACCAGGTGAGGGTTAGCCAGAGCTAGTATCTGGCGAAACTATGGTTTCTGTCCACCACCAGCATGCAAAGTCTAGTTGCGGCTGTATGGCGCTTAAGTCAAAATTGGTCTACCAGGGCCATCAGGCGTCACCTAGCAAATGCTGTGGAGCGTTTTGGAGCACTGTGGGACATGTAGAGCACACTGGTCATCCACTGCACCCCAAACCAGCCCCAGTTGTCTGGACTCTGTTCTGCCACTGGATCCAGCTGGCAAGGGGCGAGAGAGTGAGGCTGATGCAGCGCAAATCTCCCTCACTTTAATAAATTTTCATCGCGCAAGCCACATTCTCATCTCCCATGTTCATCAATCAAAAAGCCCTGCGGCGATAGGCAAGTGGCGAAGTGGCAGGTGTGGATACACTGGCAGCCATAGCCACAAACCTACACGTAGGCGGCCCAGACCATGTGGTCGCTTGACAGTGACTGGGACAGCACTGGAACTCGGCAGCCGTCTGAGCGTCTAAGCAGCCCTTTTTAGGAATGCACTGCTTACCTCCTAAGCATGAGGAAGGGGCTAGAAAAGGTGCCCTAAACATTGCCTGTCCCCCATGACCCTGGCCAGTCTCCCGCGGCTGGCGGGGATCCCACAAATGCGGGAAAAACAAATCAAACACAAACCTCAAGAAAAAACAAATCAAAACACAGGAACTCACACTCGGCGCATGGAATGTCCGTACTCTTCTTGACCGTGCTGAAACAGATCGTCCTGAACGGCGTACTGCCCTTGTAGCAAGAGAACTAGCCAGATACAATATAGATATTGCGGCCCTGAGTGAAACGCGTCTTGCTGAAGAAGGACAGTTAACAGAAATTGGCGCAGGCTACACGTTCTTCTGGATCGGAAAAAACAGCGAGGAAAGACGTGAAGCTAGTGTTGGCTTCGCAGTGAAATCCAATTTAGTCAACAAGTTAGCAGGACTACCAAAAGGCATAAATGACCGTTTAATGACATTACGCCTACCCCTGACCTCAAGGCGATACGCAACTCTAATAAGTGCCTACGCCCCAACTATGTCAAACCAGGACAACATTAAGGAGAACTTCTACTCGGATCTGAACTCTGCAATAATCAAAACGCCCAAAACAGACAAACTCATAATACTGGGCGACTTCAATGCCAGAGTAGGCTCTGATTGGAAAACCTGGAGAAATGTTCTGGGCAGACACGGAATCGGTCACTGCAATAGCAATGGTGCATTGCTACTTGAAATGTGCTCAGCCCACAAGCTAACAATAACAAATACGCTTTTCCAGCTACCTCACAGAAAAAAGACATCATGGATGCATCCCAGGTCCAAACATTGGCATCAAATAGACTTCATCATTGTCAGACAGTCTGATAGACAAGACGTCAAAGTCACCAAAGCATTATGCGGAGCTGATTGTTGGACTGATCATCGCTTAATCTTATCCAAGCTTAAAATATGCATAAAACCACCTAGGCGGCCCCAAGAATGCAAGCATGCAAAGCGCCTAGATATTGGTAGGCTCACAAACCCAGAAATCAAACAAGAGCTCATCAACAAACTAGACAGTGAGTTTAAAACCCTGCACATGACCAATGATGTGGAAAACAGCTGGAAAAAATTAAGGAATTCAGTGTACGCTCTGGCTAGCAGTGCCCTCGGTCAGCCAAAACGCAAGCACCAAGATTGGTTTGACGAAAACAATGTGCAAATCGAACAGATGCTAACACACAAGCAACATTGCTTTAAGGCCTTTCTGTGTAATCCAGATTGCCCGCAAATCAGAGAACGCTACACTATTGCCAAAAGAGAGGTCCAGCGAAACCTGAGACACATGAAGGAGTCATGGTACAACAAAAAAGCAGAAGAAATTCAGTCCTATGCTGACAGTAAAAATGCAAAAATGTTTTTCAATGCAATAAAAGCCCTTTATGGCCCTCAGCAAACTGGCTCATCCCCCATACTCAGTGCTGATGGAAACAAACTCCTAACAGACAAGGAGGACATACTTGTTCGCTGGGCTGAACACTTCAGCACAGTTCTTAACTGCCCATCAAGTATTAGTGCCGAAGCAATTGCACGCCTGGAACAAATCCCAATAAATCACTCACTCGCCGACCCTCCCCGGCTAAACGAAGTAATGGCAGCAATATCAAATCTCTCAATGGGTAAGGCACCGGGGCCAGACTCCATCCCTGCTGAAATTTACTCACTTGGCAGCTCAGAGCTTACTGCTAAGCTAACTGAAATCTACCAGATAATGTGGGAACAAAAGACTCTACCACAAGAGTTCAAAGACGCCTCCATCATCCACCTCTACAAGAGAAAGGGTAATAGGCAGTCATGCGACAATCATTGTGGCATATCCCTCCTATGCATTGCTGGCAAGATTCTGGCTAGGGTGCTTCTAAACAGATTACAACATCACATAGAAACTGGCCTACTTCCGGAAAGTCAATGCGGCTTCAGACAGGGTAGAGGCACGGTTGACATGATCTTTGC
Organism: Biomphalaria straminea; assembly: GCA_021533235.1. Lineage (NCBI taxonomy): Eukaryota > Metazoa > Mollusca > Gastropoda > Planorbidae > Biomphalaria > Biomphalaria straminea. The sequence goes on from JADKLZ010001913.1 coordinate 12,330,156, forward strand.
AGTCCGCCAGCTCCAAGAGAAATGTAGAGAACAAAACTCAAATCTCTATACTGCTTTCATAGACCTGACTAAAGCTTTTGACAATGTCAGCCGTGAAGGCCTTTGGCAAATCATGTCCAAATTCGGCTGCCCTGACCAATTTATAACAATGGTGCGTCAATTCCATGATAACATGCAAGCAAGAGTTCAAGACAACGGAGACTACTCCAAGCCTTTTCCTGTCTCAAATGGCGTGAAGCAGGGCTGTGTGTTGGCTCCAACACTCTTCAGCTTAATGTTTACCGCCATGCTGAAAGATGCCTTTTGCAGAGAAAGCTTTGGAGTTGACATACGGTATCGCACAGATGCAAGCTTATTTAATGCTCAGAGACTCAAGGCAAGGACCAAGGTAAACTTCGACTGCATCAGAGACCTGCTATTTGCAGATGACTGTGCCCTAAACGCTGCAAACGAAGAAGACCTTCAAAAGAGCCTGTCCCTCTTCGCTAATGCCTGCACAAATTTTGGACTCACCATTAATGTAAAAAAGACAGAAGTGCTGCATCAACCTCCTCCAAATAAAGATGTTACAGAACCAGACATTCTCATAGATGGCCAGAAACTAGCAAATGTCAAAAAATTTGTCTATCTGGGAAGCACCATATCAGCAAGCGCCAACCTAGATGATGAGGTTGACTTCCGTATTGCTCGTGCCAGTGCTGCCTTCGGCAGACTTCAAGAGCAAGTGTGGCAAAGGAGAGGACTCAGTTTAACCACAAAACTGAAAGTCTACAGTGCTGTAGTGCTTCCGTCACTCCTATATGCATCAGAGTCATGGACCTTGTACTCCCGCCACACCAAAAAGCTAAACTCCTTCCACCTACGCTGTCTAAGGAGTATCCATAAGGTGCGTTGGTCTGACTACATACCAGACACAGAAATCTTAAAGCTGTCCAACATGCACAGTATTAATGCGACAGTAAAAAGGTCCCAACTACGATGGGCGGGTCATGTAGTCCGCATGCCAGAAAATCGCCTTCCCAAGAGACTTCTGTATGGAGAGTTATGTACAGGAAAGCGCTCCCAAGGCGGCCAATACAAGCGCTACAAAGACACCCTCAAGAGCTCTCTCAAGGAGTGCGGTATCGACATTCATGGCTGGGAAGCACTAGCTCAAGATCGCTCTGCATGGCGAGAAGCTGTGAGTCTCGGAGTCTCAAGTTTTGAAGCAAGAAGAGTGGCCAGTGCGATAGAGCGCCGAACCAACAGAAAGCAGAGAGAAAAAGCAGGCCCACCTGCAACTGACAAAACTCACCCATGCCACATATGCGGCCGGCTTTTCAAAGCGAAGATTGGACTATACAGCCATCTTCGAGTCCATAGGAATTGAGAAATGTGCTCATCTTCGAACACGAAGGAGGAGCTATATATATATATATATAGGGGCCTATATGAATATATATATATATATATATATATATATATATATATATAAATATATATATATATATATATATATAAGGGGCGCGGTGGTCAAATTATTAAGCGCCTGGCTTCCGAAACTGAGGTCCTGGTTCAAATCCTGGTAAAGACTGGGATTTTGAATTTTGGGATTATTAGGGCGCCCCTGAGTCCATCCAACTCTGATGGGTACCTGACTTTAATTGGGGAAAGTAAAGGCGGTTGGTCGTTGTGCTGGCCACATAACACCCTGCTCATTAACCGTTGGCCAAAGAAACAGATGACCTTAACATCATCTGCCCCATAGATTGCAAGGTCTGAAGGGGACACTTTATATTACTATATATATATATATATATATAGCCTACTTTAATGCTATTTAGCCTAGCTTAGATCTCCATTAATGCCTATAATAATTTAAGTGTAGGCCTACTTGTATCAAGCTAACTTTTTTGCTTACTTAATTTAGACCTAGTCCTAGGCCTAGTATATAATATATATTGTTTTTTTTTGAGTCTAGAAAACATAAGTGTAATTACATTAATATATCTTAAAATCACAGTAATATTATATTATGCGTATCACTATTTTCATTCACAAAATAGCATAGTTGCATAGCATGCGGCGCTATACTATGCTATTTTGACATTTTGTGAATGATGAATCAATGAAAGTGCCTACTAAGTCGTCTAAGTTTAAGTGGTGTAGATCTATTCTATACTTATACTACTTATAGTTAGATCTATATAATTCTCTTCTTCTCAATTTGTCATAATATTATAAGTATTTCCAGATTATTGTGTCGTAAGACTCTTACTCTTGAAACTAGAACGACAATCAATACACAGATAAAGTCTACTCTCAGGTTTGACTTTAGAAGTAGACCTCTAGATCTAGATCTTTAATTAATTTCACAAATTACGTTAAAATAATAATTTCACTGGCTTCCTCCTTTTAATTTGACTTCCATTTCCGGATATTTATCTATATATATGTATAGATCTATATAGATTGTGTAGGCCCTATATATATATAATATCAGGTGGCCGAGCCTTGCTCGGTTGTTAAATAATTTAATATCAGGTGTCCGAGCCTTGCCCTGCCCAGTCTGACTGTCGGACAATAAGAAGTTCATACCGACTTTTGCCATCCATCCATAATATCCCAGTGGTGCTACAGCCCCGTGGTCTGCTTTTAGTTTTACACATCCCTTCATTCATATCTCTAAACGCGTTCTTGTTTGCAAAGAAATATTTTAGTGTACTACGGTAAGCTTAGTGACGTAGGCAGCGTTTTTCCCGTTCACGTCATGGAAAACTTTCATTCATAAATTATTCAAGCCAAAATTAATTTTACAACGAGACATTTTATATATCGAAATAACGGTCGAACTCGAGTTTTCCCGATGTGGCCAATGAGCTGAGAATTTTTTTCTCACTAATATGCAGATACGTTGAAATTTTAAAGAAAATCGTTAGAGCCGTTTTCGAAATCAAATATATATATATATATATATATATATATATATAGAGAGAGAGAGAGAGAGAGAGAGATAGATATAGGCTACAAGAATTGCTCGCTTAATAGTATAGGATATAGGTCTACTAAAAAAGGTTATATACCCGAAGTCATTTGGGAATATTTTTGTAATTACGAAAATGAACGATGGGATAAAGACTACTAATCTGAAGAGTTTTTTAGTGTTCTGTTTGTTCTAAATGTAATTGTACATGGCGATTAAATATTAAGTCTCTTATAAGTCCTCCGCCTACAGTCTAGACAAAACCAAAGCTTACGTCCGTCTTATAGTTTTACAATGCCTCTTTTGCGTAAAACTATCGTAGGCCTACTATTATTGGCTTGGAAAAAAGTCTTTGCAGTGTCACTTCTCAGATGGGTACGTTCAGACATTTAATTTTCGAATTAGTATATTCATTATAATATGGCTTTAGTACGAAGCATCGAGTGACGCAAATTTCTACGTTATTGGGTAAAACAGGCACTTTTTGACAGACTAGAATGGCGCACTTTCTATTAATAGACTTAAATCGTTTCATTAGTTTTCTAAAACTTTCTCACACACAGCAGCAGATGCAGGAAAAGATAAATATTGTTGCAGACAATTCCGCTAGAATGGGTCTTACCATAAACAGAGGAAAGAGCAAGGTGTTCAAAATAAAGGCATCAAACACTACACCCATTATAGTCCAAGGTGAGGCGCTGGAAGAGGTGGAAAGCTTCACCTATCTAGGCAGCATTATAGATCACCATGGCGGAACAGATGCAGATGTCAAAACCCGCATTGGTAAAGCTCGAGCAGCCTTCCATCAGCTGAAGAACACCTGGGGATCTAGGGAATTAAGCACCACCACCAAGATAAGGCTATTTAACACCATTGTTAAGCCGATACTACTTTATGGAGCAGAGACCTGGAGAACCACCGTCACCACCATTAAAAAAAATCCAGGTAGGGCCTATTCATCAACACCTGCCTGAGGAAGATTCTTAAATTATGATCCGCTGGCCAGACAAGATCTCGAATGAGGAACTGTGGCAAAGAACAAAACAGCAGCCCATTGAAATAGATATCCTTCAGAGACGCTGGAGATGGATAGGTCACACCCTGCGCAAGCCGGCATCCAACATAACAAGGCAAGCCCTAACCTGGAACCCCCAAAGAAAGAGGAATAGAGGACGGCCCAGGAACACATGGCGCCGCGATCTGGAAACAGAAGCCAAGCAGATGGGCAAGACATGGGGACAGTTGGAGAGACTCGCCCAGAACCGAGATGCCTGGAGAAAGCTGGTTGGTGGCCTATGCCCCAGTAGGGACCACAGGCTGAGATGAGATGAGATGAGTTTTCTAAAAAAACGTTTCCGTGGGGCACATCTGTTACGCCAAACAATATGTTCGTCCCCCATACCCATACGGGATATGTGCCCTGCTCAGCCTGACTGTCGGACTTTAGAAGTTCATACCGGCTTTTGCCACCCATCCATCCCAGTGGTGCTATTGGTGCTACAGCCCATGGAAGGATATGGCCTGCTTTTACACATCCCTCCATTCAGATATCTCCTGGGCCTTTCGTCACCACGCCCTAACCCCAAGTTTTTTTTACTGAGGTTTATAGTTAAATCAAAAGTGGCTGCAGCGTACGCAAACTCGTTGACCGCTAGCTAGATATCTTGTTCAGTGTGAGCAAGTAAGGAGTAGAGCCGCTGTGTAATCACCATTTCCTTTGTTTTGGTACGGGACATTAGACACTGAAGCATGAACACATGGTCATAATTTTACCAGCAAAATAATGGGCCTAATTATAATAAGGCTTGACATCAAATCTGAAGATTAATGAGAAATGCAGTATTTCCCGTGGCTACGCACAGTGGCGTACCGAGTAGGGGGCGCCAAAATGGGTATTACACGCTCTATATAAACTAGGGGAGAGCACCCATGTAATGGCAGGAGAACTGTCCGGACTCCAACAAAAATTGCCATTCGAAATCCTCAAGCATCGTTTGTTAATTGTAACAACCATAGCTTGAATTTAGCTGGATTACATGCTGCTAAACAGGATCAAGTTGTTGTTACATTTTTTGGTACAGTTGAGAAAATTTACGTTTTTTTCAGTGCTTCAACTGTTCGATGGGAAAGAATGAAAGAATTGCTTGGAATTACATTGAAGAGAGAATGTCCAACACGCTGGAGGGCAAGACACGATGCGTTGAATGCAATCCACGAACAGTTTGATGGATTTTTACAGCTGTTAGAAAACCTGTATGAAGATGGTACTCAAACTAGTGAGACTCAGAATGATGCATACAGTTTGCTTCAAAATGTGATGAATTTCAATTTCATCACTCTACTTGATTTCTGGCATGCAGTATTGTCAAAAATTGACCAGATTCAAAAACGACTGCAAGATCCATCAATGAATTTCCATGACGCAGCACTGGATTTAGAAGGACTGCAGCAATGGCTAAGTAGCATTCAAGAAGATGTTTGCATCACTGCAGTCAATGCAGCTAAAGTTCTGTGTGAAAAATTTGGAATTGGATAGAAGGAAGAATTAAACGTCGAAAACAGATGCCTGGTGAAAATGCTCGTGATGCAGGACTCGGTGCGGTTGAAGAAATAACTCGCATTATGAAATCAGTCATTGATAGACTAATGCAGGAGATGACAACACGATTTGGTCGTCTGAAGACGTTAGATGAAAAGTTTGGATTTCTATTCGACATAGCAAATTGTTTGCTAATGATACCTCTGATGATATTCAACAGCACTGTGCTACGCTGGCTGACTTTTATCAAACTGATATCGATGGAACTGAACTGTTCGTAGAAATTAGTGACTTCAGTATGTTGCTGAAAACCAGGCCAGATGCTACCCCAAGCAGCCCATTAGAACTACTTTCATTTATTATTTCATATGGCAATGACATATTTCCAAACTTGCGAATTGCTTTGCAAATTATGCCGACAATCTCTGTGTCAGTTCCTAGCTGTGAGCAATCATTTAGTAAACTAAAAATCATTTTAACTTATTTGAGAGCTTCATTGGGTCAGGAGCGTCTGTCAGACTTGGCATTGCTTCTTCTTCATCTTCTTGAAACTGTCAGGTAGAGTTTAACCTTCGGCTCTTGGAACTCTAGGCCAGCAAAAGTGAACAAGAGCTCCCTTTCGCCGGCCTGAATGAGAACTGAAGCCTGCTAGTAGCACTGCCTGCTATTTTTTTTTTTCGAAAAATGTGTTAGCTTAAATTAACTAAGTGGGTCTCTTTACAAGCAAATAGTATAAAATCTTTAACAATTTATACGTTCTAAATGAAGCCTTTTATGTTGCACTACCGGCCCACCGAGCATTTGCCCGAATGCCCATATAGCCAGTCCGCCCCTGATTGTAGCTAACTACGGCTGGTAGTCTTTTAAATTTCAAATTGTAAAAAAAAATGTAATATAGCCTACAATTGTGAGCGCAACCTTAATTAATGTACTATTTTATTACATAATTTTGAAATGAATTGATATTAGGGAGCCAAGCAAAACACTTCAAATGTAATGGAACATGATCAGTTCTTTCTACTGAATACATTAACATCATAGGCAGCAATAGACCAATATGTGATGTCCATATTCAATAAACCCCCTCCCCCCCACCCAAAAAAAAGTACTGGCTGACACATTATGATTTGTCCCAATTAATTTCTTTATAAAGTGTTTTTAATAAAGCTAATTTAATTTCCACTATTGATTAACATAACTTACTGTTTAATTTTTAAAATAGATTCATGTATTGTCATCGACTATGATCCATAATTATGCGAAATTTCAACTTGATCCCAAGATGGGAAGTGAGAGAAAAATTTGTAAAAAATGGATTATGGAAATAACTCCACATATACATCCACATCTCACAATAAGTAGCATTTATTTTCCTTTTCTGATAACAAAAGAAAAAAACAAACAATATTTAATAAACTAGTTAGTTAATTTTTGTATGGATACATGTTTTGTTAGGTTAAGTACAACAAATAATTGTGTAAAGTATCAACCTGATCTGAGAATAGGTGTGGGAGAAATAATGTGTACAAAAATTGTACCAGGCAGACAGACAGTGCGAGTTAATATAACCTTTGTAAAACTGATGACACAATAGCCAACTATATGAAAGATGATGAAACAATAACCAATTGTATATCAGGGATTCAATTTTTGGTGAAAAAGCAACAGAATTTTAAAGTTGAAATCAATAAAGGAGAGAACACACTGCACTTCATGTAGAATTCAAATTCAAGAATAAATTCACAGTAGTAGACTGAAATGATAGAAAATAATAAATCTAGACTCAATGAACTGATTAGAACCTAGCATTAAAAACGTTTCTCTTCTATTTATAGTTTTCCCAAGTGTTGTCAAACCTTCAGGTCATCAGCAAAAATAACAAAATACTGCTTAAACACTTTGGAGGCTTTGTTCTTCACACATTTTCTTCTTCCCAACTGTTTTTTTTTTGCTTTTTATACCTAGTCATTTTGTTTTTCACACCTATTGTTTTACTTTTCATACCTAGTCATTTTATTTTTCACACCTAT
>JADKLZ010001913.1:12355158-12368927 GCA_021533235.1 Biomphalaria straminea
CAAACTATTCATTGAAACTGCCCATAAGTTGTGATGTTGTAACAAACATTTCATTGAAACTGCCCATAAGTTGTGACAGGTCAGTGTTCAGGTCTTCTATTGGTCTTGGCTCTCCTGGCTGTGACCACTTGCAGGTGGTTTGTTTGTATCCCATTAGCTAGAGAGCACTGATTAAGAACTTAAAATTTGAAAAAAAAAATCACATAATCTGTCAGAGCACTATTGGGTAAGGCTAATAAGATATAAACTTAATGCACCTCACAGCAAATGTTTATTTCATCTTATAAGACATCGATAGCAAAGACAAGCAGACACAAAAACTCTTTTGTTCCTCTGGCAATCAGCTCATTAAATAGAAACAATCAAATGCAAACTTTTCATATGTAAATAGTGAGTGAGTCTGGTGTGAATGTACATTTTTTAAAATAATGCTTTGTTTTGTATAATGCACAAATTGTAAGACAAATTTCCTTACCGACAATAAAGATTATTATTATTATAATATTATTTTTAAGTTCTTATTTTGTTACTGCTAGTCAGGGGGAACAACTGTACCACTTGAAAGTCGCACTGTGCGTTTTATTGATAACTTCAGTATTGGTACCAGAGGAGCTACATCTGCAGAGTATCCTTGAGTTTTAGAGATGCTTGACCAAGTTGTCAATACTTTAGAAAATAAAAAGCACCTCTAAAATGTACCAGTATATTTTTCCTGACTCCATTTCTAGATATTTTCTTAAACAAGGTTATGCTGTGATATTTTTACATCGCCAGAGGTCATTGCTGCCATTTTACCAACGAGTTGAGAAAAATATTTTAGATGTTTTAATCCTTTCTGATGAAGATGAAAATGATATTAAAGGTGAGTACTCTTTATCACAATCAAATATATATTGTTACGATCTTCTCTATCAGGCCTTCTGCAAAAACTGCTTAACACAACACAGCACATCTAACTCAAGAACTTGACAACAAGAGCTTCAAATAATAAGGTGGCGCTTAGATAACAAACACAGCAACTACAAATGCTTTTCTACACAACAGAACTGCCTAACTAACACTACAAGTCTCTCTAGCTCATACAGCTACATTTTTAAGGACTCACTTCGTAACACAGTCCTTACTGCTTGCTATTCTGGACTATTGGGTCTCTCTAAGACATTCGCTCTTGTCTGTTAAAGCTTTCAGTCACATGAGCACAGCACAGGTCATACTTGGGACAGCCGTTGACCTGTGTGACTTGCCTTAGTCTGTGTGTGTGTGTGTCAGTAGGTCTCACACATTAACTATTTCAGTCTGCCACTGGATGTTTATATATATATTATATATATATATATATACAGGTTGTTTTTTTTTTGAGTCAAAAAAATTTAGTAAAAAGTGCAGAATTTTTCTTGGCTAAGATGACCCAACTCTAACTTGTTTTTATATATTGTGACTATATTTGCATCATGCATGTCCTGTGGGACACAGCTCAATTCCCAGAAGCAGCAAAGATTATAGAATTCTTGAAGCAGGAGTGTTAAGGTTTACTATTTCCAAATGTTAATTTCATGGTAACAGGTACACTAATTTATGGGCTAAAGTGTATGTTTGGGTAATCGTTAAAATGTTGCCTGCTTATCGAAATTCAAAAAAAAAAAAAGAAAAAGATGTTCCGGTCATAATAAACAATATAAATGATGGGAACAAATCAACAGGCATAGCCAGTGTGTAATGCTAGTACTAATAGTTTAAAAATTGTCTATATTATGAAAAAATGGCTTGCATATATTTAAAACAAAATGTTTTTCACATTTTGGGGACCACTAAAAATAGATATTTCCTACTACACTTTAGTGGTTTCATTGACTGTAGTATAAAACTTTTTTCACAATTGTTGAAATTTGATCATTCTGAATTGAATTGCAGTCAGTAGAACACATGCTAAGAAGTTGGCACCATTCCTTAAGGATTACCAAACTTTCAAAGACACAGGCATGCTATGTATGATTGAGTTTACTACTCTCTCAGACTACCTGTACTTGTTGAGAGCTGCTTGTGAAGCTATCAATGTTTGTGGCAAAAAAGGCATGATCTATTTGGCTGCTGCTGTAGCTGATTTCTACATTCCGAAAGGTTTGATGGTAACTAGCTCACTTAAGTTGATTATAGTGTTTTCTTTTTACCAATTGTATTCCTTCATTCAATTAAAACTGAAAACTTTTAACCTACCATTTTAAAAAAACATTTCTGAGAATCAACCAAATAGCAAGAGAACCAACACTGCACAAAATAGTGTGACCCGATTTCAGTAATGGTCTCATACATTATGAAACTTTCAGACAGAACTGGGGGTGAAAAGGTCCCAACAATTTTTTCTCAATTGTTAGTGGCCGTGTTTAAGTGCTATGCAGCCAAACTAAGCTTAACCATGCTTTTTTTTTTCATGGAGAGGATTTAAAGCTGAGTTTAGATCCACTTAACTCTAAATGCTTACTGACTTAACATTTATTGGTAAAGTTTATAGGCCATGTTGCATTCAGAACTCGCTCAGAATTTATTTGTCTCATAATCTATGTTTGAAAAATAAACTTTGCTTATTTTCTTTGTCTTTAATGTATTTTTTTTATTTTAATTTTTTAAATGTATTTCTTGACATTAATATTTTTTGTAGGCAGTTAGCACTGTATACACATATTTACTTTTTTTTTTTTTACATATTACTACCATTGTTTAGAAGAAATAACATCTTACAATAAAGATGTCACTTTTGTCATAAATAAACTGATTTCAATACTTAAATTGTAACTTGTTTGGCTTTAAACATCCAGTTTGTGGAGGAAAAGAATCCTTGAAAAATTAAGGGCATGACAAATGTGCCCCCCAAAAAAACAAATGAAATGAAATATGAGAAAGTTTCTAATCCTTGTCATTGGTTGGAACAATTTCTATTAAAGATAAACCATATTTGATTCTTTCAGCCAGAGCACAAAATCCAGTCTTCAGATGGTGCCCTACAGTTGTCCCTTGAGATGACCCCAAAGATGTTAAAACCACTTGTGAAAGACTGGGTGCCCAACGCTTTTATCATCTCCTTCAAGGTATTATGCCTTTACATTGGACTGGATCAAATATGTTGTCAACTAGCTAGACATCAAACACATGAGTCATAGAGTCAACACTGATAATTGTCACCACATTGCATTATCTGTACTAGTCTCTTGATAAAAATTATGTCAACATCCCCTCCCCACCTTGATATATGTAGTGTGACATTTCACCTTTTTTCTTATTCTTTTACTTGCCATGTAGTCTAGTCTACCATACACTTCTTTTATTGAAAATAAGGTTTACATTTTTGTATATCAACAGTAATGCCCCTTGTTATTTTTTTTTTTTTTTCCAGTCTTAAAAAAAAAAAGTAGATTCAAGAATATATAATTAGTTTGAAAGAAGAATACCAGAATACAAAGAATTTTATTGAGATTAGACAATGAATTTTATTGAGATTAGACAATGAATAAAATGTGTTGTTATGTAGAAATTTGCTTCTGACTTTACACAGTAAAAATGTTCTATCTCCACAGCTTGAAACCAATCATGAAATACTGATAGAAAAAGCAAAGAAAGCTCTGGCTACCTACAATCATCAGGTAAACTCTCATTATCTATCATTTGAGCTGTTTACTTTATAGTCTTGTGAAATGGTAGAGTAGTCATGTTTGGTTGTTGAACTGAGGGATTTAGACTCTGGATTATGTGAAGGCAGATTTTTTCAGTTAGCTCAGCTCTAATTATCTTTTGTTGTGCCTGTGTAAAGGCTGTTTGTTATTGTGTGCCTGTGTAAAGGCTGTTTGTTATTGTGTGCCTGTGTAAAGGCTGTTTTTCATTGTGTGCCTGTGTAAAGGCTGTTTGTTATTGTGTGCCTGTGTAAAGGCTGTTTGTTATTGTGTGCCTGTGTAAAGGCTGTTTGTTATTGTGTGCCTGTGTAAAGGCTGTTTGTTATTGTGTGCCTGTGTAAAGGCTGTTTTTTATTGTGTGCCTGTGTAAAGGCTGTTGTTGTATTAAGTAACACTTTCATTGGACTAAACTAGTGAACTGTTACATTTCACATCAGTTGGCCTGTTGTTATTTAAGCCTGAAAGCATTTGCTTTAGTTCTGACCTCAGATACCTGAAACTCACACAGAAGCTTGCTATGCTGTAATTTTACATATATCATCTTTTTCCCCTGATATTGCATACATTACCAAAGTTTTGTGTTTTCCCCTTCTTAACAGATGGTGATTGCTAACTTGTTAGATACACGTAAGAAGGAAGTGTACATTGTAACCAAGGAAACAGAAGAAAGGATTCAACTTACTGAGGAAGAGTTAGCGGCAGGCAGAGAAATAGAGCAGCCAATTATTGATAAACTTGTTGCATATCACACTGATTTGCTTCTGTCATGACGGACTAGTTTGTTAATAAATGACATTTTTATATGACAAGCCAACTTATTTTTTTTAAAGTTTCAACAAACTTTTAATTTGTACCAGTATTTGCCCCCATCTATGTTAAATATATATATGGCTCCTTTTTATCTTGAGATAAGAAGTAATATTTAATAATAAATATTCCGAGAGGATTCATGGAAATTAAATTCTATCATAACCAAATCTACAACAAATTGATGACCTTTCTGTCCCAATGAGTTTCAAGTTAAATTTTGAGATTCCATGCTCATGTAATTGTTTAGTATTTGAAGTGAGGTCATTCTTGCAATTCTAGTATATGTAATCAATAGTAGTTATTGAAAATATAAAAAACACACATTTTTTTTGCTGTTGCTTTGACTTAGTCATTTACCTTTAACAGATCAAATTTGTATAACTTTGTCAGCTTATTATGTTAATTCTTATATTACCTATAGTTTTAAAAAAAGGAGCGTGTCTAATAAAATATGTTATAGTATACAATTGTTCAATTATTATGTGACAAAATAAAATGTGATGTAACCATTTCTATTTGTTTTACTTTACTATTGGGCAAACCTAAAAGAAACTTTACAGCCTTGTGTAGCATTCAGTGTAAAGTTAAGTTGAATCAATCACTGAGTGTTTTGTATTTCACTCATTTGTTTGCTAAATATTTAATGTCACTCATAAATGAACTATTTACAAGCATATTATTTGTTATTATTTGAAATCATCTGCTTTCAATGAATATATTGAATTACTTGGGTTCAAACTGACATGGATAAGTAAACATCCTGATGTGTCCAACACTCTGACATTGTTAAGTAAACATCCCAATATCTTTGCATAATTGCTCTGCCAACTGTTTTCTTCAATGATTTGTTACAATGACTGACACAATCTTCAAACAAATTAGTATGACCATCATTGCTTAAGGTACTTAATGCAGTAATATATTGTGGAAGTTGATTGCTAGAGATGCACAGATAAATTAACATAATTTATAATATCAAATACTACAGCAAAGAATGCAAGAAGAAAGTGTTGAAATGTCAGCAACCTGGTTGAATCATATTATTATTTTTTTTTTTTCATCATAGCCTTTTTTGTAAAAAAAAATATTTTGACAATGTACAGAACATTGTATAAATTAGAATTCTTTTAATTAAGTCAATTGAACATGACACAGAAAGGTTATTCACTGATACAAGAAATTGTGAGCTTAAATTTAAATTCAATATTGACTCTTCCACTTGAATCTAGCACAGGCATGTCAAACTGGGTGTTCGGGGGCCGCATGCGGCCCGCGACCACCTTGCATGCGCCCCCTCTGGCCAACTAAAAAATTTAAAAAAAATGTTAAACTAATACGCTGGAAAGCAAGAGATGACAAGCTATTTGAAGTTGACACTACTGTGTGTAATCAAGTGAAATACATTTTGAAGCAAAATTTCGACTGTGGATAAACCAAGTGAAATTCTTGTTCACTTCTGAACGTGTCAGGAACTTAAAACATTAAATACGGTTGCGACATTTGGTGAATGTCTTACATCTAGAATCGTTAGTAGATGCTTTCAATTACCGTTTTCGCGACCTCGTTACATAAGAGCAACAATTTTCGTGTTTTCTATCTCCATTCTCATTTGATTCTGTAAATGCTGTTGGAAATGTGCAACTCGAGCTGATAGAATAGCTGTCAGATTCTTAGTTGAAATCGATATATATTGAAATGGATGTGACAAAATTGTAGTCATTTACCCTGAACGGTATGTTGAATTGCGGAAATATGCAGCCAGAATTGTAGCTATGTTTGCATGCACTGGTCTCTATGAGCAGTTCTTTTGCATAATGAAACCTACAAAAACATATCACTGTTCGTGATTATCTGATCAAAATTTGCCATCTGTGATGAACTTGTCAGTGGCAAACAAACTTCATCCTGACATTAATAAAATGGTATCCCAGAAATGATGTCAAGCATCAGGACAAAGAAACTAATGCGTAACCATAGTAGTTTTTATTTACAAAATAGTACTACAAATTTAGCTAAGGGACAGGTATGCTATTAATTATTGTATTGTATTGTATTGTTTCTAATTTACAAAAAAACTAGTAGGCTGTTTTGCAACTGATTTTTTGCTGCGGCCCCTCAGGTCATAGTAAGTTGTTTATGCGGCCCATATACCTTAATGAGTTTGACATGCCTGATCTAGCACCTTGATTTACTCAGTGTATTTCAAGACTTAAAAGACTTAATGTTTCTGATACCCAATCTCACATACAAATATACTAGACCAAAACATAAATTCAAATTATCACATTTAATGTATTAGGTGATTACAAATTAGCATAATGATAAACATCTAATTAAAAAAAAAATCTGGCAACTATAATTTAGAAACAATTTTGTTACATATAATATTTTACTACTTGGCAAACAGACACAATAGTGCTCAGTATCAGGATTTAAAAAAAACAAGTTTTGAAGTAAAGGCAAAAATGTAAGGCATGAATTGCCTTGAGCACAAAAGCATATCACAGATTCAAATGTGTGTGTCATCACTTCTGTTTCCATCTACAGTCATTGCTTTGAAACAAAATGTGGATCAAAACTTAGCAAAAACCTATAACATGAAATAAATATACCTAGAAAGTACAGACTTAAATGAGTGAAACAATGACAAGAAGAGTGGAAATAAAACATATAGTTCAGTGCTAATAGTGGGCCACATTTTACCCTCAAACTTTTCCTCAAATCAACATTATTCTAACTTGTCATGACTAATGGCTTTAAAGTGAATGGCACCAAAATGTTATTTCATGTCAGTTGACAACACAAACAACATTTGTAAGAGAACCTAAAGATGCAGCAAAGAGCTGCAGCATTTCTGAACAACATTTTGTAGTTCAAGCACTGAGTCTGTCACTCTTCATCATGGGATCACTTTGACCACATCTATTCACACTTCTAATTGCATATTGTGTAAATAAATAGGAAGAAAAATAAAACAATAACAGGAATGTAAATATAAATCACACCAAACATAAAATATACCATGATTAAAATAGTTCAGATAAATAAGATCCACAAAATGCATGTACATTATCTTATTGAAATACAAGTGGACAGGAAATATGAAAGTTTTTTTTTAAAGTTACTCTGATCATGTAAGGCAACACATTTTTGGATAGAAATTTATCTAACATTTTCAAAATGTTTGTAACAAAAAATAATTTTTCAATAAAATTGTTGTATACAAAATTGAAATTGCATTAAAGCCATACATATCTTTAATTGTTGTCATTAGCACTTGCAATGTCTCAGATCTTGTACCTTCTACCAGAATGAGACTCCACCACCACTGCCCCCTGTCAGCCAGCCTGCCTTCTTCTGTGTGGCAATAACAGAGCCACCCTGAGCAACAGCCATCTGTGCTGCATTTGGAGCACAGCCAGGGGGTGGGGGCTGGAAGGGTTAACACATCTAATTAATAGCTATACATTTAATTAACAATGAGTAGACTAAAAATGACAACTTATCATTCATCGCTATTACCACTGGGTATTACAGTCTGTATAATTTATATGCCTGTCCAGATTTTTTAAAACCAAAGACATGTTTGCAAAACTAATCAATGTTTTACTTAGTTTATTTTATAACTGGACTTTAAATTTGAGGACAATAAATTAATCTACAGTAGTTGTTGTTTTTTTATACTATTTGTCAAAAACTGAGAGAAAATATCTAAAATCTATTTTCATTACAAATTATTTTCAATAAAAAAAATGTGCAGGATTGATAGAAAAATTTACTGCAATTGGGCAATATGTTAGATATTTAATGTGTTTCTTCTTTTCTATTAGCCTATCAAGTTTATTTTCTTTAAAAAAGCAAGCTTGAATAGAAAAAAAAAATTCATCAGTCCTGTTTAAATGCTAATTGATATCCTCCTAGATGTAAGGGAAGCAATCTAAATCTACAAAACAAAAAAGATCACTCTGAGGCAATCTTCTCAATGTCAAGTGTTAATTAAATACTGATATCCAGAGTAGAACAATTACAGACTGATAATTAAAAAGAAACAGTTTAATTTTTGCCTTTTTTTTTCTTAACAGATGGGGGGAAGCATGTATGATATTAAGTAAGATACAAGCAATTGACATATTTCACTGATTTCTGCTTTAGGAATTAGTTGGGTTAGAATGAGATAAATTCCAGCTAAAATTAGAAGGCTTGTGTATGAACATTTCTATTAGACTAGAGTAACACCATGAGTAGAATCACTAAAAGACAGAAGACTCAAAAGTAAAATAGCAATAATATATACAACAATCAAACTAACTTAAAAAAACAAAAATTAATAGATATTTAAAAAGACACCAAGATAAAGATGCATTTCTTATTCCATATGAGAGGAAAAATTAGTAAATGTACTCCTTCTCCCCCGGGGCCATTACAGCTAGGAAAACATTAAATAGGGTCTATAGTTTAAGTCTCATTAAGTCTCTAATTAACATGTAGACTAAATTAACACATGAATATGCAAAGAAAGTAATTGTCTACTTTTTTTAATGGAACTTCTGTAATACATAAGATAAGGTAGGACGCTCTAACAGCCTGACATGAATGGAAATAATATTGGTGTCAAAGATGCACAAACTCAACTTTTAGACTGACACATGAAATTTTCTAATTTAAAAAAAGGTGAACCTCAATGAAAATTTCAAATATTAAAAAACAAATGAAAACATTTTGGTGGGCAATTTAAAAAACATTCAGTTTACTGATGCAATGATTTTTTTTTTGTGACTGAGAAGATAAAAAGACCAGAGTTTTATAATAGTTCCCATTTGAACAGCACAATACAGACAAGAGTCTTCATTTAACTCTTTATTAAGCTTAGTAACTGTATAAGTTTTTAAAAAAATCTTTGTCCCATTGTGAATAACAGCACAAAAAAGACTAAGAGATTTCATTAAACTTAGTAACTGTATAAATTTTTGTTAAATCTAAAGCGTTTAACCAAATTTTGCAACAATAGTTTTTGTCTATGGCTGACATAATGCTTAGAAATTTCAAAATTAGTCACAAATGAAAAATTATCATCAGAGAGATTTTCATAGATTTGAAGGTCTTGAACAGAGCTCAGGAGCGTCACGAGTGCTGCAGTCATGTGATAACTAGAATGATCGAGTGATCTTCCGTTCGGTTCTAGAAGGCCAGCAGGTACCCTATATAAAGCGAAGGTATCAGAGACCAGTCAGTCACAACTTCCCGATCTACGATTCGTTACGACAGCTCAGTACAAGTCCGAGACAAGGAGGAGAGACCAGCGCAAGAGTTGATATGGCGGTACGGCTATAAACGGAGTTATATTTGTACAGTCTTGTGTCACGTGCTGCCAATTGTACAATATTGGCTGTTATTTATTGACATTAAACTATTACTTTAATTGGAGCCCTGAGTTGTCAAGTTCTTTCAGTTGGTGGTGTTGTGTGGTGCAGTTTATAGAAAGCCTGGAGAGGGAGACTCGTAACAATACAATAGGTAATAAAACTGCATGAAAAAATTTAAAGAACAATTACATATTGCTGATCATTTGTTAAGAGCCATCTGGATTGTTGATAAGACTGATCAGGGTTTTTAACCTGATTGGCAACAACTATGATTTAGCAATATGACTTATCAATATTCTTTTCAAAGAAATGACTGAAACTTATAAATCTAGGGCATTTACCGGAATGTGCTGAGTTGCAATGCCATCAAATCTTGCACCTGAATCAAACTGAGCAGTGGCTGTTATGTTCTGTGAGTGCTGATAAGTGAAACCTGCTTGTGTTGGGTAGCCAACACTGTACTGGAAGACAGAACATACTTTTAAATCATTGCTTCAAATTCAAATTTAAAAAAAAAATAAATGATTGCTTGAAAATGAAATTTATATAAAAAAAACATTGCTTGAAAATGAAATTTTAAAAAAATCATTGCTTGGAAATGAAATTTAATAAAAATCATTGCTTGAAAATGAAATTGTAAAAAAATATTGCTCGAACATGAAATTTAAAAAACATCATTGCTTGAAAATGATATTTTTAAAAATCTTATTTGTTTTATATAAAAGAAAGTGATAAAAAAAATGTTTGTAGCACAACTCTACTATTTCGTCCATCTGATGTTTTGGTTTAAGTAAAAAGGATGGGTGGGAAAGAAACAATTTTTTTAACAATTTTCTGAAAGAAACAATTTTTTTAAACATTTTAAAACAAACTAATGAAAATTACAAATCTACAAGGAAAAATTCTGAGATCAAAATATAAAATTTCCACATTTGTGTCCTATTATAATTTTAACAGATTATTGATTCACTTTAATCATTATTTATCCCTCTTGTGAAATGAGCAACATTCATGTATTATGTGTTTGACAATATGTCCAATGTATATTAGGCAATAAAATGTCAGTCTATAAATACTTACAGATTGCTGATGGTAAGAGTAGGGTGGGGGTGGTGCCATCATGGGAGCTGAAATCAGAGATTAAAAATATAGGATTTTAAACAGATGACAATATAAAGATGTGAAAATGTAAGCTTAGAATTTGAAAGAGCTTTGAACCTATCACATTGAATAAAACAGTGATTCTTAGCTGTTTATAGCTTGAGATTAGTCCTAACTAGCAGAGAAAAATAAATAAATATAATTATATATAAACCCTTATTTCTGCATTATAGTAAATGCTACATTCAGCAGGGGATGACAGACTGAGACCAGTCCTAAGAACACAAAGTGCAGAGCATGTAACCAGACAATAGACCAGGATATATTGCTAAGAATAAAACTAAATATATTTGTAAATAAATTTGTGAAAGTCAGCACTCAACAAGCTGTGTCAACGACATCTCTTATAAACTTGCATGCTCAATGTGTGTAGTTACCTGAGTTGTAGGGGAGCTGTTGAGACTGATATTGGGGCTGAGGAGCTGGCACTGGCGTAGGATGGCTGGAGTAGGGAGGAGGAGCATAGGGGTATGCTGGTGGGGGATAAGGTGCCATTTGTGGCATTCCCATTTGCTGCTGTTGGCTTGGATAGGGACCATTGTGGCTTTGTGTAAATGATGGATCTGGAAGAAAGATTTTTTTTATTATTATTAAGCTAGCAGCTAGATTATATCTAATATCAACATAATAAATTATAATCAATATTTAATGACTTTTAAGACTTTTTTTTTTGAAAGTTCTGGATCTATCATCTAGACTAGATCTAGAGAGAGAGTGTCTAGACTAAACTCTACAGGTCTGGCAGTACAGGCCTACATTCTACATAACTGTCATAACACTGCCTGATAGATCTATACGCCGCTTATACGGTATACCTATAGATTGAGATTATAATTCTAGAATGATAAATAAACTTATTAAGCAAAATAGGCCTATATTATGACATCATGATAACAGATAAATTTGTTTACCTTTAGTAGGATAAGACATTTTTAAAATTTTAATGATTTTAAAATTTTAGTAAAGTGTAAAGTAAAGCCAAAGCCAGGCAAAGGTTTATTATAGATCTAGTTTATCCAAGTAGATCTCAATAGTAGGCTCTAGACTAGAGCCTAAATCTAATACTTCTAATATAGATCTAGATCTAGGATTGTTATAAAAGAATGGCTGTTTATAGAGCTAGAATAGATCTAGCCTGGTCTGACGTTGGTCTATATCTAGATCGCTAGTCGACTCTAGTAAACTTGTGATGTGTGCGTCAGGAAGTAAATATCGAGTGACGTCACGAGGCAACAGCCACAACTATGAAATCTATTTTTGCCAAGAACCGCCTCACCCCCCCCCCCCCAATCCTATTTTTATTTTCTTGAATTGCCAATATAAATCTAAATTGCCTTTATCTAGACCTAGTTCACAGATCCAAAATGTATATATATTAAATATATTTAATTTCTGACATCATGTATCAACTGCGTGTGTTAGCGTACGTGTTTTATTTTATAAAATTATAGTGTGTATCGATCGTGTTGTGTGTCATATGTGTGTTATCTGTTTAAGTTGAATGGACCTCAATCTTAATAATAATAATAATAATAATAATCTTTATTGTCCGTAAGGAAATTTGTCTTACAATTTGTGCATTATTTATACTATACTATGGCCACCGTCAGTCGCGAAGCGACTATGGATCATCTCATGGAAATGAGATGAATGCCTGGGCATAAGCTGTGGTCGGAACGATGTCGCCAACACATCAGTTCCCCCCTCTCCACGCAGCTGATGTATCCAAAGGAACGGCAGTGCCGATACAGTTTGGGGTCAGCAGCGTCGCAGGTTCTGCCAGAGTGTAGCACTGGGTGCTGCAAACTGCCTTAGGGTCGCCAGCTCCTGATTTTTCCTCAGGGTTGACTCCCGAAGCCTTTCCCTTGGTTGGGTATAGCTGCAAGGCAGCAGAGGTTTGAAATCAGAGTTTTCCTTCTCCTAGGTGGGTAGCCAGCCATGGCTAACGAGCCCCTCCTGCCCGAAGCTTACTGGTTAAGGCGCCAGTTACTCGCCTGTGCCCCTTCTCCTGTTAGTAAGAACAGTTCCGCCGGACTCAATATCTGAGCCACACGTGAAGGCCGGGAGTTGGACTGGTTGTCAGAGGCTGTTATATATATATATTTAAAATATTTTTTTGCAGTTGTTTAAAGTTAATTCTCTTTGCCTAAGAGTTAAAAAAGGACTTTTTAAAACTAGAAATAGTAGTGAATGGGCTTTAAAAAAAAAAAGGGGATTATTATGAGTTAAAGATTATTGATGAAAATTAACTTTTTTGCTAACATTTGAAATTCAAATCATTGTACATGTAAAGTTTAAATGAATTGATAGTTGTTTTTGCTGAATCAATAATGTAAATAAATGTAGTTTACTGTTGCTGAAATTACAGAGTTAATGTGTCAGGAAATTGTAAAACAAAAGCTCTGTACAATAACAATTCTTAATTCATATGTTGAATTTGGCTGCCAAGTAATCAAAAGTATGCTAACAGAAACTAATTAAATAGTGCATGCATTTGATAAACATTGAACAACTTCAGAGAATACTAATCCAAAGCAGTTAACCTTATTATTTATTATAAGTTGTTATTTTTTTTACCTGTAATCCAAAATGTGAATATACTTTCATTTTTCTACTCTTACATAGGTCAGTGTCCATTGCAATTTCATGATTTCCAGCAATAACTATTTTAGTTTTGTGAGGTAGTCTACCTGAAAGTATTCAAACTTACATTACTGCCATGCATAACTAGGACTTCAGTCTTATTCTCTGAATATCAGCTATAGGCAGTATC
>JADKLZ010001913.1:12377791-12401797 GCA_021533235.1 Biomphalaria straminea
GAGGCAATGAATGGAAATAGTGGCAATGAATGGAAATAGTGGCAATGGATGGAAATAGAGGCAATGGATTGACCATGGAAGGCAAAATTACATAAATATGCTTCTGAATATTTAAAATTCAGTGACTAGCTACAATGTTATAGAACAATTATAGAACAAATGCTTGAAACCTGCTAAACTGAAGGAAATAAAAGAAAAAAATGTAGATTTCTTTAAATGTCAATCAAAAGTCTATGAAAATCAGCAGAAAATTATAGTAATGTGACAACAGTGAATGGGATAGCTCTGAAGGCTTCATATATTATTACATTGCAAATAGCGCTGAGCAAAAAAAGCACACACAGTTGCAGCAAGTTTGATTATGCTAGCGACTTAAGAAATATGCACTTTGGAAAGACGAATCAGTCTGTCTAAAGGGGTCTCTGAAAAGTTTGAGAACCTCTGCCTTACTTGACTGGTGTACTAAAGTGTACTTCTGCTGAGTAAGGTTTAAAAAACATCATTGAAATGTGTGGAACTAAAAAGTCCCCCTCCCTTCTATCCTACGCGAGCATAGTGTAAATGTAGAATGGTGCGAATGCATGTTGAAAGAGGAAGATAGAAAAGGATCCAAAAATGGAGTAATGTAAACCAGGTTATTATTGACATATTATTATTTGTCCAACCATGATTGAAGTAATCAATAACTACTATTTACAGGTCTGTTTGGTGTATGATTAAGAGTCTGGTAACAGACATAACACTTGTCAAATGGAAAAGTGTATTTTGCATAATGTAAGTGTATACAGTTACGTAACTATGGTATTTTAAATGAGCAAAAGTTTGACAATGCTAATCAAAATAAACTGCAATACTTTATTAAATACTATCTTGACAAAGAAAGAGTGTACAAACATACACATTTATTGTTAAGGTCAGAGTTAACGAGTATCAGCTAAATTAAAGTCAGGCAGTAGCACACATAAAAATAACTAGGTACAAGAAAATACATATTGTCTATTTATTTGAAAAGACTAGCAATCAACATTAAAAAGCATGCCATGTATCCCTTCAATATTTATATTAGAATGAAGAAGAAGCTTGCAAAAATGATTGCTATACATCTTAAGAGATACAATTGTGCAACTTACTCATTGAGATAATTTTCAATTAATTTCATTCTTTCATGAATAAAATCCTCATTAAATCTTTCAGTCCAGAGTTTCTTTGGAGGAAATATTGGGAAACTCCTGGTATTAAAAAAAAAGAACAAAAGTTTTCCAGGTAACATACATTATTCAAGAAGATACAAAAATAATAGAACTGATTATTTACAAAAATGTGTTGATAACATTAGAAAAGAGTTGGGTGAAAGTGATCACTATTTTTTTTTTAGTTTCCTAAGGATAACATAATTCTTGGAGTACTTCATTCAATTTCTAGATAACAGGCTTTATAAAGTTCACTGAACAGAGACATTCCATTCACAAAATATGCTTACAATATACCAACTAAAAGTACTAAAATTTTAAACTTACGTTGTAAAGAGTGCTACAATAATTCATATTTCCAAAGGGAAAGAAATATTAGAAAATCAAAGAGTCTAATAGAAAGGTTATATTTTAAAAAGGGTTTGTTTGAATGTTTTAAATAGTCTGGACTATTCTGAGTAGTGAAGTCTGTGGTACACTATCAAGTGAAGGACACACAGTTTCTTCAAATGCTGTCTAAAGAAAAAAACACAAATACTTATGTTCAGTATCCACAGAGTCGCATGATAGATTGAAAAGAATTATAAATTAATTTGGACTTATAATCCAACACACTCATCATATAAAATAGGAATCACAATTTGGAAAAAATGAAGTCCTGGCAAAAGTTCTTGTACTTACACATATTGATGATTGGCTTTTAATACTTTGGCTAACCACACTAGCTCTGAAAATCTTCGTCTGACAGCAGACATAGGCAGGTGAAATGCTGGATGATTAGTCTGTATAAGGAAAGGCAAAATGTGCATAACGCAATTTACTTTAATTTCAAATTTATTCAGCTTAGACTAGTTGACAGCTATCTAGTTCTCAGAAAATTATTCTTAAAGATGCTTAAGTTTTAGAAATTATTGTAAAAAAATATATTTAATTCTGAATAATCATCTGTCCAGTTCTCTAGGGGAATATACCTAACTAACATTTTTCTATTGATAATTATTTTTTTTATATCTGCACACAATTTAAAAAATTTGACACCAAATTATTTTTAAAACTGAAAACAAGAATTTATAATGTTTTGGAAATGTTGCATTATAACCCATGTTTTGAAATAAACTATGACAACTAACTGAAAAATGTGTTTGCTATCTTGATTTTATATGTTACAAGTTTGAGAAAATGATTCCTGCCTTCTCCTACTTGCTCTAGCTCTTCATGAAAGGACTGACCTTGATGCAAATTAAATAGGAAGTAAACTTCCCATCTTCCCATGTGCTGTGAGTGACTGGATCTTTCACCACAATTCTAGGCAACAAATCCTAAACAAGAGCAGAGAGAATAGAATATTACACAGCTGACACAAAAATTGTTTTTTACTTTTTTATTCAATAATCCTATTCAATAGTTTTTTCCCCATTATAATTGATTTTTTAAAAATAAAGCAGTAATTTTTGCTAGGATTTTAACCTGTACCAACATTTTATAGAAATTCATATTTGTTTTGTGGTCAGCCAAACATTCTGATAGTTTAAATAGCAAAGTATCATTCAAGATTCTATAATAAGAAATAAATTCAAATAGTAGCCTACAACTAAACTAAGATAGCATACAACTATCAGATGTAGAAATTAACTCAAATATCAGATAAAGTAAACAATCAGATATAGAAATAAAACAAAAGAAGCAAAAAAAAATAAAAAATTATTCATTGTTCCAAAGGCAGTGAGATTTCAAAAAATTACAGATTTCTCATTATTTTTCATTCCATTTTTTCTTTCTTAACATACATAAATAAATAACATAAATAAACTACATAAGATACAAACAAACAAAAAGTTAATAGAAAAATGAAGGTATCCAATGTTACAAAATAAAAAGCCAACCCACCATTCTGAAAATAGATATAACCC
The DNA here is from genome assembly GCA_021533235.1 of Biomphalaria straminea. Classification (NCBI taxonomy): domain Eukaryota; kingdom Metazoa; phylum Mollusca; class Gastropoda; family Planorbidae; genus Biomphalaria; species Biomphalaria straminea. The sequence goes on from JADKLZ010001913.1 coordinate 12,380,892, forward strand.
AAAATCATCAAATGTACACATTTAAAAGCCTAACTGAATGTGATAAATATGTAGTCTAAATCTTTCAATAATTTATTCAATACAGAGACATACGATAATAAATGCAATTCTAGCCTTATTATTTAAGCTATTTCAAATATTTGTATTGCTAGTTCCTATTCTAATCTGTATAATTTTTTTTAGTATTTAAAATGAACGGTTAAATCCATCTATTGATATCTATGACTGTGAGATATCTAATATATTTTGTTAAAAAAAAACGTATAGATATATATTTATAGATCTATAATCTTCTGAAAAATCCTTAGAATCTCTACAAAATCCTCTTTCTACGTTTGTTCTATCTATATCTAATGAACATGAAAAAAAAATCATACTTCTCGATATGTAGTATTCGTTTCTTCTACCATCTTGTACGTAGAGAAATTGTGATGTGTATTTGTAACACAACGATCATTATCATATAAGTGTCTTACAAGTGGGCGTCACTCATTAGCTAGGTTAGTGTTACATGATAGACAAGGGCACGCTGGTACAGTAAAGGGAGACACGTAGAAATAGGAACTGTGGCTTTGGGACGAAAGATCGCGAGTTGACCTGGTCATTAGAGATAAGACGAGAAGTCAAGCGCATTTTAAATAAATGCCATAAGTCTAGATAGAATCTTGGTCTAGAATTCTAGGCCTACATCTAGTTCTAGATCCTAAGTGCTAGATGTACATCGTAGGGCATTTCACCTAGTTTTTGTTGCTTCTTTTATTTTCCAAAGTTTAGAAAAGTAATTTGTCTAGGAAACAAAAGATGTTCAAAAGCAGGCCTCAACTATAGATTCAAGCAATCAAAGGTGAACAACAAAATCATGTAACCTATACGTCAAATAAGCCCATGCCTCAGTTTAAACTAGCCGAAGCAAATAAAGATTCTAGTTCCAAAACCAAAATGTCCAACGTGGGGAAAATGATCCAGTGCGCTGGTTGGTCGTGTTATTTTGGAATCTCGATGTTATGGGGCGAGGTTCAAATGTCAACATTCTCTGCCACCCCAGCAATAAGTGCTACTAGTTCTTAAAAAAAATGTTGCTATGGTAATGAGTAAGCACTAGCTTTTTTTTTCAAAACACCGGAACGGAGTTGGAAAAGTACAACATAGATCTAAATATAAAAACATAATTAAGTTATCCAGAGCCTCTACAAGGATGCCACCAGTGCGGTGTACTTCAACAATAAAATGAATAATATTGGGGACTAGTTCAGAACCACAATTGGAGTGAGACAAGGCTGCCTATTCTCACCAACATTTTTAAATATCTTTATTGAAAGGATAATGGAAGATGCTCTCGAGGGCTATGAAGGTACTGTAAGCATTGACGGATGAAGAATTACTAATTTTCGTTTCGCAGATGACATTGACAGAAGACAAACTTGACAAGACTTCCGCAGCATATTATATGTAAATAAAGGCAGAAAAAAAAATATGACATCAGTATCGGAGGTGAAAAACTGACTAGTGTTAGCAGCTTCAAATACCTCGGAGCTTTTGTCTCAGACGAAGGAACGAAACCTGAACTATTGGCCCGAATAGCACAGTCCACAGCAGCGCATTTAAAACTCAAAATAACATGGAAAGACAAAGGGTTAGCCATCGGCACCAAAATCAGACTGATGCGCTCCCTGGTTATGGACACATTTTTTTTTAAATATGCTTGTGAGTCTTGGACGCCGACTGCAGAGCTAGAGAGGAGGATCCTAGCAATTGAATTGGGATGCTACAGAAAGATCATAGGTATCACATTCAAAGATCGCATCAAAAACCAAGAGATTAGAGACAGGGTTGCTGCAGCGATCGGACTCCATGATGATCTACTAACTATAGTAAAAAAAAACGCAAGCTCAAAATCTATGGCAATAGCACAAGATCTACGTGGCTCGCAAAGACCTTGCTTCAGGGAACAGTACCAGGAAAAAGAAGAGGCAGACCGAGAAAGCGATGGGAGAACAACATAAAAGAATGGACGGGCATGCCATTAAAAGAGGCTCTAACTAAGACTAAAGTCAGGGAGGAATGGAGAAAAACAGTTAACGAGTCTTGGTTGGTGCCCCAATGGTCCAACAGGGATCGGTAAAGTAAAATGAAATAGAAATTTAATTGTTGCCTATAATCTTATTTGACCTATTAAAAGGTCTTAACGAACCTCTTTGAAAGCTAATGCATTGTTTGATTTCTTCGTAATGTCAACAGTATGAACATCCCACAACTTTTCATAAAAGTATTTGCGTTTTTACTTTCAGTAAATGGTTTCACAATTCCGCCATTGGACAGTAGCAATCCCTGCAGAAAAAGGAGGAGGATTGGGCATAGAGCTAGAAATCCTCTAGCTAGGGTAACACTAAACAGCAGATAAGCAGAAGTCAAGGACCTGGGAGAAGATGGACCTCGAAGGTTAATGAGTTCCAAGTCATACACCCAGAAGCAGTGGATTTGAGCTGTGTTGTACTCAATAATAACAATCCGTGTTACATTCTTAAGCTTTATTTCACTGAATGACAAACAACTACACACATAGTAGAAATCACATCACGAAATAAGGTCAGTACACAGGATAACAAATGTAAACAAATACTAAGGGGTGACAATCCAACTAAACAAATTCACAACATTCACCCCACGTTTAAATTTATACATATAACACAACCACATATAGTCAAGGCAATATAAAGATCATGAAAATATAAACATCGAAATACATTAGAAAATATAAACATCTAAATACATTAGTTTGCTAAACCTTGTAGTTGGGTTTTGATCGTCTCTCTCTCAGGTTGTAACGGTAACCAGGATAGGCACCATCATTATCAGCACCAACAATGTCATTCGGTGCCTCGATGTTCGGGGCTTCAACCGAGTCCACACGGGGGTTCGGAGTAGAGTTGTCGATGTTCGGGACTTCAACCGAGTCCACACGAGGGTTCGGAGCAGAGTTCTCTGCGCTGCTTTCTGCGCAGTCCTGAAGTGAGGGTGTAGCGTCCCCAGATGAACCGTCGCTCAACACAGGGGGTCTCACATTTTCTGTGAAACAGTCTTTTTCTTTTGGGGCCAAATATCTTAAAGAAACTGTTTCTTCTCGGCCTGTAGGTGTTCGTATCAGGGCGTATTGAGGGTTGCTGCTCACAAGCTCTACCTCCTCTGTTAATGGGTCATACTTTGATGATCTAGTGTGTCTTTTTAATAACACGGGACCAGGAGTTGTTAGCCAAGTTGGAAGAGATGTTCCAGAAGTACTTCTGCGATAGAATCCAAAGAGTCTCTCGTGTGGTGTTTTGTTAGTCGCCGTACACAAAAGTGACCGTATTGAGTGTAACGCGTCTTGCAACACAAGTTCCCACTGAGACGTACTCAAGTCCTGGGAGTGTAAAGCTAAGGTTATAGCTTTCCAAAGAGTACTGTTAAGTTTCTCTGTTTGACCATTTCCTCTGGCATTGTAAGCCGTGGTCCTGCTCGTAGCAACTCCTCTTTCACTGAGATAATTCTGTACTTCAGCAGACATAAATGAAGTACCTCTGTCGGTATGGACATAGGAGGGTAGTCCGAATAAGGCGAACAACTCATTTAAGCATTTAATAACAGTAGCAGATGACATGTCTGGACACGCAAAGGCGAAAGGAAACCTCGAGAATTCGTCGATCATTGTAAGCAGGTATTTATTGCGTGAGTTGGAAGGGAGAGGCCCCTTAAAGTCCATACTTATTCTTTCGAATGGCTGAGTGGCTTTGATTAATTGTCCTATGGGTGGCCTAAAAATCGAGGTTTAAGTTCAGCACATGACTGGCACTGGTTGATCACAGTTCTGACGTCATCGGTGGAAAAAGGTAAATTTTTTGATCTCACAAAATGTAGCAGTCTTGTTACACCAGGGTGGCACAAACTGTTGTGGAGTAATTTTAGGTAGTTACGTGACATTGCGGATAAGTAGCGATTTCTGCTGAAAGTGTCTGCAGCAGAGTTCTGTGCACCTGGTCTGTAAACGACGTCGTAATGGAAGCAGGATAGCTCTAACCTCCACCTTTGGATCTTCTCATTCTTGATCTTGCCTTTATTTTGTCTACAATACATAAAGGACACGGATCTCTGATCTGTGACAAGGGTAAAGTGTCTTCCGATAAGAAAATGTTTCCACTTTCTCAAAGATTCTACTATTGCGTACGCTTCTTTTTCCACCGAAGAGTGCCTTCTTTCGCTTCTCGATAGTGTCCGGGAAAAGAAAGCCACAGGCCGACCCTCTTGATTAAGTGTAGCTGCTATAGCTATGTCAGACGCATCTGTCTCCACCGTCAGCGGGCGAGTGTAGTCTATGGTATACACGGCGGATTCCTCGAGCTCGTCCTTTAGGTCCTGGAATGCTTGTTTGACTTCCCCAGGGACAGGAAATTGTTTATTTCTGGCTAAGAGGCTGATTTTGTCGGAGAAGTTAGGAATCCATAGAGAATAATAGGCCAACAAGCCCACTATCCGTTTCTGCTCTCGCAGGTTCGACGGAGCCTTTAATTCCCGCAAGGCTCTGAATCTTTCAGGGTCAGGCTTGAGCTGACCTTTAGTTATTTCGTATCCCAGCAGTCTGACGCTATGTGTTCCGATCTCACTTTTAGCTTCATTGAAGATAATACCATACTTCTGAGCAACTTTGAAGAATCTCTGCAGGTTTCTATCATGAGATTCGGTATCATTTCCACAGATGGTCACATTGTCCACATAAGCGAATGTATTTTCTAGTTGTTCGTCTTCGATTATTTTATCTATGGTTCGCTGGAAACAAGCCACTCCATTTGTAACTCCAAATGGAATTCTTCGAAACTGGTAAAGTCTACCCCCAGCCTCGAAAGCTGTAAATGGCCTCTCTTCTTCTTTAATCGGGATCTGATGATAAGCATTCTTGAGGTCCAGAGTGCTAAAGACAGAAAATTGTGATATCTTCTCTGCTAATTCATCCATTCTTGGCATGGGATAGGCGTCTAGCAGCGTAAATCTGTTGATTGTCTGACTATAGTCAATAACCATACGTCTTTTGTGCCTTTCATTGCCTGTTATTAGAACCTGTGCCCGCCAGGGGGACTTTGAAGGTTCTATTACTTCTTCTTTTAGTAGTCTCTGAATCTCAGCATTAATAAACTTTGAGTCCTGTAGTGAGTGCCTGCGTGACTTAGTTGCCACTGGAGTGCAGTTTGGAGATAAGTTACTAAAGAGACTAGGCGCCTCTACTTTAGCTGGTTTAAGGGTGCTTACACACAGGGGTGGTCTCTTTCCACTAAATGGAATCTGTAGCTTCTCGTGTAAGCTTATGAAATCCAAGCCTAGAATTACATCTGAACACAATCCATCTAAAAGTGACAGTTTTATATTTTCATATGTTTCATCTTTGAGTTGAATGGTAGCAAAGATATGGCCTTCAGTAACTCGAGAAAGGTGAGTAGAAGCCATAAATATTCTGTCCACGGAGGTTTTTATAGGCCACTTTTGACTCCTGGCAACTCGGGCTGATACGTAACTCTCACAGCTTCCAGTGTCTATCAAGGCTTTAAGTGGCATCCCATTGAGAAGAATCAAAGAAGTTGATTTTCCTAGTCCTACAGAGTGCAACGTAGCGAGTGCGAAAGCTGTAGATTTTCTTGATTTACAGGACCTCTGGAAATGTCCCTTCTTGCCACATAGATTACATGTTGCTTCACGTGCGGGGCACTCAGTACGAGGATGTCTTCCCCTACCACAGAAGTAGCACTTGCTATATAAAGCGCTTACCTCATGTTTTGCTTGATTTGGACTGATCGGGGCTCTTCTGCAGATTGAGGAAAGAAGAGAGAAGACGTGAAGAAACAAGAGCAGAGAAGGTACAAAAATAAGAAGATAGATAGAAATAGCGCCAGAAAAGAAAGGCGGAACTACATGAAGCACTGGCAAATGAACAGCACCAAAGATCTGTACTTGGTCATCAAGAAAATATCTGGAAATTTTACCAAGCTAGAGAGACCAGAAAATGGCAAGAATGGAGACGTGATAACAGATGAAGAAGGACAACAGAAGAGATTGAGAATTTCCAGGAGTTACTTAACAGACTTACTCCTGCTAACACACCTGAGATAAAGCTACAAAAGATCTGTCTATAAAGTGCAGTGCACCCAACATGGAAGAGATCCGCAACGCAATCAGGCAAATGAAGAAAGGTTATCTGCAGGATTTATCAATATCGCGGTTGAAGCGCTAAAGGCAGACACTGATACCAGTGTGAAGCTCCTCTATCCTCTCTTCTGCAAGATATGGGAAAAAGAAGAAGTGCCATCAAAGTGGAGGAACGTCTACTACACTCCTCATGAAAGGTGGCTCTCAAAGTGGAGGAACGTCTACCACACTCCTCATGAAAGGTGGCTCTCAAAGTGGAGGAAGGTCTACCAAACTCCTCAAGAAAGGTGGCTCTCAAAGTGGAGGAAGGTCTACCAAACTCCTTATGAAAGGTGGCTCTCAAAGTGGAGGAAGGTCTACCAAACTCCTCATGAAAAGTGACTCTTAACTCCTAATTCAACTACCGAGGGAAAACGCTGTTGTTCATTCCAGGAAAAGTTTTTAAACGCATTCAACTGAACCATATGTCCACTTCTCTGTGACCAGCAAGCCGGCTTTGGAAAGGAAAGATCATGCACAGATGAAATAGCAACGCTACATTTTGGAACAGTACATGGAATAGAACGACCCTCACTACTAAAGTTTATAGACTTCTAAGACACTAAAGAGTGCCTGAAAAAATTACAAACATCATCAGTTGTTTTTGTAATGGATTTCCCCTTTGAGAAAATGGTGTAGGTAATATTTCTCATTCTATTACTTTCTTGTACTGCTTCATTATTGAAGTCTTTCCAGTGAACTTGGATAATCCAGTTCTTCCATTAACAGTCCAGCTGATGATTTCTATGTGAGGAGCTGCGCAAAATGAGCATGCACGTCTGATTCAACTTCTTACTGAATACAAAGAAAACTGTAAATCAAGTTGGAGAATCTCACTTAACTTAACAGTGTTCAAAATGAAAAGGCGGAAGCCAAGTTGAATTCTAAAAAAAAACAAAAAAAAACTAATAAATGGATTAAATCCATATATACATCCACATCTATCATTAAGTAGCATTTATTTCCTTTATTTCGTTATCGAACAAAATAATTAATCACCAATAATTAACTAACTGATGTTGTTTTTTTGGATTGCTTCACATCTGGTCAGGTACAATGAATAGTTTTAGCTTGATCCCAGGATGAAAAACGGGAGATAAATATGTACAAACTTTTTACCAGAGTTACTTGATACACAAGCTTTGGAAAAACAAAACACGTAAAGTTGCTGACCCGTGGAACTCCAGATTTGATCTCATGTGTGGAGGGGGACACGACAATTCGTTCACTGACATTTCGTTCACCGACAAATCGTTCACGACTTTTCGTTCACGCGACTATTCGTTCACCAGACATTTCGTTCACGCGACATATCGCTCACGGACTATTCGCTCACAGACAACTTGTACACCGACAACTTAATCACCGACAGTTGGTTCACGACAAATCTTTCACGCGACAAATCGTTCACTAACATTTCGTTCACAGACAGATTGTTCACAGACTAATCGTTCACTGGATATTTCCAAAAACAAAAGAATTTTTTTTCGTTGTTAATATTTTGTTAATGAGGACAGTATGTGATAAAAATTATAGGGCCTTGTTTAAAAAAAAAAAAGAGATCTTACAAGCAAGCTGAAACATTTAAATGAGCCCTCACTTTACTATAGGTAACATTTTTACTTTCAATATGTAGACCTTCTTTTACATTCATGTCCGTCATGTAGCTTTTTTGCCCTACCCATATTTGCTTTTCTTCTTGATAGCGGCCCATACCCATATCATCATGCCGCTATGGTTAATCCTCTACCTATACTCCCCTTTTTTATCTACCCATTCAGCTGGATACTCTAGTTAACACCTAGTTGAGTGCAAGACAGAATGAATAAATACAAAAAAAACATTTAAAATAATTCAAAATTGCTCGAAGAGTAAAAAAAATACACCACACCATTTTATTAACAAAAACAAATATACAGACATGCTACTATTTTGTCCACAATCCTATCAGTGTAATGACGAGAAATAATTTAGATTTTTAACAGTGGTACTAGATTTGGTATAATATATGGTTTCACTGTTCAACTCTGAACGTCACATAATAGATACATATCTAAGGTTGATACTTATCAATTAAGACATCTAAGAAAAACACAACTAATTACATATACAACACCAGGAAATATTTTGATTCCCTGTCAATCAAATATAAATTTATCTCAATACAACAAAACTAAATTGTTTCAATAAATTTGTTATTGAAGTCCAAGCAATCAAATTAGTCTGCTAATGGGTGGTCACATATAGAAACAAGTTAACTAAAATAAAAAAGAACTCCTTTTAAACTTGATGGAAAGTACTATACTAGTGTCTAGAAGATATTTTCAATGTTAACATATTGAAAATGTGTACAGGCAATGTCCAATAAAGTTTTATTACTTCCACAGGTGCCACTCTGTCTAGCACTCAACTAGGTGTTAACTAGCGTATCTAGCTGAATGGGAGGATTCCCGGTAGATGAAAACAAGAGGGGCATGTAAAGGTATATTAAAGGTAAAAGTAAGAATGTTACCTGTAGTAAAAAAGTGAGGGCCCGTTTAAATTTTTCAGCTAGCTTGTAAAATCTCTTTTTTTTCTTTTTAAGTATATTTTTTATCACATAATGTCCTCATTGACAAAATATTAACAACAACGAAATTAAACAAACTCGGATTAGAATAGATCTCTAGCAATTTTTAATAGCTACAAAAGTTTTAATGTAAATAAATTGAACACGCGACGAGAATATATAATATTAACAATATGTTACTGTCACAGATGCTATTATAGATTTAATTTATATTTAAAAGCTTGTATGTAAATTAGTATTAGAAAACCCTAACTGAGCCTCAAGAATTACACAAAAGGTCTAGTCCCTTAACAGAGCCGCAAGTTTAACTCAATGACGTCACAATGATTGTCGCAAGTCTATTGGTTGATTTGAAAATAAATATTCTTTTTAAAAGAGTTAGGTCAGCTGATATAGGACGCGCAAAAGGCCAGTCTGAGTTTTGCTTTGGAAGCGATAGGTTCATGTCTCTAGTGTGTTCTATAATAGTATTGAAGAAAGAGCCTTAATATTATATTTTGATTTTTTATATGCACCTTGTACATAAGCTGTACTTAAGTTGTATTTGAATAAAAGTTTCTAGTGTTTTATTTCTATGAGGAAGTTATTCAATTTAATTCCTAGATCGTCTGTGTTCATAATTGTATCTAGTTCAAGTTAGACTCCCCGGCAACACAAGTATACTCTCCTATCGTACAACAACTTTGTTATTGCATCTCAAAGATAAAGTTAGACTCGCTCGTCATCCACTTCATCAGTACATTGTGACATATGACACCTTGTCGATAGGAAAGGTCTTGTGACAGTTACTATCCAGTGAACGATTTGTCTGTGAACAATTTGTCCGTGCGTGAACAATTTGTCGCGTGAACGATTTGTCGTGAACCAACTGTTGGTGAATAAGTTGTCGGTGAACAAGATATCTGTGAGCGAATAGTCGCGTGAACGAAATGTCTGGTGAACGAATAGTCGCGTGAACGAAATGTCTGGTGAACGAATAGTCGCGTGAACGAAATGTCTGGTGAACGAATAGTCGCGTGAACGAAATGTCTGGTGAACGATTTGTCGGTGAACGAAATGTCAGTGAACGAATTGTCGTGGAACCTGTGTGGAGGCCTCTGAGTCCCGCCAGCCCTCCCTTAAATCCGACCATGCCCGCGGGCAAAATGTTTACACATAGAGCTGGTAAAAAATGTGTCGTAGGGTTTAAAAACTTACGTCTAAAGGTATTTCATAGCTGCTCAGTAAATCAAAGTCCATGGTCTTCCTGAACTAATTGCGCGTACACGTTAGCACTAACACACGAGGAAGGAAATAAAATATCCAAATAAATCCAGGGGAGATAGTAGGAACAATTCACAGATGTGTTATCTAGAAGTAGTCACCTCCAACCAAGTCTTCAGTCTTCATGGTACTTTATATACCCGCTTACAATGAGCGCTAATTAGGTCAAGATAACCTTTTTTTAGACTTGGTCTAGTCCAGTGGTCTTCAACCTTTTTTAACCCACCGCCCCCTTTTCGTATATTTTCTCTTTAAAAAATCTCCAGCGCCCCCCTAACGGACATATAACAGTAAAAATTTTTTTTTTTATGTAGAAGGTAAATTGTACTAAAAGAACATGTATTGATTTATATTGGCATTGTAACTTACATATTGTTAATTAATCTTAAATTATTAGTAAAAAAAAAATAAAAATATTAACATTAAAAATATCAATATTAAGGAAAACCAAGAAAAAAATATACAAAAGCATAATAAGACCAGCAGCAAGTATGCAAGTGAAACCCAGACAATTACAACGACAGCCAAAAATCTATAAATACTTCGTAACGAACAATTCTTATGAAAATCTATACTGCTGTACAAGATGAAACAGGGTGGAGGACATGCACTAACCCTGTTATATTTCAATTGTATGAATACCCACCGTTAGTGACAAAAAAAAAGAACAGACTACGTTGGGCAGGTCACCTTGAAAGAATGCCAGGTGACAAATGGAAAAAAAAATATACAGGCGAAAACCAAAAGGCAGGCGACCCAAAGCCAGACCCCGAAAGCGATGGATTGATGATGTGGAGGCAGATCTGCAACAGCTTGGGATAAGGGCGTGGAGACGAAAGGCTCAGGAGAGATCTGAATGGAGAGATGTGTTGAAGCAGGTCAAAGCCCTCCATGGGCTGTAGTATGGATGGGTGGATGTTAAATTCTTCTATTTTATTTACATTACAATTTTACATTTAGTCTTATATTTATTTTAAAAAAAACCAATTCATCACACATAACTTAACTTGAACTAATGGGAACCTTGTGCCTCATGCAGTTTAACAATGTTAGAAATGCCAGGCTTTAAATAAGTCAAAGCAAGGCGTAGGTCTCCTCTAGTGGCTACATCAAGTCTATTTCTTTGTTTACTCATTATGTTTGTAACGGTACTAAATCCAGTTTCAGCCATATAAGTTGAAGGAAAAGCTAAAAATAGCAATTCCATTTTTGACCATAGTTTTGGGTATTTAACAGAAACAAATCGCTGCAGCCACATCTCTTCTGTGCCTCCTCTGTTGAAATTCATTTGACTGGTGATACATTTTGTAACTCTACCATTTTATCCTTCAAATCAACTTGAACATCGGTGACAGATGTTTCAAAAGGATTAATCATCCATGTTTCAATTTTTTAATTTATGACATCCTGGAAGCGAGTTGCCATTTCTTCCTTGAGCATTTTCCGGTGAGTATCATAGACGTTAATGTCCTCAGGCAGTAATTCATTAGTCAACAAAGCGAGTTCTGGGAGATTGTAAAATTCCTTTCTGGAAATATCGTGGCAAAAGAGATTCAATTTCTCAATAAAAGAGGCAATGATCTGCTTTGTATCGATAAGGGTTAACTTCTTTCCATGCAGCTGCAAGTTCATTTCATTCATTTTACGATATATCCCTGCCATGTAAAATAAATATTTTTTAACCTTCTTCGAGTCATTGCAAACAGATAAATCTTCCTGTTGCTTGAAAAAATCCAAAATTGTATTGAAAAGTTCAGCAAAATAAGCAAGATAATTCCCTTTGGAAAGCCAGCGAACCCGAGTGTATAATAAGAGTTTATCATGTTGCTCATTATTTGTTTCACACAACTGTTGAAAGATGCGCTCATTTTTGGCATGGGTTTTTAATTTATTTACAGTTTTTATAATCAGATTTAAAGATGAATGAAGTTGTGGGCTAAGTTGTTTAGCAACAAGATGTTGCATGTGAATCACACAGTGAATAATAAACATTTCTGGATTTTCTTTTTTCATAAAACTTATGAAGCCTTTGTGGCGTCCAACCATTGATGGTGCTCCATCACTTGCACAAGCTACTAAATTTTGCAAAGGTACTTCATTATTTGCAAAAAAATGTCTTTACTAAAGTAAAAACAGACTCCCCTTTTGTGTCACGGGTAAGTTTTTCAGTAAAGATAAGCTCCTCATTAACACTGAAATCTCCATCTGTGGCATTTTACGTCTCGAGAGACGATCTTTTCCCCTTGCAAGCTCTTGTGTGACTAAAGAGGCCGATCCTTGATACACAGCTGCGATCGCAGGTTGGGCATATGTAGTCACCAGGCGCCGTTGTATTTTCACCCTTCTTTCTGCTTCTGTTCTGTATGGCATCTGCAATCAAAGACCCCTCCTTTATGCTCTCTCTCCATGTGGATCTATCCAGTGCCACCTCTTCCCAGTTGCTGGTGTCGATCTTAAAGAGCTTCATGTCCCGTTTGCATACATCTGTATAACGTAAGAGTGGGCGACCAGCGGCTCTTCTGCCTTCTATTAGATCGCCATACAGAAACACTGAAATCATCATCAAAATATCGCAAATAACCAAGTAATAATGAAGAATTATCAATCAATGTTGACTCATCTATTTGCATTGAAAATTTTCTAGTTTGAAGTTTCCTTAAAAGTTGCGGCTTCACATCACTGGCCATTTCATCACTCCGTCTTTGAATCGAAGTGTTACTTATCGGTAATACTTTCAATGCCTCATTGGGATCTTAATGCATCACTGTGGAAATTACTTCTCTTAAAGCTGGGATTATCAATATTTCACCAACGGTATATGACTTTTGATTTTTTGCAATTAACTCTGCAATTTTGTAAGAGGCCATCAAACCGTCTTCTGCTTTGCTTTTTTTTTTTTTTAATAATGTTTGAATAGTCGAGCGTTTTTTAAATTGCTCATGAATAGTTTTGAAATACTCAATGGACTTGTCCTTTTTGTCAGGATGCAAGGCATTCATATGTTCCTGAAGCCGACTTGGTTTCATCGCCTCATTGGAAAATGTTTTCATGCAATGTAGACACAATGGAATACGTTTATCTACAGGCGATTCTATGAAACCCATGGAGCGATAATTTGCTGAACACTGGCGAGTTTTTTTCTTGGTCGACATTGTCTATGCTTTCACTGTAGCATAAACATTGTTTAATATTATTTATTATATAACTAGATCTATGTTACTGTAGATATAATAAACTATAATTTAAAAAGATTATCACCTTGTTTATTTATCAATCTACAAACTGTTTTACGCGCTTAAAACTGTGAGCAAAAATACACACTTCCTGCTGCAGTAAAAACAAAAATAGCAATTGGTTTTATAAATCATAGAAACAAGGAATTCCCGAACTCTAAAAATAAAATGAGTATTTGTCTAAATATACTTCGCCAGTGCCGCTTTGAAGAAAATGTGCTACGTTGAAAACGTTTTTCTTTTTTTCTTTTGTTTCTTCTCTGCGCCACCGATTGCCCCTTATGTGTCTAGCGCCCCCTTACCGCCCACTTTTATGCCAATCGCCCCCGTACCGCCCCTTTGGCTCTCAGCGCCCCCCAAAATCTCGAAATCGCCCCCAAGGGGGCGATATCGCCCCCGTTGAAGAACACTGGTCTAGTCTTATCATTAGGAAGATTTCCTATCTAAATATAGCCGTTTCCGCTTCGTATAAAAACGTCAATCCCCGGGTCCTGTGAGAATCCAAACCAGGATGTTGTTTCTCTAGACACGCAAAACTGAATTTTCCGGGAGAAGCCTCGCATTGAGATGATCCGAGAGAAAACCAAAGGACCACCTACACAGCTTTTTAAAATGGTTTGTAACCAAACTAGGTGGCTGATTCTCGCGTGGTCAATATGTGACAACTAGGTCACGTGCGGATCAGTCCAGCTTATCAACGAGTGTGGTCACTAGTGGTCATTATCCAAGGACAGTTGTGAAGAAGTAGAGTCGGCATGCGTGGTATGAAGTTTAAGAAAAAAAGGGGGGGTTGGCGTTCCAAGGCCACAATAATATATTTATAGTTTCATAAAAGGTGGAAAAGTAGACTACTAGATGTATGTACACGTAGTGCCAATCTAGATGCAAGTAAAAAGACAAATAGATCCTGTTCACATTCGATTCCTCAACCCATGACATGCAGAGTTGAAAAACTATTAAAGAGACATTGTAAAAAAAAAAACAATGATGAAGCAACTGAAAGAAATTAAGTTTACAAATTTTGATCTGCAAATACAGAAAAAAGAAGAAAAACATTTAAAACGTATTTTTTTTTAAAAAAAAAGCTTACTTTAAGTATAATAATCATATGAATTAGTTTGGAACAGTCATGTGATTATATTTATAATCTACCTTAACATATAGCCTACATCTGTGGATGGAAATATTTATACCAATTGTTTTTGTTTTAGCGTTTAGCTAATATTCATGCAACTGTGTGTTTTATTTTACTGCCACATAGTAAATCTCTAAATATACTTGGCTTTTACACAATATAGATATACAAGATTCATACAATTTGGTCAATCAATCTAAATAAACCCAAACCGTACTAATCCCTTTTACAAATGTTTCCCGATTTTTTTTTATTAACTAGATGTATTGATTAGGTGGAAGTAGGTCACAATGAAGTGACATCAGACTATTTGTTGGAGGTCACATGTTCAGTCACAAACAATGAAGATTTAGTCATCTTTCAAAGTACATTCAAGTGGTTCAAATCTTTTCTAAACATAGCCTGGGTACACAAATGACATAGCCTGGGTACACAAATGACATTATAGCCTGGGTACACAAAGGACATTATAGCCTGGGTACACAAATGACATTATAGTATGAGTATGCAAATGACCTTATAGCATGGGTAAACAAATGACCTTAGTGAAATCTGAACAAGAAACCCTGGAGGCCCAGCAGCATTCCACCTTTTTCCATTGTTGTTGCCTTTATTAGCATGACCCAAAGGTACTGAATACCACACATATAAAAAGAACTTCCTGCAGTTCAAAAATCAAATAATACTATGTTTAAAATACATGCAAATAATTTTTAAATTAAATTACAAGGTTTGGAGACAAGTTGATTAAATAAAATCACTTTCCCTTCCCTGCTTGTTGAAAAATTCACAAAATGGGTTTGAGAATTTTTGTTTCAACTTTAAACTTTACACTCTTGATATTTATATAAAAAAAAATAATAATGGTGTTTTTTTTAAATGTATATAAATAAAAGTTATTCTAAAACATTAAAAACTTTAAAAAAAAAAAACATGGTTAATAACTAATTCAAGAAATATGTAATATCACTACCAGCAATCTTAAATAAATGAAAGACGTAGAATGGCAGCCCAAATTGAAATAATTTAGAATTAAAAATTATAGAATCCTGTTTTAAAAAAAAACATTTACATCCTACAAATAAAATCTCCCTTGTAAGGAAAATGTGTAAAGGAGAAAAAAAGTTTATTTTCCGAGTGCATTCCCCTGAGAGGACTTAAAAAAAGAGAGCCTCTTTGTTTATCACATACTCTTTGGTCTGTGATCTAAAAAGATTGTTGTCCAAGTAACAGATAGATAAAGATACAGGTGTTTAATAGTCAATACTAAGGTCCACAAACTAAATGAATGAAATAAATAAATTAATAGTGTTGCTGGGTGGATGAATTTAATACTTCCAATAACATGAAAGAAAGCAAACAATGAAATATACCAAGGCATTCACTTCCCTAGTATCAACAAGTGGCATTTACTGCCAACTGGGATGAAACCCATAAAGTGTTTAAAGTGAAACCCCATGGTTATGGGGTCATATATGGATGACATATATCCAACATTTGTATTCCTCTAAACCAGCGCCACAATTACAAAGTTCAGTAAAAGGCTATATTTATAACAAGCTGGATATGATCCGTGGCCTGTGGACCTTAGTTTACTGAACTGTAGAGTGTGAAAATGTGTTTGCCAGCTTTGCCAGCATATTCATATCAAATATAAAACACTGCATAATTGAGTTTTACCTGATTCATTAAAAAGTTTTGCTCTTTAATAAAGATTAAGTTGTTGTTTTTTTTATTTTTAGGGCCTCCCAGTTGTGGAAGGGACATTAAACATACACTACAGTCACCGCCATGATCTAAGGAACATATTTGCCAAGTTTTACCAAGATTGGTCAAATTGTTTTCATTTCTATGCAGAACATATAAACAAACATATATATACACCTTACATTCAATTAATTAATTAATCAATTAATATGTGTGTGCATGTGTATATATATATATATTTATATATATATATATTACATTTTAAATATAATTATTAACAACAAATCTATATTTATTTTTCTCAAAAATTGTATGGCCTCCAGCAAAGGGAAATGCTGCTATTTTTTTTATGCTGTCAATCCACCTGGTAGCTTTCTTTGAGATTCTCACCCATGACTGTGTAATTGCATGCATGTTAGTAAGGAGTGATGGTAGGAGAGAAAGGGAATAGAAGTAGAGAATACGGTTTACTAAAAAAGAAGAAATACTTTAACTCTTTCTCTCCGTAATTATTTATCACATTTTGATAGAATCAACGTTGGTATCGTCAGTCAGGAGAGAAGGAGTTAAATTATAATTCAAAGTACATACCGCAAAAGAAAGAAATTTGTTTTTCTTCATTTCTCATACAGTGACTCTCCGTGAGAGACAATAATTCACAGAATGAATCTCTAACAAATGAAGCACTGCTGACTGAAAAAACCACTGCTTAAAAAAATCTATAGATCTAGTCCTTTTGTGAAGCTCTACTTTATAACACAATTAAGTCTAGTGATACTGATAGTGATAGTGTTTTTTTTTTTTTTTTTCTTTTTTTTAGGATAGTGTACTAGAGTCTACTACTACATAGATTCTAGTAGATCTATATCTAGATATAGCTAGATTCAAGTTCTATTAATTATTGATGATAATCTAGTCTACTAGAAGAGATTCAAGAGTAATAATATAAATCTATACGTCTATACTAATACTAGACACTAGTAGAGTTAGAGTCTAGATTCTAGATCCACTATCATCCAGGTCGACCAGGTCTACTAGATAAAAATCTAGAATTATTTAATTCTAGACCAGAAATCACAAAACTCGAATCGTAGTCATACCACAACATCAACGTGTACATCAACCCTATAGTCGAAGCACAGTCGCACACGCTGTCTTGTTTTTTTCTAGATCTAGGTCAAGTAGATCTAGATCTTTAGTAGTGGTCTAGATTCTATTTGTAGGCTAATCGAGATTTATTATATAGGTCAAAAGGGGAGATCATAATGTAAAGTTTATCACATAGACTTATATATTATATCTAGACTTTTTAACACTACAAAAAATTTGTAGATATTTAATTTAGAAAGATCTAGGGAATCAATCTATTTAAATGTACATAAGATTATTAAAATCAACATGAATTATTTCGATCTAGGATTTTTCAACACTACCTCAATGGAAACAAATCACTACCTCAATGGAAACAAACAGGAAATGGCTTTGTTTCATATATTGGCGTGAAATGATGATTGGGTAATTTTAAACTTTCAAAACTAAAGATAACTACTTTTATAAGAATTATTGAGCTACTCCCATAGACATAGATAAATAAAAATAATAATAAGGCTTGTCTTCGAGTCCGAAGATTGCGAGGAATACAGTATTTCCCAACTGGCTGTGCAGCCCCAGCCGTGACCTACATATTTTGCCACATTCACGGCAAGCTAAACCATTGTCCGCAGGTGGTCGATTTAGATATTCTTTTCGTCGTCTGCGTTTGTCCTCGGCAGCTGATTTTCTTTTGCCTTGGTCTCAAATGTGTATAGATAAATATAGACTGGAAAAAGGAAGTAACTTCATGTAACTTGAAAACATGTATATCTATTGAATTCGGATTTCCGAATTTTGAAAAATTAAAAAATTGCATGATCTTCAGTCTTAGAGATTAAACAAAATTTAAAGACATAAAATAAAGTACACACAATTGCTATTCACAAATTTTCATTTCATAAATCTCTCTTATTGGCCAGTCTATATTTATTTATGTCTATGGCGACTCCCCTTAGCGCCCAAAAAAAAAAGGTTTACGTACACATATATATGTGTGTCAGTGTGTGTTCGAAGATGGCTGTAAAGTCCAATCCTCGCTTTAAAAAGCCGGCCGCATATGTGACATGGGTGAGTTTTGTCAGTTGCAGATGGACCTGCTTCTTCTCTCTGCTTTCGGTTGGTCGGCACTCTATCGCACTGGCCACTCTTCTTGCTTCAAATCTTGAGACTCCGAGACTCACAGCTTCTCGACATGCGGAGCGATCTAGAGCTAGTGCTTCCCAGCCATGAATGTCGATACCGCATTCCTTGAGGGAGCTCTTGGGGGTGTCTTTGTAGCACTTGTATAGGTCGCCTTGGGAGCACTTTCCTGTACATAACTCCATACAAAAGTCGCTTGGGAAGGCGATTGTCTGGCATGCGGACTACATGTCCCGCCCATCGGAGTTGGAACCTTTTTACTATCGCATTAATACTGTGCATGTTGGACAGCTTTAAAATTTCTGTATCTGGCATGTGGTCAGACCAACGCACCTTATGGATACTCATTAGACAGCGTAGATGGAAGGACTTTAGCTTTTTGGTGTGGCGGGAGTATAGGGTCCATGACTCTGATGCATATAGGAGTGACGGGAGAGCTACAGCACTGTAGACTTTCAGTTTTGTGGTTAAACTGAGTCCTCTCCGTTGCCAAACTTGTTCTTGAAGCCTGCCAAAAGCAGCTTTGGCACGAGCAATACGGAAGTCAACCTCATTATCTAGGTTGACGCTTGCTGATATGGTGCTTCCCAGATAGACAATTTTTTTTTGCCATATGCTAGTTTCTGGCCATCTATGAGAATGTCTGGTTCTGTGACAGCTTTATTTGGAGGAGGTTGATGCAGCACTTCAGTCGTTTTTACATTAATGGTGAGTCCAAAAATTTGTGCAGGCATAAAAATCTATATAAATAGATACGACGTGAATCGATCAGTCGCGGATAAGGATTTATTTCCGGTTACCAGTCTAGATATAATATATGTCTATGGTTTATCCATAATAATAATAAGGCTTGTCTTCAGTTCGAAGATTAGTGAGGAATACAGTCAGTGGCGTAGCAAGGTACCCGTGGGCACGGGTTCAAGAACATCTTTGTAGGCCCCCCTCCAGCCAGCCAATAAGACACATTTCGTGTGTGACAAAAAATGAGAAATCTAAATGTAAAGACAGTCCAATGTAATGAAAGAGAACACTTGATAATATTATTATTCGCCAATCCTTGGTATGAGCGTGAAAAGAAACATATAATATTGCTGTCTTTTGTTTAAAGTCTAAAACTATAAAATCATATAGGTAATGTTCACGTCGGATCTATTCAAACAAGGGTTAGCAGACAGGACCTTTTGCTTTGATTGTAAGCTATCGTAGCAGTGCCGGATGGGAGAGTAGAATACTCGACGACCATTTTCTCTGTAAATAAACGTTTAAACAGTTTAAAGCGATATCCAGTTCTTTCAAAAGCGTCTGAAAAGCTATGCGGACTGGCATGTTTGTTATAACTCTTGATTGGAGCATAACAAGTTATCAAATGTGATAGCAGTCTGGGTGATAGCACAAAAAAATGGAGAATGAATTAAACATAGCGTAAGTGACCATAAAGACAGAAAGGCTCGAGCCAAAATGGTAGATGACATAAACACGGCTTGGTGTAGAACCGAATTGATGTTGGAGATCAAGTACCAGTGCTTCTTGTGACTGAATTAGAGACCGTATTATAAGTGCACATTCTTAAAAGCACGGGATAAAACGCTATTAATAAGTAATATCTATTAAGTAATATGGAAGTAATATGTAAGCCTTTAACTTAAATATTGGACTATTAGTGTTATGTTACATTTAAATTTAGGCGACGACCAGAGACTGTAGATCTATAGGGCGTAACCACTGCCTGTTACACAAGTAAATATCACACCAGTACTGCGGGACTATAGGGCGTAACCACTGCCTGCTACATAAGTAAATATTACATTAGTACTGCGGGAACTATAAGGCGTAACCAATGCCTGCTACGGTGTCTGGATATTTAGGCACCGCATATTTAGTCACCGGATATTTAGGCACCCGGAAAATTAGGCACCCGGAAATTTAGGCACTTTTCGACAAGGCGGATAATTAGGCACCGTATAATTAGGCACTCTTTAATTAACGACCTTAATTTTGAAAACAATTTTAAAATGTTAACGTACATTTTATCCTTAGGCTATGGGCTATTGGTTACGTCATAAAAAAATAGCAACTATAACGATTCTAACTAAGGAAAAGCTGACAAAATGGAAAACATTGACAAGGGGCACTATTATGTTCCTCCCAGGAACCACTTCTAATAAATGATTGCTCTGATTTCTGCCGTAGATTGTAAGACACTAAAAAGTGCTTGGTGCTTCGTGGTGGTGGCTGCCAAAGCTCCCTCTCTTGTGAGGATGTCTGCGGCCTCATCGCCCTTTACGCCGCAATGTGAGGGCGCCCACTGCATAAAAACGACAACTCCAATGGCGTCGGATGTTATCTACGGCGTCGACTACCTCTTCTATTACGGGCGACCCTCCTCTGCCGACACTCAATAGGTGACGAGATATTTGGGGAGCGAAAGTGGGACACTTGTATATGAAGGACGTAACAAGAACAGGATTCGTTTTTGTTTTTTTAAGCAATACTGCTTTCAACAACTTAGACCAGAAAGCTTTCAACAACTTAGACCAGAACGCTTTCAACAACTTAGACC
>JADKLZ010001913.1:12440298-12457337 GCA_021533235.1 Biomphalaria straminea
TCTGTCCTATAGACTCACACTAACTTCTGTCCTATAGACACACACTACCTTCTGTCCTATAGACACACACTAACTTGCTCTATTGTTTGTCTCAGTACATCATTATGGACACTCAGATGCTAATGGGAGGTAAACGTCACGAGCTGGACACCAACATGTACATCTTTGGTGCTATCATGCTCTATTTAGACATCATGATGTTTTTCCTGTACATCCTAGACATCACGGACTCGAGCTGAGAGCCAACATTCAAATCTCGAACTCACAAGTTCCAATCAGAAACAAACAATCTAGACAAGAAACATTGAAGAACTCAAATCTACCGGAAACTTCAAGAGGTCAACAAAAATCTAGAAGATGCGTTGAATGTCCACAAGTTTGAATAAAGCTTTATAAAAACAAATATGTTGTATTCTATTCTTCATTATTAAGTAACTCTCCATTATTTCAAGTTAGATTTCTTGAACAAAACATTTCCAGAGTCCAACACAAACAAGAGTGTAATTGTATCAATTAGTTTGGGTCAGTCATGTAATTAAAGTTGTAATAGGTCTACACAAACAATAATAAATATGTGCAATTAGAAATATTTTTACCAATTTCATTCTTTTAGCTTTCTCGATGCTCTGTCAATCTATCACAGTCTGGACCACTAGGGAAGAGGGGGGAGGAAGTAGGTATATGTGCAAATGTTACTGTGTCACTGTGCAAACGTGTCACTGTGCAAATGTTACCGTGTCACTGTGCAAACGTGTCACTGTGCAAATGTTAACGTGTCACTGTGCAAATGCTTTTTTTAAAAAAAAGTTGTATGACTTGAATTTTGTGCGCGAGGGCTCTCAAAGGGAACTAATTCGACTTATACCACCATATTTGTCAAGTACAATTTCTTTCTCTTGCTCGATACCAAACAAAGTAGGCTAATTAATTAAAAAAGGTTAATTAACTAATTGTTTAATTGTCTTTGATTAATTCTTGTAATTGTGCAAAATTTCAACTTGATCCGACATTTGGTGTGAGAGAAATGTACCAAGTTTTCACCAGACAGTTAGATAGAGTCATACAGATTGAGTTGATATAAGCTTTGTACAAAAATTAATAAGCAACAAATTCTTATAACAATTAATAAGTAGGTTTTCCTATTATCACGTGAACTGCAGTTGACGTTCAGTAATTTTGCTGCATCTCTTGGCAGACGATTTCACCATTTTCGTTTTCGTCACAAATTTGTTTCTTTACAGTTTCCTTTTGATTTATTTTTGGTTCCATGTTTAAATTTTGAAAATAATAATTGTGATTTGGTTATGAGATTGTAGCTGAGAAATCCTGGGATCTAAAAACTGCTCTAAACATAACTACACCACAACACCAAGAAATACTTCCTTACTTTTAACGCAGGGTCCAGTGCAAAACGAACACGAGCTTGTTCACACTAGAGTTCTGTAGGACTATACAAAAAAATAAATAAATTACGAGTCTTCTGTTGCTTACTTGTTTCTTACTCTCTTAGAGGCTCTAACCATGCTGTAATCATCAGAAACATCGACATTTTTTTCCCTAAGAAACTTGACATTGAACACAATTTTTCAACTGAATTCAAATCATTTCAAACATTGCCATTGTCGCAGCTTAAATATTGCAGAATCATAGATTTTAGTTCATGTATTTAGCTGGTGAAGATTTACGAAAAGCACATTAATTTATAATTAGTACTATTAAAAAGTACAAAAGATTCACTTTGTCAGGACTGAGTTCTGGTCAGCCTGGATCTCCTGTTAACTGAAGAGGACAGGGGGGGGGGAAATTCAGGTTGTTGACTTCAAAACTGTTTTTGTTTTTGATTGTGTATTTTGTTGTGAGATGTTTTGAATGGAAAGTAACACATAATAGAAAAGTGTGGTTTTGTTCCTAGTCCAGGACAGTTGGACTTTGGTTATTTTTAGAGTTGTAGAGTGGACTCTAGTTAACTTTGAGTGTAGTCATAATGCGGTATACGAGATACTGAGCTATGATTTGTATGCATGTTGGATATTTTATTTGGCAGGACTAAGCCTGTATTATTTTACTATATATTTAATAAACTTGTATGTTTGTGAATCGGCGTTCCGAATCCTTATTTTATCGTCATATGTGTCGTCACGGTATTGCCTAGAGTACATTTAGTTATCAACACTGTAAAGACAGTATAGAGGAGAAGAAAAGAGCCTTGACACACTTTTACAAAACAGTCATCAGCTTCATCAAGGAGAAATTGTCTTCTTAATTTTATTTAACTTTGACTTAGTTTTCAATTTGTTTACATCTGCTTGTTTGGAACTTTATTGACACAGGACATATGTAGGCAACATAATTAAGATGAATGATAGGAAGTAAATCAAAAGGGGGGGGGATGAAAATTTGAACTGACTAGACCAAGTCTAAAATCACACGAAGAGAAATAAGTTAAGAAAAACCTTTGTGAAGAGCCAATTAATTTATTGAATGACAGTCTCAAGATCTAGAAGTCAACACTTCGAGGAGAGCTGACACACTACAGTCACTTTCATAGAGGTGACATTCAAGCAGCCACTCCCAGTGATTCCTTTCTGTCATGGCATTCAATCACACAATCTCACCTTTCAATCATCACTGTTTACACAATAGTTGTGATTTCATGATTTATTTACAGTTACAATTAGCTCCAGTTCTATGAACATTTGGTTCACATGAATAACAATGAGTGATAGTGGGGAATAAATAAAACATTTATGTTGCATTGAAAATATTCTAATTTCTCTAACCTAATCAATAATAAACAATAAATCCTAGGTAGCCTCAACAAGATTGCAATTTATGTACACTGATATAAGACTGACAAAAAGATTTCATCAAGGATTTTGCAGTTTTTCCAAGCAACAATGTGAATATTTTTTTTTTTACTTTTTGAAAAGAGATTGTTACACTAAAATAATGACACATGTCTAGTGAAAACAAATTTCTCCAGTGTTCATTTTTTCACCAGTTTCGTTGAGACTAGTTCTAAAATTTTCTCAGCACGACCTGGTGTTAAGTCAATTCCTATGTCAGCCAACTCAGCAGCAAATTCATTCTTGTTGACATCCTCAATACAAACAGTAGGCTGGAGAGACAAAATGTTGAATCAAACTTTGACCTATCAATTTGTCTTTATATATAAGAGGATTAAAATTAAAACAATGACTTAATGTAGCCTGAACAAACATCTATATTATTGCAGATATTGTACTGCAAACAGGGCTGGCCTTGGATGATTGGAGGTCTTAAAGTTGGTCCCCTCACCCCAGAAAGAGAAATAGCAAATGATTAAATCCTGTCCTATATTATATATATATCTAGAGTGACAATAATATATTGCAATTTCAGTAGTAGAGACAAGAGTTAAACTAGTAAACAGAGAGATTTCTAGTGCACTACTAGTTTGAGATCTGATCCAAGTTTCAGTAGTAGAGACAGAGTTAAACTAGTAAACAGTCCTAGTGCTCTACTAGTTTGAGATCTGATCCAAATTTTGCATTTTTTTTGCACATTTTTTTTATTCCTGTGTTAAACAGCTCACATGATTAGATGCATATCAACAAGATGCATACAAAGTCACTGCTAGCTTTTGAAAATTAATCTAAAGACTTTTTTTATTTAAATAGCATCACAGCATGTCTGATAGTTACATCTTTTGTATTAGAGAAATAAAATTGTTGATTCTAGCCAAGTACTTCAACTAAGAATCATTGGCTCATTGTTAAAAGATTGACAAACACCAGTGGAGGTAACTGGACTTTTGTTAACTATGTCAAATAGAGATGATAACAAAGCAACAAATAGATAGCTGGTCTACAGTAGGTATCAGTTTAGAACAATGACTTTTTGTGTTGGTTTAGGGCAAGATTTAACCACTAGATTTACTAACTGTTCAATTAAATCACATAAAGAGTCATATGAACTAGCATAGAAAATGATACAGTATGGGATTGGGTCAATGTAGTCAAGGAGATTATAGTCAACAAAACATTAAGGAGACTAAGTCAACAGAATGAAAAACACTTGAGTATTTCTATGTAAGCTTATCAAATCTGACAATCACACAATATAAACCCTAGCAAGAGAAGCAGTCATTTTAAAGGGAAACTCTCATAGTTTTTCAAATTTTAGTTATTGACATATTTAAATTCTGCGTAAAAAGTTGTAATAGTAAACATCATATCATTTTTTATTTAAATGCTTAGAAAATTTTATATTTAATAAATTGGACAGTAAATTTGCCACGCCTCCTAAAAAACGGGGTTCTTTGAAATTCTGTTTTTATCTTAGACATACGTCACTTTCATCAACAATACTGAAAGGGAAACTAGATTTAACCAATCGTATCGCTTCTTTCTTACAGTAGCTGTCAGGCTCTTAGGCTTAGTGACGGTATAATCCAGAGCTATGCAATAGTTTTATATATATATAGAGAGAGTGTAAAAGCATTAGGATAACCAACTCGAGAAAAAAAAACATTTTCATCTAAACCTCTCCCTATCCCAAGCAGTAAATATATCGTGTGTCTGACTGATTCGAACAAACAGGTCAGTGTAAGGCTAGTCTAGACTACGTGTAGTCGGTCATGACAAGACAACCAAGCGATAATGTTTGTTGTGTGTTAAGTGGTCAGGCGAGAAAATATACACTGCCGTGGTTAGTCAAGCATGTAAATCTCCTTTTAATACGCATTTTGTTCTTTGCTTACAAGATCCTAGATCTAACCGTATAGACGGCGATTTATTTTTTTAATGAGAATTTGTATCTATGGTCTCACGCTATAAAATGAGTCAATAGATTAAATTAATAGGTTAGTATGATGTCACATAGAAACCCGGTGACTGTTTTGGATGCGCAGAAAAATAATGTCAGAAAAACATCAATTACTAAGTTATTATTTCAAATAAAAAAAAAAGAATAATATATTCATTATCTGTGAATCAAAACACATATATCAAAAATTGTCAAAACCATTGGAGTTTCCCTTTAAACTCCATCTTGATAGTAATATCTTACTTGTCGTTTGCCTAAAAGCCGCACAGGACTACCAGCTAATGACATGAGCCTTTCTCCAGGTTTGATATCTCGTTCATTTTCAGGTGTTATTGGTAAGCTGTTGGGTGTTAGGGAGACATAAAATCAAAGAAACACATAATTAGAACTTAAATGGAATAAAAGTATATAATTCTTAAATTGCCAGTAATCGTAACTTCACTATTTAGTAGCATACAATGGAAAATATAAAGGTTGCAAGAAGAGCAGGGAAGCCTTGAAAATGTGTAAATCAGTTCATTGTGGTTCTTGTAGTTCTGTTCTTTCAAGAAACACATTTTGATCACATCAAAGTACTGCTACTTTTTATTTTGCACACAAATAAAAGATACATTTCTTTCAAACAAATCTCCAAGATGACAGACAACTTTAGAGATTGTTAATTTTCAGCAATTTTCTAGTCAATGTCTAAAGAGTCATAAAAGAGAATGTGTAAATATTTTAACTCTTTCTCTCCTAATTGACGATACCATTGTTGATTTGACCTCATTAAATTAAATTAATGTTTAATTTTATAAACTTTATAAAAAGAGTATGCATTCTCATTTAATTCTATACTATAATACCAAATAAAACACTTTCTGATTACAAATGACAAAGCTATTGAAGCTTAATCATAACAAGGGTAGTGAAATAGTAATGAGCAAAATGAAGAATTCCCTTGAAACATGGGAAAATAATTACAGAGAGAAAGAGCTAAATCAATTTTGAAACTAAAATGTACCAAATTGGACTGCTACAACTCACTAAGGGTTAAATTTAGGTGTTATTAAAGGTGTTTGTCCCCAAACAGAGCGGGTAGTGCTATTACATGGTGTAGTCAGTCTGAAAGAAACAAAATAGTAAGATATACAAAAATAGCTTTTCTTGCTTTAAAAAAAAAATGAGTTTAAAAATACAAAGTAACAAAAAAGTACTACTAATTGAATATATTAACTTTCAAATTTGCTATCAACAATAAGACATAGATACCTATGGCTACAATAAATATTTAATCAGCAACATTTCTATTTCCAAGTTATCAGCTAGGTCCCTTGATTGTGGTATTAAGATCAGGGTTATCTCAGTAGAAGAGTTGTAAGAAATATTATGTAAAGCAAATCTTTTTTCTGTTCGGGAATCTTTTCCTATATTTCATTTTATCTTAGCACTACCTAATGAAGGCACTTTATAAGGCTTCTTAAATATTCCTAATCTTCAGAATAGAAGACAATTTCACACAAACCAGACATAAAATTGTTTATCTATTTAGACTGCATGACAATTTTTTTTCCTATTTGTCCTATTTATAGTTCACTGTGGGTGGAAGATTAACTGGAGCTTCTTTTGTTAATTCTTCCATCATGTTGTTGTACTTTCTCACAGCACAACCTGAAGCAAAGGCAGTCATCTAGATGATGGAAAAGTGAAATGGACTTTTCCAAGAGAATCATTTTTAACAAGTGCAGTGTTTCTCAAACTGAGGGGTGCAACATCATGCCAAAGGAGGGAGCGAGGTAGGTCAATAACATTTCAAAGGACTAAAAAATAATGTATTTTCATTGTAGCTATTAATCCAGGTGTGAATATTAACCAATGAAAATGAAAATTGTTCAAAAACTAAAATATTTTTAAAAAGGTAACTGTGTAAAGTAAAAAAAAAAGGGGGGTGGGGGGTCCACAAACCACACTTTGACTTGGGGGGGGGGGGGGGGGAATCTACTGATAAAAGTTTGAGAAATACAGTGTATATATTCAATTTCAATTTTCTATAAATTACCACTGTTATGAGCAATACTATACTAACTTTGATCGAGTGGCCCTTGATGTAGGAGGAAGCATAGTTCCTTTCTTTGATTTATTCTTTATAAAAGAAAGAAAAAGTCATATAATGATTAAATTCTTGAGAAGAAATGATTCAAGAATATGAACAAACAAAATCATTAATTTCAAATGAAATTGATCAAATGACCTAAGAATCCAACACACCTTAGCTTTAAATGCTTTTGTTGAAGCTTCATTTCCCTCTGAATCTTCCTCACTTATGATACTAAGACCTGATTCTTCAGTTTTCATTGATTTCATAGCTCCAGCCCTTTGGAAAAAAAAAGTATTAGTATTAGCTTATCATTATGGCCTCATTCAGTCCGGAAGTGACTATAGATCATCTCATGGAAATGAATGTTTGAGCATTAGCTGTGGTTGGAATGATGTCACCCACACATCAGTTCTGCACTCTTCACGCAGCCAATAAATTCAAAGGAGCGACTGAAATGAACAGCCAAATGAAGTCAATGTGGTAAAAACAAAAATACAATATTTTGACCCCATTTTTTTGTGTTATTATATTTGGTTCATTAGATTTATGATTATACAAGAGTTATCCATCAAGATGTTATCTACATGTAGGCAATCCATAACTAGAAACAAAAGTATTACCATGACAATTCATCAAGCATTTGTCGTCTTGTTGTATTTTTCAGTTTTATCACTGCTTCCTCAGTACCACCAGCCTCTAAAACAGAGTATAGGGAAATCAGTATATTTATGAAATATACAGACATGAAATATACAAATATAGTAAACATATACTTCCTTATCTTTCAAACTTAATATATTATGAGCAACTGACCTGCATATTCTTTAAGAGTCATATTAGCCACAACCTAAAGAGAAACAAAAAGAAACAGCACACAATTTATTTACTAACATTGAATCTTGTGCCTTAAATTTTTGAACTTTTAGGACAAAACTTTCTATAGAATATACTTTGAATATAGAATTTTAATTTTAGAATTAGAAAGTTATTTTTTCCTAGTCAGCAGCCAATCCTTGAGTTGGTTGTTCTTTAACAAAATTGTGAAGTAAAAACGGAACAAAAAACTTACAGCTGGTAAGTTTAAAATTTGTTCTTCAAAGCGGGCATTGATGAATTTAATGATTGCTGTCTTTTTCTTTTCAAGGTCCTGTAGTGTATTTTTCACTGCAAAAATGAATTATTTAAACATTTGCATTACGAGATAATATATATAATTATTATATAATTCAGTTTGGTGCAACAGCTAACAATGAATGATAATTTTAATTAAAACAGAAAAGTAGCTACCAATGGAAAACATTTTTAAAAGTCAAGTTTTACACTTTCGAATAAAAAAAAAAAACAATGATGAACAGGCAAAAAACCCAGCCTATCCCTGGTAAAACATCAGATGACCCACAATCGTGTCACAACCCACAAGTTCTCATTTGGAACAAGAGGAGAAATGCCGCAATTTTGTCCACGCCTCTCTAACATTTCTTGTAGATCTAGACATGATAATCTGTTTATTTCATTGATATTTACATTTTAAAAAACAAGTAAAGTTCATTAATATAAATTAAATCCTATTTGTGAGCTAGAAATTTACTACGAATACTAGATCTACTATTAAATTTCTTATTTATTAATAGATTTTTCCTCCACGAAACTAAATACCAACTTTTTTACTTTTTGAGTGGGGGCGTGTGTCTCACTGGTTCGCGAGCGAGCCCTCTCGTCTTCGTTGGTCCATGTCAACCAATGTTAGTTCAAAACGACACAAAAAAATCATAACTTTCTAACTGTTAAACATACTGTCATAATTTATACACCATCGGAAAGTTCTTTTAAAGTATTTAAACGATGTACTAACGAAAAAGTGTTTTTTCAAAGATAATTTTTTTATTTCACATCCCTATAGGCTATATATAGTAGAGTCTTATATATGGCACAGCTCATCCGATTCTCCTTCAGTAAACAAGTCGCTTTTTTTGTTTATAACTCATTTATTTTCATGTTTGGAACTAAAAACGACGTCCAATTATTTTTGTTCTTTTCCAAAGCAGAGGGCAGTTTTTGAGATTCTATGAAACCATGTATGTTGTTTTAACCTCCCCAGGCAATTCTCCTACTCATAATGCCATATAAGGGATGAAGAAATATTTATTAGATATAATTTAATAGCAATTACATAGTGGTGTTTATTGACAGTGTTCACCGTGTGCTAAAGGAGACAGCACAAAATCTGCGTGCAGTATAGGAGCATGGAGTGACCTACTGTATTTTAAAATAAAATCTTGACTATGAGTGGTAATTCAAAGAAACACTGCTTTTTTTATAGTCCTTTAGTTGCAGAATAAGAATCTTTCGTTTTTTTTGTAAGTTAAACCTTGATGAAATAAAAAAAATAAAATAAAAATTTGACCTAGTTCCCAAAGTCAGTGTGCCTTATATAAGAATCTACTATATAATAAATCTAGTTTATCTAGATCTATACTAAAACAGGGTTGTCGGACAACCTAAGCCAAGTTGCGACCATTTTCAACTTTGAATTGTTATAGCTTCGTAATGGTCTAACTTATGAAAAAACTGATAGTGTCAATGGATTCCTCGTCCTTTTTTCAATAAAAATAGATACGACGTATTGTATAACTACACCATGTTAAAATTAAATATAATGTCAAAGAGGTGTGGGGTCGGTATCGTCGCGCGTAATGAAAACCGGACAATTTCCCTTCGTGTCAGGAAAACCGGAAACTGTGTAAAGGTCTACAGAAACCTTCACAAATTATCATTTTAAATATATTTTAATCTTTAATATAAGATCTAATATATAAATCATTTACACCTGCAGTAAGAACACACCTCTTTGTCAGGTTTCCCACACTTGGTATCTCCATTCTAGGTTTGTAACGGAGTCACACCAAGGCTTAGTGGACATGGGGGTAGGGGTTATATAGGTCAAGTGCCCTATCTAACAAGCATGCTCAGTGACTACAAGCAGTACAACTGAGGTCACACATTGGCAACATCTGTAGTCTACTCCTCCCTCTCTCTCCCTCTCCAGTGTTCTGGCATGCTTAGTGGACAGGGGGAGGGGTTACATGGGTAAATTGTCTTCATGTAACTGGCCTGACACCAGATACCAATTGTTAGTCCACTCCTCCCTCCCCTCTCTTTTTTTTTTTATAAAGCACCTTCATTCTTCTAGCATGCTCAGTAAACTTGAAGGGAAGGGGGTTGGGAGGGGGGTAGGATTTCAGATATCTCCATTCTTGGCTTGTAAATGATGTCACATCAAGGTCATTGGACACTAGTTTTACCTGTAGCTTGTTACTGCTAAGTGAAGATTTAATAAATACCTCAGTTAATGTAATTGGCCTCTTACAACTTTTATAACTAATCTAGATTACTTTAATCTAGTCTACATCCAGATTATCTTAAACTACAATACATTAGTTGCAATTTTATCACTAGAAAAGTTATGTTGTCCGGATAGCTTGCCAGACTAATATCCACCATGTACAACAGACACCCCCCTTTAAAAAAAATTTGGCTCAATTGACAACATATTTAATAAATCACGTGTGTTTCCTAATCTATTTAGAAGCCAAAAATATGTCTTGTTGAGATGATCAGATTTAAAAATAGCCTTAATCCCATGACCCCTTCCCTTGTTTACCAAGAGGGCAAATTTTTTTTTTCGTATCTGTCTACTTTGACCTGAGGATGAACTTTGCCTTCTCAAGGAAAAGGAAGCACCACATGTCGAAAGTGGGATAAAATGGTGCCTGCGCAGTAGCAATATAGCTATTCCGGTATAAACATTAGGTAATAGTATAGATAAGCAGATACCTTTACCAACCACCATGTTGTTTTTAAGCATATTTATCTCCCTTACCTATATTACACTTTCAATAACTTTTATCAAAGAGAGTTTTTGTTCTTATGCTGTCAACTTATGACATTTCAACATTTATTAATTAAATTATTTGTTCTTGCCTTTGTATTTTATTACATAAAATACATACAAATAAACCCATTTTTTAAAGATACATTTTTCTTTTTCATGCCATTGATTTTATCATTAAATAACAATTTTTATGTCCACTTTTTTCATGTACTTAAAGACATGGTTGCCAATATTCCAAAAAAAGATATTTTGTTGAGCTTAGAGTTAGATATTTTATATTTTTTCTATTATTTTTTTGTCTGTTGTTATTAATTTAACTACATGATTTTAATTTAGATTTTTAGTTTTTTTTCAAAGTACAAAAGCTTGGTTGCATTTTAAAGGAATTTTAATATTAGATCTAATAGCTGCTACAAAGAAAGACAAAACAGCAACAGAAAAAGTTGTCAAGTAATTCAAGGGAGATAATCTTGTATTGAGCCTCAAAACCAAAATGGCGTATTTTTAATAAAATATATGGTCAAAAGAAATAAAACTTAAAAATATATATTTTAAAAACTATTTATCTCCGAGCAAAACAAATTACATATTTGTAATCTGCATTTTTTTCTGCATATTCTTAAAATATAAGAGAAATCTGATTTAGCGTATCTAGTCACGTAAACTAATACCAAACATTAAAATAAAGG
This sequence comes from Biomphalaria straminea, assembly GCA_021533235.1. NCBI lineage: Eukaryota > Metazoa > Mollusca > Gastropoda > Planorbidae > Biomphalaria > Biomphalaria straminea. Next base: position 12,451,763 of record JADKLZ010001913.1, read on the forward strand.
AGTTATTTTGATAATAAGTGGATTTTACGGATAGCTTTACAAAACGTCGTTGTTCGACGACCCTGTTTTACTCTAGTAGATCTAGATTCTATAATAAAATCTAGATTATTCTAGATTCTAGTTCTCTAGTAGATCAATAATTAGAGAGCTGACGTAACCAGGAAATGCGAAAGTAAAAAATTACAGATAAAGTTGAGATTGCGTGTTTGACTTTTTTTTACATAGGCCGCACTTGAAAATTTATTACATTTATGAATGAAACGTGAGAACTTTTAAACTTGTGTTATCAATTACTTTAGACAATGACCTAGGTAATGTTGAAATGCGATTTGTTTTTGAAGTTATTTATTATTTTTATATTTATTATCAAAAATACCCCTTTTTTGTTATTTGCAATACAGGGTCCAGGAAATCCTCAGATGAATGAAATTTTTTTCCGCGTTAGGTATCATGCCTGGCTATAATTCTACCAAGTTTTATCGCGATATCGTGAACGCAACATTTTTTTTTCTTAATTTACGTTAGCATTGTGGGCTATGGGATTTATCGGTTTTTGAAACTTTTTGATAAGAAAATTTCACCCTAGACGTAAAACCACTTCATGCCATACAAGGCCTAATATTCTGGCTATATTTAAATAGTTTTTAGTTTTCTTTTGTGGGCACATGAATTTTAAAGGGCATTTGAAAAAAAATTGTTTCAGGCGATTTTTATCCCAATTTTTTAATATTTTGTTCTTTTCTGCAATCACAGCGCCGCCATTTTTTCCACACCTCTTTGACATTTCGTGTAGATCTAGACCCGATAATTTGTGTATTTCATCAATATTTACATTTTAAACAAGTAAATATAATAAATATAAATTAAATTTGTGAGCTAGAAATTTACTACGAATACTAGATCTACAATTAAATTTCTTATTTAATAAGTAGATTTATCCTCTACGAAACTCAATTCCAACTTTTTCAGATGTGGGTGTGTCGCGAGCTGAGCGGCTGGGCGAGGCGATAAACGCGTCATCTTTTTTTTTTTCCGTGTCAACAATGTTAGTTCAAAACGATTAAAAAAAATTCATAACTTTCTAACTATTAAAAGATACAGTCATAATTTATATACCATTGGAAAGTTCTTTTAAAGTATTTTAATGATGTACGAACGAAAAATTGTTTTTTTCAAGATAAATATTTTATTTAACCTCCCTACGTGACTATAATCTATAGTAGTAGATTCAATAGAGCTTAGACTAGACTTAGTAGCTAGATTGACTAGATGCAAGAATAAGAATAGATCAGAGTGAGTCAGTGACTGAGACTGAGACTGTCTACAACAATTCTAGAAAATCTAGATCTAGATAGACTACGTTTTAGAAAGTCACCAACCTTTACAATCATAATCTTTTAAAAATACTTTCAGCTGTTCATTCTTATCAGTAATGGATAAATCTTGAGCAAGAGGAATATTTTTACTTGGCTGTGAAGCAATTTTAATACGTGTAGTCCTCTTCCTTGGCATGTTTTATTGTTTATTATGTAAGGCTATTACCTTTTCATTAAGTCTAAGTTAAATAATGAATTATTTTAATATAGAAATCTTGACTTTAGACTTGTCTAGATAGACTCTAGTCTAGATCGGACACTCAGAAATGCCCAATATTCAATAACATTCGAAGTAAACAAAACTTCGGAATTTTCATATTTCGATTACCCGCTGGATGCCGACCAATGAAATTTGTTGTTGATGATATAGATCTAGAATCAAGCCAGCAAGCTAAAACTCTGTAAAATCAAATAAGCAACAAAGTATCTGTCACTCCGTTCATCCATTCAGTCAAAATATCAGGTGGCCGAGCCTTGCTCGGTTAAATAATTTATACTAAGAAAGGTAATATACTACTGCTACTGGTGCTACAGCCCATGGAAAGATATGGCCTGCTCTTACACATCCCTCCATTCATATATCTCCTGGGCCTTTCGTCACCACGCCCTAACGGTAACCCCAAGTTTAGATATCTTGTTCAGTGTGAGAAAGTAAGGAGCAGTAGAGCAGCTGTGTAATCACCATTTCCTTTGTTTTGGTACGGGACATTAGACACTGAAGCATGAACACATGGTCATAATTTTACCAGCAAAATTATAATTATAATAAGGCTTGACATCAAATCCGAAGATTAATGAGGAATCTACACCGCTCTACGCAATTAAAGTGTAAACAATTTATTAAGCACTTAAAACGCAATAACTAATCATACATCGGTACATTTAATTTCATTACTTTCCTTCCATAGTTCTATAATAAATCAATCTTCAATAAGATGGTGTGCAAATGTTTAATTAGGTCCATTGATACTTTAAAACTCGTTCTTGTTTGCATTGTAATAAGGTAAGCTTAGTGACGTAAGCAGCGTTTTTCCCGTTTTACGTCATGGAAAACTTTCATTCATAAATGTTCCATTTCATTCATAAATTATTCTGACCAAAATTAAATTAAGACATTTTCATATCGAAATAACGGTCGAACTCGAGTTTTCCCGATGTGGCCAATGAGTTCAGAATTTTTTTCTCACTAATACGCACATACCTTGAAATTTTAAAGAAAATCGTTAGAGCCGTTTTCGAAATAAAATTTATAAATAAATATATATATATACAAGAATTGCTCGCTTAAGAGTATAGGATTTTATACAAATGTGAAATCTGCTTCTATGATCGAGAGCAGGGGTCTCAAACTCATATCAGCAGGTGGGCCGCAGTGGAAAGTAACAACCAGTCAGCGGGCCGCACCACGAAAAGAGAATATTTTTTCATTTAATTTTACGAACACTTATGTCACTGCAGTTAAATGCTAAAATAAAAATTGTATAATTATTAATTACATTTGGTGTAGTTTATTACATGCACAGACAGTTTAGTTTACTAAAAAAAAGTTGATGTTGTACTAATAAAAAAGCAGAAACTGTATTAAAAAAAAACAACACTATAATTACTAGGCCTACTGCAGATGGGTCGTCACTCATATTTCTGTCCACTGAGCTGAGAGCGTTTGGCCGAGACCAGACCATCGCCGTTAGTCCTGAAGTCGCGTGCAGAGATGCTCATCAGTCAGTCTTGATCGTAATATGCTGTTTTGTTGATCTTCATCCTGGAGAAAAACTGTTCGTAAACGCACGTACTCTCAAACATCGCTAGAATTCTAGCATCTGCGCAGAATAAGTTTGGAAGAAACTGTGAAGAAATTGGTAGAAATCTGGAACGCCAACATCAGTGTATTTTTTCTTTAAGAATAGTGTCACACTGCAGGTCCAGTAGTTCCATCTGGACTTCCTCTTGAACGGTTTTCACGTAATCTGCGAACGGAGTGGCAACAAAGAAAAACTGGTTCGAGAGCAGTAGTCTGGAGAGGATGTCTACGTAGTCTTTCAGGCACCGTGGTTCAACCATTATGCTCTGTAGAAAAGAGAAATGAGCCAGGTTTCCATCTGACAGTTGAGTGGCCCACAAAGTCAGCTTGTATCTGAATGATTTCATGCGGTCAAACATCACGGTTATCAGCTGCTTTGTGCCCTGTAGTTGTGAATTGAGTTTATTGAGATGTTGCGTGATGTCAGTAACAAAAGCAAGATCCGACAAAACAATTGGGTCACTGAGATGAGCTATGTCTATGTCTTTCATTGCCATGAACAATGCTATTTCCCGTCACAGTTCAAAAATCTCTGCAGCAATGTAAATTTTATCTTATTTTATTTTTAATTCGTGGACTTGGCCGCGGGTCGCACAAAATAATCTCGCGGGCCACGTGCGATCCGCGTGTTTGAGACCCCTGGTCTAGAGGAAGAGAGAGACGGAAAAGAGGTGGTAGAAAGGTGGAGGGAGTATAAACCCAAATTTCAAAAGAATTATCAAATAAGGGAATAAGAATATATATATATATAGGCTATGTTACGAATCTCACTATCCAGGGTCTCTGCATACTGCACCATACACCGTCAACTTAAAGAACTTGACAACTCCGGGCTCCAAAGTAACGTAATAGTTTAATGTCAATAAAGAACAGCCAATATTGTACAATTGGCAGCACGTAACATAACATAGGGTGAAAATGCAACGGCGCCTGGTGACTACATATGCCCAACCTGTGATCGCAGCTGTGTATCAAGGATCGGCCTCTTTAGTCACACAAGAGCTTGCAAGGGGGAAAGATCGTCTCTCGAGACGTACAATGCCACAGAAACATAAGACTGTACAAATATCTCTCCGATAGCACCGTATCTCCGTATCAACTCTTGCACTGGTCTCTCCGTCTCGTTCCGGGCTTGCACTGGGTTCATCAGTTCAGGACTGACTTCACACACTTGGGCTCGTTGTGTCGGACTCGATCACAGACCAAGATCAAGACGCCAGCCGTCTCAACTGTACTTGAAAGTACTCCGCACTGAACCGTCGTAATGCTCCGTACAGAACCACACCGCTGAACTGTGCTATAGTCGACCGTGCTCTGAGCCTTCTGTCGTGAACCCCTTTCTCAACCGTCTTGACTGCGACACCTCCGCTCTTTATATAAGGTCCCTGCTGGCCTTCTCGAACCGGACAGAACGCCGCTCGACGTTTCTGGGTGGTCAGGGGACTACGCTCCTGAGCTCTGTTCATGACGTCGATCCTTCCCGAACCGTCATGTTGAAACTCGTCTCGGCTGATCGTTGTAACTCGTCACGCCTGACCGCTCGTCTAGCGCTGGCCTGGGGGCAATTAACATCGGCTGACTTCACACACACCACTACCCCCATCTGTGCCACCACTAGGTTTATAACACTATATATATATATATGTTTTGCTGACACTTTTGCACAAATTTTTACTTATTCATTTTTATATCGGTAATTAATGACTTGGACTTTTTTGTGATGAGATTTTATGAACGTAAGCCTATTTATGTCCCTCTTAATGTTTGTAAGTAGCAAACTCTCCAATAGCACTGTTTCTTTTTATTTGCTGAGGTAGCGAACACGTTCTACCAAATAAAAAGACGGGAAAGCAGTCAGCAACTTCTGACCCATTATTTTAGAATCTATTTACAAAGCTAGATATCAAATCACTTTCTCTCTAGTAAAAAGTGTATTATTTCTCCCACACCCAATTTCCAATCAAGCTGAGCTTTTGCACCCTTAGTTCTTTTACCTGACAAAGCAAGAATCAATTTAAAAAATCTGATTAGTTAATTAACCATTGGTAATTTATTAATTTTTTTTTGTTATTGAACAAAGGAAATAAATTGTACTTGACTGATGTTGCGGTATAAATTGAAATTGTCCACTTTATACTTTACTTTAAAGTTTGAAACTAACAATAGATCAGTATAAATAAGCCATCTATTTTCATCAGCACTTATGTAGTACAGTGGTTAGTGCGTTGGCATGAGGAGGCAAGAACCATTGAGTTAAGATCGTTCAGCTTAAAAAAAATAAATCATAAATACATTTCAAAACTGATCACGGTAACATTCACCCTTCTTTTCCTCCCTATTTTTTTTCAACTAGACTTTGTGGTCTCCTTGTTCAAAGACTTTGTGGTCTCCTTGTTCA
>JADKLZ010001913.1:12467590-12483314 GCA_021533235.1 Biomphalaria straminea
TTCCTGTCAAGTAGTCAATGAGAGACTAACACTAATTCCTGTCAAATGAGAGACTAGAAGTACCTTCTGAAATGAGTTCTAAGTTTTGGTTCTGTACGTGCACAGCCAGTTGGATTGATAGCAGGAGGCATCTCTATCAATGGAGAGCGACCATACTTGAAGTTGTAGCTTTGAAGTAGGTCTGTACCAGGAAGCTTTAGGAAAAAAAAAGACATTCTTATAATTCACAATCAATAACTAACTCAAGAGAATTCTGAGTCAAATGCATAACAATATGTAGGTTGTGTTTTTTTTTATTGTTGTCATTCTGGCAAGCAACAGAACAAAAGAGAATCAAAGTAAATGTGAATGTTTATTTACACAATGAGAGTGATGATGAGATGATGAAACAAAAAAATTCAAGACTTTACTGGGTTTGACTCTGCAGGCTGAACAGTCCTTGTCTGTGGCTTAGCCACCAATACAACTAAACTACCCAATACTGCCTCAAGTTATCAAACACAAAGTCTTCCTCTTCCAAAAAAACAATGACACTAACTTCCTGAATGCCTTTGCTACATAACTTCTTAACAGGGATGACCTCGTATCACAATAGCTTTTGACTAATTTTCTCTGCCTTTTAAGTGGAAGTTGATATTTGGAGTATTGATGAGTACTTTGTGCACCATGGGTAATATTGAGCACTCATAACAAATGACAGCAAATGAGCAACTTAATAAATCATATTATATATATTTATATATATATATATATGTTAACTTCAGACTTTTTTTTTTAAGTTTGTCAATCAGTCTGTATGATGTATGATTTTTGTTGAGAACAAATTAGGTCTATTCCTAAATACTTTGCAATGAATATGAAAGAACTATCTAGTACTACAACATACAAGACACAAAACTGAGGTACTTACAGACTCCAAGACTTTCACAATATTTGGATCAGTCAAGCCAAAGAGATCTTCTGCTGCTTTAAAGGTAGGAAACATTTTCACCAGATCTGCTTCTCTTCTCATCCGTTCCAGAGGTTTCAAGATGTGCATCCAAACAGCTAAAAATATGCAACCAGTGCAGATTAGTTTTCAGTTGGAACAAATAGGAGCAAATTGACTGCTGCTCACTACTTATTTTAACCTTCCCTAGCAGTCCCATCTTATCTGATCTTCTTATATAATACAGACGTTACTTCAAAAAAGAAGATGATTACGTCCTACGCGTCAAGCATTCAGTCATGCATATTTACCAGTGACTTAAATTCTGCCAAGTCACTGGTTTTCCTGGCTAGCTCAGGCAAACCATTCCATGCTCTAATGGCACTAGGGAAGAAAGAGCATTTGTACAGATTTGTCCTAGCATATGGGACGAGGAATGTGCCTTTATCTTTGTGTCTTTCTGAATATTTTATTAAGTTTTGTTTTTGTATTTGGGAGATTATGGTTCAGTGTTTTGTGTATAATTGCTACTTTACTCTTAAGTCTTCTATCCTGAAGGCTTTCTAAATTTAGTGATTTTACTAAAGGTGTTACTCTAGTGAAATGTGAATATTCGTTTGTTATGCATCTCGCTGCTCTATTTTGTGTCTGTTCCAGTTTCTTAATGTTTTCCTGAGTTGAGGGGGTCCCAAACAGTGGATGCATATTCTATTATTGGCCTAACCAAGGTTAAATAGCATTTTAGTTTTATGTTCTTATTTGATTTATAGAAATTTCTTTTAATAAACCCTAATGCTTTGTTTTATTTTTTTTATAGTTTCATCAATATGGGGATTCCATGACAGTTTTTCATTTATTATAACACATAGGTATTTTGCGTTTTTAGTCTGTGTTACTGGTTTACCATGAATAAGATAAGTGGAATTAATTTGTTTTAGTTTTTTTGTTACTCTTAATAACTGACATTTTTCTGGGTGGAAAGACATGCTCCAATTTGATTCCCATTTCTGTAATTCATCTAATTCTCTTTGTAAAATTTCTGTATCTTGTGTTGTTTTTATTGTCCTATATATTATGCAATCATCTGCAAATAATCTAACTTTTGTTCCTGAACTAATGCAATTTGGTAAATCGTTTATGTAAATTAGAAATAGTAGTGGACCTAAGACTGTTCCTTGGGGTACACCTGAGTTTACTGTTATTGGTGTTGATTTAGAACCATGTATTATTACACTTTGTTCTCTTCCTATCAGAAAATCTTTAATCCACTGATGCAATGGACCATCAATACCAAAATATTTTAATTTTTTAAGGAAACTATGGTGGTGAACTTTGTCAAAAGCTTTGGAAAAATCTAGTAAGATAGCATCTATTTGTTCACTATTATCTAAACCTTTTGAAAAGTCATCAATTAGTCCTATTAGTTGTGTTTCACATGATCTATGTTTCCTAAAGCCATGTTGGTATGGAGTAAGGACATTATGTTTATCTAAGTGGTTTATGATGTTGCTACATATTATGTTTTCTAGGATTTTACATGTGATGCTGGTAAGTGATACTGGTCTGTAGTTTCCTGGGTCAGATTTTTCTCCTTTTTTGAATAGAGGTGTGACATTAGCTTCTTTCCAGTCCCTTGGTACTCTGCCCTGGTTAAGAGATGCCTGAAAAAGTATTTTGAACACAGGTGCTAGTTCTTTGCTTAGTTCTTTGAGTAATCTAGCTGGAATACCATCAGGTCCCGACGCTTTATTCGGCTTGATGCTGGCTAATAGTTTTTGGACTCCATTTTCCTGTACTTCTATCTTTCCTATATTGTCTTCTTGGTTTAAATTAATTGATATGTCTTTGTCTCCTGGGGCTGAGAATGCTGATGCAAAGTATTTGTTTAGGATGTTAGCTTTAGTTTCATTATCATTATGCGTTAAGTTGTCTTCTCCTTTTAATGGTGCTATGCCGGTTATTTCCATTTTCTTAGACTTATTGTATGACCATAGGTTTTTGTTGTTATCTTTAGATATTACATTGTTTATGTACTCATTCTGCAGCTGTCTGCTTACTTTTTGGGTTAGGTGTTTAATTTTTATGTACTTTTTATAAACTCTTTCTGCCTTAGTTTCTTTAAATTTTCTATATAGGTTTTCCTTCTGTTTACAAAGCTTCTTTAATCTATTATTAAACCAGCATTTATTTATTTTATTTGATGTGTATTTAGTGGGTATATGATTTTCTATGATGTTTTTAAGATTGTTTTTTATGAAATTCCAGAGGTCATCGACTGGTTGGTTAATGTCTTTTTCTGATAAGAATGTTTGTTGAAAGTTAAATGTAGCTTGGTGTAATTGTGTTAGGTTACATTTGTTCCAGAGTAAGATTTTTCTTTTGGGTTTTATATTGGCTACTGCTTTTATCTGACTGTGTATTTTAATGATCTCATGGTCTGATTGACCATGAAAAAACCCATGAAATAGCTTCTATTGGTACTCCATTGTAAGATGTTTTTATTTGTAGATATTTGCAATTGTTTCATTTCTTGCAGTGCCATTTTTAAACTGTTTTTTTTAGAATGAGCTTGTGTGTGTGTGTGTCATATGGTCAGTATTTTTCCTATATTTTAAAAAGTTAGTTTTATATTTGATGTAAAAATTTTTAAAAATATTTTATCTCTATCAATACAACTGAAATTAATGTTGAGCCTTTTCTAAGTTTATAATACTATTGATTACTATTATAAGAAAAATTCCAATAATGGATAAGAACTGTAAATCAAATAGGAAAATAAAAGTGATGCAGATATACAGGCAGTGGATATGAACCTTCAATCCAAAAAAAAAAAATGAAAATAGATTATGACAGGAGTTTAAATCAAAATGCTTTGAATTAAAACAGTTCATGTGGGCTGGGTTATTATAAAACACAAATAATGAACATTTTAATAGTAAATGAATTTTTAAATAATGTTTTAATGTTTAAAGTTTTTACATACTCAATTTTATTTCAAGATTTTTTTAACAGTTATCCCCATTTGTGCATACCCAATAATCAGGCAGCAAGAGACTAAATACAATTTCTGCTCAATTACTGACTGATGTTTGACTAAACTAACCTGCTGGACTGTTATCCTTAAACACTAGCTCATCATGATTGCTATCCACAACTTGTATCCTGAACTCTGGTTCTCCATCATTGTCATGGATGCTACAGATGTAACGACAACGCTGATACAGGGAATAGTAGCTCCAGTAGAAACGACTTGTTTTAAATCCAACCTTTAAAGCAAAATAAAAAAAACTGTTTCAGAAAAGTACACATGGTGAGTGAGACAATAGTACACAAGGTGAGTGAGACAAAAGTACACATGGTGAGTGAGACAAAAGTACACATGGTGAGTGAGACAAAAGTACACAAGGTGAGTGAGACAAAAGCATCAATGTAGATCAAATAGTTTTTTTTCTCTTTTGAAATGATCAAAGAAAAAAAAAGACATACTGGATAAATATATTCTTTAGTGTTGAACTTTCCACACAAGATCTGATGAGGCAACAGTTGACCAATACTGTGTAGGATGAGGGAACCAATACGTAGACAACAGTGACCATCCTCTTGGTGGAACATGCTAGAAACATCAAACAACAAAATAAGAACTTTTTGTTTTCATATCTCTAAAAAAAATATATATATACATTGCTAAATAGATTAATCTAGTTGTATTAAAACAAATATTTCTTCTACAGTACTGACTTTATTTCAACCCCCTCCTCATCAATATGTCTAGGTTGTATTGAACATGGAAGAATAAAATCAACAGACCCATGCCCCAGACAACTCAATCTAGAAACTGAACTGCTAACTAGTTAGTAGGCCTACCTGGCCACTTGTTTGTCTTCATCCCTGTTGATGTAAACTCTTCTTCTCACAACCAATGTAGTCATCTCATTGCCAAGTAGATTTTTAGGAATGTGACTTGCACACAACATGGTCTGTACAAGACAGAGACAACAAAATATGGGACATTAGGCATTTTTGTCTCTTCTATTTTTAAATGCCAGAGAAACAAGAATGTTCATAGTCATTTTGTTAAGTGACTAATTAACAAGTATAACATTACTAAAGGAAAGAGCTAACATCTTATTTTTGTCATTTTTATAATTAAAAATCTACTGGAGAAAAACTTCAAAAACTTAAGCTCAAAACATCAATAAGGTTTAAAATTGTCTAAAATATCTGTAGTTTAAAATATTTCAAATTTGCAAAGAATTAAAGACATATTTTATATAAAAACAAAAGAAGATATACTGCTTTTGGGAACCGACAAAATAGCGCGGAAAAAAAAATATTTTAGTCATTTTGAAGAAATACTTTAGATATAGTAACATATGAATAGAGACAATATTTTTTTTGTTTTAATGTTATCATTATTCTTCAGTCATTTACAGAATATCTTAAATCATAAATATGCAAACAGTAAGCAGAAATTCTAATAAACTAAAATGAATAATTTTAAAATATATATATCATTTATTTACATTCCAAAATTGTACTTCATTAACAGGCAAAGAGACTTGTCAGACACACACAAACTTTCACAAAGTTAAATTGTAGGAAATGTCAAGTAGAAATTCCATCACTGCTTGAAAAGGGTCACCACATTTCAAAATCCTTTTGTTATGGAGTTAGCATTTTAAACATTGGTGAAAAAAGGGAATGATATAAAAATTAAATTACTCTTGTTCTCTGCAAATATGCATAATTTCAGATTAATTTATATTGAAAAAGATTTGAGACATCAACAAAAATGCTGCCCAGGACATTAAATTACTAATAATCTGGTACTTTTATACTCCACACTATTTTTTCAGGAAATTTCGCGCTATTTAGTCTGTGCTTTTTTGACGGGTTACCAGCTTTTGTCAACACAAGAGAAGCATACACAAATGTAGCAGAGTGTAGGTTTCAATTCCCTATTACCTTATCATCATAAAACATGCAACCTTTCTGTCTGGCACAAGGCAAGTGGTAAGCGTTGGTACATCTATTTCTGAAACAAGGAAGTGTGGCCCCCATCTTGTGACAAGATGCACATTCTCTGGTGCTACTCCTCAGCAGAGCTGAGTCTACATTCATAAGGGCACCATTTAGAGTCTCATAGACGTCATAGGACCACAAGGCACAGTTCAAGTGAACCCACTTGTTGATGTCAACATTCAGAAGTCTGCAAACAAAAAACATAGATGAGTTTTAGACTGACAATACAATTTTCACTGATGAAATTTTTAATCAAATGAAAAAATTGAGATATAAGTTCATATAAGATAAAGAACACATGTAAACAAACTTAATAATGATTTATTTACATTTTTTATCTGCACAAGTAGCTTTGTGTCTGGTTGTTTCGATTCTTCTTCACATAGGTAGAAGATAAATTTTGAGCTTTAGTAAATAATTGTTTGTATAAGACTTTGGCTTGTAACAGCTAGGTCAAGAGAAAGCTGTACCAAAGCTGTATAAGCATGTTTCAACTCTGCATCCATTTATACACAAACATTTCAAGGGCTTTTCTTATTTTTGTGTAGTATTCCTTCAGGATCTCAAACTTATAATCATTATTTCTCATGGTCTGTCACTAAACTAGAAAGTAAAAGTAAACCTCCCAATTCAGACTTAGCAATCTATAGGGAAGCTGATGTTAAGGTCATCTGTTTCTGTGGCCAACGGTTAACGAGCAGGGTATCTTGCCAGAACAATGTCCAACTGCCTTTACTTTCCCAAACTAAAGTCAGGTACTCATGAAAATAGGATGGACTCAGGGGCACCCATAATTCAAAATCCCAATCCGAGTTTGGAACCCAGATTAGGGAGTTAAGCGCTTAACCACTCAGCCAGCCCACTGGCACTTAACTAGGTAGTTTCAAATCCTACCTGCTAGGCCCATCACTATCTCCATCTCCGACATTTTGACAGAACAAACATTTTCTTGTGTCCAGTATGTCTGGCTTAGGTCTGTGAATCATTCCAAGTGACTGCCACAGTTTGTCCAACTCATGGACTGGAGTGGATGGAAGCTTCATGATACTGTCCAACAGCTCTTGATTACCTCTTTTCCAACGCAATCCTCTCCATTTTTTTATTAGTGGCTGAAAAACAACAGGAAAAATGAGTCTGACAATTAGTTTTAGAGAGTAGTACTGAGAGGTTTTATTTCATGAAATACCAAAAATTGGGGTTAAGCAACTACTTAAATTCTATTAGGTTTGAAAAAAAAATCAGTTTTTGAATCAGTGAAAATCAGATTACTGCAACTATATGAGAGAAATTTTAAAAAATCTTAATGCAAATTGTTTCAACAGAGTTTATTGTATCTACTTGTTTTTTTTTTAACTATGAAACATTTGTAAATATTAAACACTTTTGAGTATGTTCTAAATGAATTCTACATTTTGTTTTCATCAGTAGAATGTTGATATTTGTTGAGGAGGTACTAAGTAAAAACTTGTCACCTTTGAATAAGTCGAATCTGAGATCTGGCTGCTTGAACGTCTGTGTCTCTTGCCAGCTTTGTATGGACTGATGGCAGAAAATGGAGATGTAGGTGTTGTGGACGGAGTGCCCGGACTGACTGACATGTCACCAGGAGTGTCAGGTGACAGTGATGTGTCCGCAGCAACAGCAGCTATAACTTCATCCACGTTAGAAGACACTGTAGCACTGTTTGGAGTTAATGCCCCTGATGATATCTCCAACTTCACCCCACATGGGGGAGGGCTCTGGGAGGTGGAAGGGCCAGATTCGTCTTTAATACGCAGTTGAGCCTGTCGCTGGCGGGCTTCCAGGGCTGCAGAAAATTGCATGGAGCAATTCATTGAGCAAAAGATCATCTCATCATCACCACAGTCCTGAAAGAAACAATGCTTTCTTTTTGAATGGCTGCGTCAAGTCAAGTCAAAGTCTACAAGAACCAACAGCTAGAGATACTATATCTCATTAGCACAACTACTTACAGCATCCTGTTCTAATAGGATTGGAAATTCTCTTTTATATTTTGCAATGCCAGAACACAGTACAAAGACATCACAGTGTTGACAGAATCTTGGGCGAGTTGACATGAGTGTGTGAATATTGACAGCCTCTTCTTTATCTGTTCAGCAATCAATAAACACTTAAAGCACAATAGCAAGATTCATAAGATTCACAATCTATAATATATTTACAAGGGCCATGATTCACACATCACTAATTCTCTCAATTGCCATGGACAAAAAATATATCTAGATCTAGTAGTAGATGTTAATAGTGATATTGAAGATAAAGGGGAATACAAATATTGAGATAGAAATAATAGGAAGCTGCAGAGCAGGGTTGAGCTCAAAAAGTGGTTCTAGTTTGACAACATATTTAAGTATTTGTTCATGAAAGAGCTACTATAATTTATTGAACAAGTTTGAGAACATATTGAAGTATTTGTTCATGAAAGAGCTACTATAATTTATTGAACAAGTTTGAGAACATATTTAAGTACTTGTTCATTGAAAGAGGTACTATAATTTATTGAACAAGTTTGAGAACATATTTAAGTACTTGTTCATGAAAGAGCTACTATAATTTATTGAACAAGTTTGGGAAACTTGACAAAAGATAAATTGGTATGGCAACTACTAAAAAAGGCTGATACCGGTACTACAAGGCAAGGGAGAGTTGCACAGCAATGCATTATTTTAAAATTGATTTAAGGGTGAAGGACCACCAATAACTAAATTTTGAATCTACATGTAATCAACCCTTTTCAAAAGTAACAAACTCTCAAAAGAGAAAAATACATTTCTAAAATATTTTGATGAAAAATATTAACATTTTTGAATTATTTTTTTGCTTAACAATTTTTCCTTAGCATCTGGTGTTTTATTTTTTTACACACAAGCCTGAAATAAAAAAAAAATTATGAAAAATACTTGTTAGTGCATTGCATACAGAAACTAGCAGTATGTATAGACAAGACATACGTGTGAGTGACATTCTAAACATTTCAGGTGAGGGACTTCTAGTTATTTCATAGGTTGGAGGGACAGCTATTTTCAAAAGGTCAGCGATGGCTGAAATGACAGCTCCTATATCCTGAGCAGCTCCAGTGGACAGAGTTAAAGTCACAGATACCTAAAACATGACAAAATAATTCAATTAAAAACAAAAAATATAATTCAGTGCAAAGATATATTTACATCTTTTAGAAAGAAGCATGCTTAATAAAGTGTAAGGCCTATTCAGTTCTAAAGCGACTATGGATCATGGGAACAAGATGAATACATAGACATTGGCTATGGTCTCAGCAAATCAAGCAACATCCTGCTTTAACTATCTTCCTACCTGTTGATCTAGTGCAGGATCTAAGAAAGGCTGGGCAAGACCTGATGTCAAATTAGGCAGGTTGACAGTCAGATCACGACAAGGCTGTTCAGATGGTCCAGCTAATCCCATATCAAACTCAGGGCTGTCATGTTTCATCAAGCCAAACTCATGTTTAATTGCAACATCCATGCTAGGAGGATCTTTAAGAGATATGGCTACAAATGGAGAGAAGATTAGAAATAAATAGATTTATACATAAATTTTGAGGCATACAACAAACTCAAGGCAGCCTTAAACGAATCAACCCATAGATAAGAAATATTCATGTATTGGTCTTTTTTTTAATTTATAAAACTAATATTGCAACCATATATTAATAGACCTAGTAGATCTTTAATACTGTTTACAAACCACTGTGTATTAAAACTTTAATCTTTAAAATATGTGTGATTGTACATACAATGTACATTCTTAGCCTTGATAACCAAAAAAAAAAATTTCATATTAACTGTTAGTAGCTAGTTTTTCATAAAATACCTTGAATTACCATATAAATGTATAAAATACAATTATTATGAGAATTTGTTTCCTAAGTAGAATTAAATATAAATATAACTGTATTAAGAGGTCCAATAAATGGTTCAATGTGGAGAACACTTACAGGATACAAGGATGCCTGATAAACAGATAAAATGCTTTCTTATAAAGCAATGTCCTACTACTGATCACACTCATACTACATTCTAAATCACATAGAATGTTATACCTGGTTTAGGGCAGATAAACTGCTTTCTTAAAGAGTTAAATCCTACTACTGATACTAAATACCAAATGACAGACAATGTTCTACCTGGTTTGAAAGGGAGTGGATGAATGAGTGGCACTACAGGGGATGTTGTGTCCTCCAGTTTAATATCATTACTGGTCGCAGGATGAATAGGACGTAGTCCTGGGTAGTCTGCTTCTTGTTCATTGAATCCAAACTCAGGAGACGAGGAGGACACAATGGTGTCTGGAGTTTCTCTTTCCTCTTTCCTACAAGTAGACAGTTCAATCATTGCACAATGGTTTGTTTTGTAACCTTCACTTTAGACAAAATACTTTCAATGTTCTTTCTAACACAAAACTTTTCAATTGGAATTCAAATGTTAAATTTGTAAGAAAAAATGTCAGACCTTTCTCTCATTTGCTCTGATTTGATCTCAATGCGTGGCTGAGGTGGTAATATCAATCTTGGACTGTTACGTGGACCTGGTCTAGGGGTCTGAATACCTTCTTTAGTTTTAAGCATCTGCATGGCATCTTCAAGTAATAAAAACAATGTCTCTATTTAGCATTGTGCTTCAAAACATTCATTAGGAATTCTTAAGCTAGTTTGTGTTTGTACAACATGAATTCTTGATACATATACGTAGAAAGAATAAAGTTTGTCACAATTTGTTATTTTTTTTTACTCAATAATAATAATTAAATACCAAATAATAATTAAACACCAATTTAGAGAAAAGTTTGTGTCTTGGTGCATATTGTTTAAATACATGTTAAATATAGAGACAAGATTAACATCTAGATACCTAGGTCCTGCATCATCCTTATTTTAGCTTCATTAGCTAGCTGCCTCTGGGCAAGTGTCTCAGCTGAAGGAACTGTGGGACGTAGACCAGGTGGTGGCTGTGGAAAGAGCAGACTTCCATACATGTCTTCAATGTTCTCTAGGTAGGCGCTGCAAAATCTTCCTTTCAAAGACGAAATACCTACAAGAATTAAAAAAAAAAAAAGTGTGACAAGAAGAACTGAAAAAAAAAAAGTTAAAAAGTATAGAATTCAAAATCTATAATGACACAAAACTGGACATGTATATGTAATCTAATGACCTCTATGTGTATTAAAGGATGATATACAAATAAGGAAATATTTTAGCCTTTATATTGAAACAATAAAAAAAATTCTAAAGGATAAAGAAAGAACACTATCATCAACTCTTCTACTAAAACTGCAACAACTTGTTTTATAAACTGACCTGACAATGTAGTAGCTCCCTTGACAGGCAATATAGACACGGTGGTAGCAATAATAGGCTCCTGCAACTGAATTGGTGGCATATTGTGCAGTTGTTGCAGGAAGGTCTCAGCCTGGGCTTCTAACTCTTTGAGTTGACTCTCCTTCAACTGTACACATAGTACATTTTTATTGAGTTCAACATGGCAAGAAGAATGCAAAATGTAGTGATTCTTTGATACTTGTTTGTTAAATTTAAATATCAAGTTTAAATATTTATTGTTTTTTTTAATTTTAAATTTTTCAATAACGCATTAAATATACATAAAACGCTGAACCATAATCTTCAAATACAAAAACTAAATTTATAAAAACTCAGAAAAATTGAATTGAATATTCAGAAAGACACAAAGTTAAAGGCACATTCCTTGTTCCTTATGCTAGGACACATTTGCACAAATGCTCCTTCTTCCCTAGTGCTATTAGAGCATGGAATAGGTTGCCTGAGGCAGCCAGGAAAACCAATAACTTGGCAGAACATGCATGACTAGATGGATGGATAGGACGTAATCATCTTCTTTTTTGGAGGTAACATCTGTATTTGATAAGATAAGACACACACTTTTCTGGTTGAAAGACATGCTCCAATTAGATTTGTATGTGTCTCATTTTCTTTAGCAGTAAAAGGCACAGACTTGATAAAATAAACAAATTGCATCTAGTTAATTTTCTAAATGTTATGAGAACTCATCAAATAAACATATAAGGTGTTTCTAACATGATCTACATTTCATGTTAGTCTAGGATTAGAATACTTTGTATGTTAGTGAGTGTTTTCAAATGTTTGATGTGTAGCTAGTGAAACTGCTTTTTTTTTTTTTTCAAAAGAATATGATATTATTATGTGGGTAAATGGTGATACATGATTACTTATTCTATTAAACATTTTTATCTGGGTAAAAGGTGATATAGTAAAAAAGTAAAGTTCCCCTTTCAGACCTTGTGGTCTAGGTCAGATGATGTAAAGGTCATCTAATTCTATGGCCTATGGTTAACGAGGGTGTCATGTGACCAGCAAAACGACCAACTGCCTTTACTTTTCCCCAACTAATGTTAGGTACCTATAAGATCTGGGTGGACTCAGAGGCGCCCAAGGATCCAGATAAAAATCCCAGTCTTCACCGGGATTTGAACCTGGGACCCCAGGTTCAGAAACCAACTGCTTTATGCTCAGACACTGCACCTCCAAAAGGTGATATATGATTACTTCAGGGTTAGTAGCACTTTTCCATGACAAAATTTTAGGAGATTTTAGGAGGTTTTTTAAGGATGAAATGTATGATATATACCAGTATATTATATAGGCCCTATATGCATGTGTGTGTGTGTCCCGCCCATTAGTATGATATACATTGTAGAACATACATAAAACTATGCATTTATCAAATCAATAGTTAATGATTGTGAAAATAAAAAATATCTTGCCAACATCCCAACCAGAACAGAAACAATGTCATCAGCTGTGCTATGTCCACAGAAAATGTAATTAAAGTTATTTTTTAATCAAGTAACAACTTGACTCTCATCCCCAAACCTAAAACAACTATTTTTTTCCAAAGAATTAGTAAAGAACAAAAGTAAAGAACATTAGTAAAGAATGGTTGCTATTCCATTTTTTTTTTCATAAAAAAACATTCTTAGAGATGCTTTCATGCCTTCTCTGTGTTGTGTTGGAAATGTAGCCTACATTTTTAGTTCCTGTGTATATCTTATAGATACTAGAGTTATGGTGTGCATTTAAGGTAATAATGTTTTATCTTGTTTATTAAATTAATTGCGCTTTAATCTTCCTCATAAACAGGGCCTGTAATATACAGGCGTATGTTTAGTTGACATTTGCTTACTAAATAATTGCTTTTGGATTGGGGGGGGGGTATATATAGACCTATATTACTACTATTAGTAGTTTTTTTTCGAGCACAATTTTTTCCCTGGCTTTTACAACCAAAATAGCTCTACGGACTTTTCACAGCTGTATGTAAAAAATTTTTCCTAAATCTACAGTAGATCTAGACTTGTGATCTATGTCACTAAAATTCGCGGACTTTTCACGGCTGTGTGCAAATTATCTTCACCGAATCTACTGAATCTATCGTAGATCTAGTCTCTATAGATTCTAAAATTCGCGGACTTTTACTGCTGTGTATGAATTATCTTCACTGAATCTAGCGTAAATCTAGACTCTAGATCTAAGTCACTAAAATTCGCGGACTTTTCGCGGCTTTTTGCGAATTATTTTCACTGAATCTAGCGTAAATCTAGACTCTAGATCAAAGTCACTAAAATTCACGGACTTTTCGCGGCCGAGTGCGAATTATCTTCACTGAATCTAGCGTTAGTAGTAAGTTAGACTCTAGATCTAAGTCACTAAAATTCGCGGACTTTTCGCGGCTGTGTGCGAATTATTTTCACTGAAACTAGCGTAAATCTAGACTCTAGATCTAAGTCACTAAATTTCGCGCGGCCGAGTGCGAATTATCTTTACTGAATGTAGCGTAAATCTAGACTCTATATATAAAGTCACTAAATTTAGCGGACTTGCGGACTTTGCCGAATGCAATTTTTATCTTCACCAGGTTCTAGAGTAGATCTAGTGATTTAGCGTAGGCCTAAATCTAGAAACTAGCGTTTTTTAGAGTAATCTAGACATTAGACTAGATTAGATGTATCGAGATCAATAAATTGACTAAAATTCAAGGCTAACTTAGATCTAAATCTAGATAAGCCTACTTGATCTAGATTATTCTAGATGTAGATGATTTACGGACTTTCCACGCGAACTCTTACAAGAAGATTTAGGTGAGGAAGGGCCCGGAGTGGTGTAGCCTACAAATAAAGCTGAGTAGGCTCTAATTATAGACAATAGTCACTATATATACAGACTAGATCAATGTGCAAGGTGAAATGCTTGCTTGACCCAAGGAGCCCAAGGCCATCTTCAATCACGAGGTCGCGCTTCACAAGTGGGTGAAAGGCGGTGTAGACGCGTCACTGGTCAGCTCATTAACACAGCCAGCCCGTAACGTCATGCGATTAGAATGCCTAGTTACGCTGTTGTTTTTTCCCCACACTTTTAGCAAGAAATAAGCAAAATTATGTTTAAAAAAATATTGGGTAAAAATTTTAGGAGAGAGGACAAAATTTTAGGAGGATTCTGGCAATTTTTAGGAGAATTTTAGGATTTTAGGAGACTTTTCATTTTTTAGGAGATTTTAGGAGTTTTTAGGAGCGCTACGAACCCTGTTACTTATTCTATCAAACTAAGCTGGAATGTCAACTGGTCCAACATGTTATTTGGTTTGAATGATTTCTTCTATATTAATGTCCCCTGTCTTTAATTTGGTTTTAATTTAGCAAGCTATCATTGATTCCTAGCGCTAAGCATTGTTCTTACCTTTGTCTTCTTTAACTTTTTCTTCGGTACCTCAACGCCCTCCTCCACCACCAGCTTAGATTTACGCTTTTTCTTCTCTGATGGAGTTACTGGCGTGCCAGTTAGAGTTTTACGTTTATTTTTACGAGACACTTCATATTCTTGTCTTTTTTGTTCATACTCTTGCTTTCTCATTTCTGAACAGGAAATAAAACAATATAGTCATATAAATATAAGATTAACATTGACCAAATATAGCTTATACCCAAAGTAACTGTTCAACTCTGGAAATACTCCAGTGACAGCTGCAATGTTGATATGTCATAAATACCTTAAATACTAATACTAGCTACTTAATTATTATAGCTTTATGGTGGTGAGGGCTTTAAATAAAAGAAGTCTAAGCCCTAGCACATTCACTCACCAAGTGACTCAACTAATTCTTTCACTTCAGGTGGATAAAAACTATAAAAACTATAACCTGTTATTACTTAGCAATTGCCTAGAACAGTTATGCCCTTTCAAGACTGAATCAGTAGTGGTTAATTTCCCCCAAAATGTTTATTTTTTAATTGGTTTTGTCCCAATTCCTTTTTCTAAAGTTGTGATATAATGTTTAATACACACAATTGTAATTTCATTCCATTTTATTTAAGAACTCATTAACACTCTTTGGTTCTTCTTTTTCTTCTTCTAACCAGCTTTTTACTGCTGAGCTGTCAGCTCTTTTGCAGACTGTGCCAAGAAAAAATAGTACTCTTTGGTTAAAAATGTTCTTTTGTTCTAACTGTTCATTTAAAACTCATTGTCTCTTTTTTTAAATTGTGATTTAGGCAAGGCAAAAAATAGTTCAGGTCAAGGTAACTAAAAGTGTGTTATTTTAACTCTATTTGATTTGTGTGTCTGTGTAGGGAGAGCTGTTTTATTGGCAGATGCAGTGCCAAAAAGTGTGTGATTATGGAGGGACATTTCATTGGAGGATTCATTCACAAAATTTTAAGTAGTGTGTGTGTGTGTGTGTGGGGGGG
>JADKLZ010001913.1:12487699-12516720 GCA_021533235.1 Biomphalaria straminea
GGAATGGACATACAAAAGACAAAATGTAGACCTGGACATACAAAAGACATAACGCAGGAATGGACACTTATAAGACAAAACGTAGGAATGTATGTGTTATTGTTACTGACCAGTTGGTGGACTGACTGGTGTAGGAGGCCCTATGGGCATCTGCTGTCCTGGAGGCAATCCACTGCTGCTAGGACCAGGTGCTCTAATGTCTGCTGGACCTGGGAAAGGCACAGGTGACCGCTGGGCCATTCCAGGGTGCATCAAACGAGGGGAAAAACCTTTCACAGTAAATAAAAAAAAAGTCCAATTAAGTAACAGACACTTATTTCAAACAATTAAATCAAGAAAACCCCTTAAAAATAAAGGAAATGAGAAATGTATTGAAAAAAAAAATTATTACAGTTTTAAATTTACAACTATTTTGCTAATTGCTTAACTTAACAAAATACCTTGCTGGAATGGAGAGCCCTCTGGTGGAACATTCCAGACACCAGTTCCATCCCCTGGACCAGGCATACGCAGGCCAGGGTGCTCCATTCTCATCTGCATTCCTCCCATATTGTGCACTGTTGGTCCAACCCCTGAGACTGGAGGTACCCCTGCAGAAATCCCAGGGGACATACTGGGCATGCCTTGCTCTCCATCTCGTCTGTGCATCAAAGCCTGCTGCTCTGCTTGACGTTTCTGTTCTTCTTTCTCCTGACAAAAAAAGTCACATTAATCAATGGATTCAAACACAAGAACTAGGTCTTAATAAGAAGTTGACTCATAAATCTAATAAATAATGTTAACATTCTATGGCCTCCTTCAATCTCGACGTGACTATGGATCATCTTGGTTAGATGAATGCCTGGGCATTAGCTTTGGTCGGAACAATGTCGCCCACACACCAGTTTTCCCCTCTCCACACAGCTGATGTATCCAAAGGAACGGCAGTGCCGATACAGTTTGGGGTCAGCGGCGTCGCAGGGTACTGGGTGCTGCAAACTGCCTTAGGGTCGCCAGCTCCTGATTTTTCCTCAGGGTTGACTCCCAAAGCCTTTCCCATGATTGAGTATAGCTGTAAGGCAACAGAGGTTTCAAGTCAGAGTTTTCCTTCTCCTAGGTGGGTAACCAGCCATGGCTAACGAGCCCCTCCTGCCCGAAATGTTAACATTACCAATAGATTAATCATAGTTCTGTGCAAGCAAAAAAAAAATTGTTTCATCCTTTACCTGTTCAAGCAATTCATCAAGCAATGTATTTTGTGGAGCTCCTGGTGGACCACCTGGAAAAGGTGGACCTGGCTGCCTAGCAGACATTCCTCTGACCTGAGGTGGATGTGACAACCTTGGAGGCTGGCCAGGAAACTGGTGACGCTGATGAGGTATGCCCATCTGAGACATGCCAGGATGGTTTGAAGATGGAGGTGGGGGACCTCTCATACCTAAATAAAGGTTTGTTGTTTTTATTTAATTAATTACATTTTCAATTGATTATTCAGATTTTAAGAACTGCAAAGTAAAAGGAAGTAATATTACATTTGCCCTTTGAATGGCGGGCAGCAATAGCAAAAGCAATGTTTCTTTTGTTCACATGCTCTCAACACAGCAACTAAAATGAAGAAACTCTTTAACTTATTGCTTAACAACCAACAGCAACTAACTTTATTAATAAACTACATGTCTGATCATATACATATATATTATAATTTCCTAACACAATTCTCATATAAAAAAAACAGACTAATTATGCATGCTATCAAGAACTCTAATATATCCAGCCAGTCACTCTGTCCTGAGTGCCCCCCCCCAAAGGTCAATGAGGTGAGTTAGCATATGATGGGGATTTAAAAATATGTACGTCAACAATGTACAAGTCAAGAAAAAATAATATCATTTAAAAAAAAAATAACCTTACTACTATGGTATAACAAAAAGTAAAGTCCAAAGTTGTCAAGTCCCTAATACAATTCAAAAACTTTTTCCCTAATATTAGACTAGCTAAAATGATTTCAAGGCTCATCAATCCATTCCTACAACAAGAGATCAATGCTCTGCATGCATTTCAAACTTGACCTATATTTGAAAAAATTTTGCTTACTTCTAGGCTGCATATTCTGGTACATGGGATGAGGACGTCCATCTTGCATGGACATTGGTTGGGGCATGCGGGGTCCTAGACCTTCTATACCTTCCATTCCTTGATCTAAAGGTCTAGGAAACCTACCAGGCTGCCCATCATGACCCCTGAGGAAAAGAATGCTTTCTTTAATCGATATCAATAAATCTCAAAGGAAAAACTATCTGACTTGGTGACACACATAGAAAAGACTTCCACAGCATATGATATGGCATGTAAATAAATGTAAAAAAAAAAAAGCCCCACACATAATGACTAATAGAGGATGGCTTTACCATGGAGAGTGTAAGTGAGAGAGGAAGTTTTCTAAAGAGATGTATCACTCAGAAAGTATTTGATTCTTTAGAGTTCAAAATGACAGGTCTAAGATGTCTGGCTTAGTTATGGAAGAGGGAGGAGGAACAGCTCAAGTATTTTCTTCTAATGTGTTACAACTGATGGGCCAAAGAGTTGCTGTGTAATATGTGTGTGTGTGTAGTTAAATTGTGTAACAAACTCAAAACAAAGGTATTAACTCTTTAAGGCTATCGTAATGTACAGACCAACAAAGTGGAGACTGGGCCAGAAGAGTTAAACAATAAAAAAAGAAAACAGAAATTTCTATCATCCTAAGGTCCCATTAAACTTGTGCACCCTAACCAAGAGAGAGCCTATTGTTCTACAGTAGTTACCTCACTCCATACATTGGTGGCATTCTAGGTGCTGCTGGGTGCCCCATTTGATTGTAGCCTCCTGCTCTAGGGCCCATACCACTTGCTGGATAACCAGGTGACATCATATGAGGTGGGCCAGGTGATGACATGCTTCAAAAATATATTACAAAATATAGAGTGATACTGAACCAAAACTTTAGAGAACATTTTACAAGGAAAAAAAAAGTACTACTGCTTACTTTCCAAATGGAGGTTGACCTGTAGTTGGGTAAGGTGAATGTGGCGCTGAACCCGGGCCCTGGCCATATGCTTGCTGACTAGCTGATGATGGAGGGCTGAATGGAATTTGGACACTGCCTGCTGAGAAAGGAGACAATTGTGGTCCAGCTGGTGTCATGGGTTGGCTATGTGGTGAAGCAGAATGACGTCCACTTAGCAGTGCGTTAAATGGTGACTGGATGCCTGGAGTGCGGGGAGATGGCTGTCCACTTCGAGGAGAATGTATTATCTGGTGCAAAGAACACACAAAAAAATATCCATTGATTTCTGGTAATAACTTAATAATTTCTGTTAAAATGTAATCTGTTGTGAGACCTGGACATTTCTACTTAGCTGGTGACAGTAACATACATAATTCAACTAAATGAGACATATGTATATAGTAAAGCATCCTAATTCTTCACCTAATGGGAACCTAGTTCTACACACTCCTGATAATTAAAATCTAGGCTGTGATAATTTAGACAATAAATGCACTTGCACTAAAATGTTCCAATTTTAAATGGACAATATAAAGTATTTCAAAGTCTGAAAAGTCTATTAGAAAAACTATACCTTGGGTGATGGAAGGCCTGAGGAACCAGTTTGGGCTGGCCCCTGATTTGGAGACATTTGCATATGTGGAGAGGCTAGGTTCTGTAGAAAAGCAGCAGGCCTATTTAGTGATATGGATGTATCCAAACCACTTGGCTTCATATCTTGAACAGAGGAACTAGAGAAAATATAATAAATACAGTCAAATATACCAAACCCACTTTTTTTAAACTATGTTTAGGTATGTGATAGGTGTAATGGTAAACTGGTATCAAGAGAAATATTATCAACTGATTTAAGTCAAATGATCATTTCTTTACATTTGTTATAAATGAAATAGAAATAAGTCAATGAATCAATGTTGCCATGAGTAAAAATTCATAAGTAGTCAACTATCTTTGAAAGATCAGAAAAATGTAACCAGGTCCTAACCTAGCAGTTAAAGATTCAGTTCCTTGCAACATTGCAGCTATCTGTCCAACTTCAGTTTCCTTTTCTTTGTCTTCCGCTATTTTGGCTGCATCTTGTTCTGACTTGGTTTCTGTCTTGTGTCTCTGATTGAATTCCAAGAACTGAGCTTGAAAGTCCGAGGCTGCTGCATTTCTGGCTTTGATTCCATCAAGATCTTTACCATCCTTAGTTTCCTCTTTTCTGTGGGACATAGGAAGCAAGTCAAAAGCAAGTCACTTCCTATTCAACACTTTATTATACAATCTTTGACTAAACTAACAAAAAGATGAGTGATTCAGTGAGTTGATACTTTTTCTAGGCTATGAATGGCAGGAGTGAATGGTACTCACAGTTCATCTTCAGATTTCTTGGCATCTCCTGTGTGACTCTCATCAATGAAGTCCAGGTGTTCAAACATTTTATCATCCAAATCAAGGTCAAGGTCTGGATCAGCATATTTAAGAATGTCAAAAGTTCCATCTGCACCTGAAAGAACACCCAGGAATTAAAATTTAATAACTTTTAAGTTGCACTAATTACTTAGCTCATAACCATGGACAAACTTCAATTTGAAGTGTTTGATTGATATATTCGAAGACAAGCATGTACATATACTTACATTAGATACTAAGCAGGTCATATTCTGTCAATTAAGTTTTTTTTAACTGCCAAACAATGTGAAGATAGCAAGAAAAATAAGTGTGTGAGCTTTGAAGACATCAGACTGGAGATTTTCAATTTGTGTGAAAACTTGCCACATGGAGTTTTAATATTAGGGAAGTACTTCATTGCTCTACTTAAAGACCAGGATGTTAAATTACAGTGAAATTATTTTGCATCTTGAGTCAAGGACAATATTAGCATAATGTGTTTCATTTCTGTATTCAGCATGTGGAAGTGTTTCATTGTAGAAATAGTTGTACTTACTAAGCAGGTCATCATCTTCATTTTTATCTTCTTCAGAGGATAGAGAGGGTTTAGCAGTCTTCTCAGCAATTCCTTCCAGCAAGGTATCAGTTTCTACAGTAGTACCATCATCTGGAACATTGGCTTTGGTTGAAGTGCTAGCCTGAGATGTTTCTGTACCTTTAGGAAGAGATTTAGTTTTTTTTTTTTTTTTAATAGGATTGATAATATTTTGCACTAGTTATCAGACTGTGATCTAGATTTTCTGACAATTTCTTAAAATGCATACATCCATGAGCCCCATATATAGAGAGAATTATTTACCAGATGAATCTAAAAATAGCTATCAGAATGTGGTGACACGTTTATATTATGATTGCCTCCATGTGTATACATTGAATTGGTGATGATATTACAGGACAGAGCTACAAAAAGATTATAAAATGGGAAAGGGGAGGGGCGTGGCTCTCAGATACTCAGACATAGGTGTAAGGGCTGGTTGGTGTTAGGTCTAGAGAACAAGAAAAACAAAAAACTTCTTATTTTAAAAAGACAATTTCTTCTTAAAACATCAATTATTTCTCTCATAATGAGAAAAAAAAAGGAACGTACCCAAAGTTAAATATTTTCTAGTTCTCTAGCCAAATTTACATTTATTTCTTTTTATAATTTGAAAAATTAAAACAGTCAAACTAGATTTTTCCTAGTGAGACCAACAAGCTAGTATTTCTTTTCCCAATAATATACATCAACTGTTGAATTTCTAGGAAAATCGTTAGAACCATTTTTGAGAACCTTGTCCAGAAGCTTCCATGAAGGTATGAGTTAAGTAAAGGTATAGTAAAATTGGCAGACCCAAAATGAATGTCTCTAGTGGTTCAGCCAGGACAGTGAAGACAAATAGTAATAGATTTTGTTACAATTTGAACAGAGTCTTGACATCACTATTTCTCAATATGTTTTGATTCATCACAAATGTCTCATTAGCTTTGAATAAATATGAATAATGCTCAACATTAAAATGTCTCTCCTAGGAAATACACACCAACCAGGTGGTGCAGTTAGTTTTCTTTATGTTACAAAGATCTTGATTATTTAGTAAAGCATCTTTAAAACAAAAATA
This sequence comes from Biomphalaria straminea, assembly GCA_021533235.1. NCBI lineage: Eukaryota > Metazoa > Mollusca > Gastropoda > Planorbidae > Biomphalaria > Biomphalaria straminea. The sequence goes on from JADKLZ010001913.1 coordinate 12,493,757, forward strand.
TTCTCATAAAATCAGTTGTGTAGTTTATCCAGAACAAAATGTATTTACAAATGAACAATTGAGATTAAAACAATAAACATGAGAAAAAAACTGAACATATTCCAAAAGACTGATGGAGACACTCCCTAGAATTGCAGAGGAACTGGTTAAAGAACTTAAGAAATTCATCTGAACAACTTTTCAAGAAGAAAAAAATGTGAATGCATATTGGTGTTAACTATAAATAGGGGAGGTAATGTAGAAAGAACTACTAAAGCCTAGAGAAGCTAGACAAAAGCAACTATTACCATTTAGGCTCATCTAAGAAAGGAGCTGTACAAGATTGAGGCAGGGCTGGTAAGAGGTCCTACTTACTGGTAAAGATCTCCTCCTCTGCAGCTTGCTGCTGTGCTGGTGCATGCCTGGCATGAGGCTCTGGAGCAGGAGGTAAACTAGGTGCTGCTTGAGGAGCTGGGGAGTAGGGCAGTACATTCACATGCTGTGCAGGCAGATGGGGTGCATTCGGGACACTACCGGATTCAGATATTCTTTCTTGAAGCATCTGTAAGTACTGGCTTCGCTGATCTGTCATTATACCTTCCTATTAAAGAAAAAAAAACAACAACACTATTTTATAATGTGACTATTTGAATAATGGTGCTGTATTTATAAATGAAAACAAGAGTTCCATTTAGTTTTTAGTACACAACTGCTTGTCCCAACATGATCTAAAACAATTTACTAAATAAGTAAAAAAAAAAATACAGTACATTCAGAAACAAAAATATCCATATATAAGTCAATAATATAGAAATAAAATTATTTACTACTGCTGACATAATAAAAAATATGTTAAGCACTAAACTATCACAATTACCACCCTGAAAATGTTAGTTAATAACAGCAAAGTTTGACTGAACTAACCAAAGACAAGAGTGTTTGTTTACCCCTCTGCTCAACTAGTCTACATCGAACAGATTGAGTTAGATCCTTTATATCAATATAAACACTAGCCTGGCAGTACATAATTCTATTCCCCTGCTAAGTTGTTAAGACTTGTTAGGACACTATTAGAATATAGCACGAAAAAGTTTTTTGTTTCATCAAAAGGGTAAAATTTTGGCTTTTGATGTCACCATTAAAATCAAGACAAGGATTAGGGGTGTAACGAAAAGTACATACAGGAGGATAGGTGCAACAAAAAGTAAATTCACAATACTTTTGACAGCTTTAGAAAGAGGCAGGTTTTATGAAGGTAGAGTTCCCTCCATGATGTAACAAATACATTATTTGATATATTCATTAATCTTTGCAGTGTTGGCCTGTGTTGGTTACCTAGATGCCTAACAATCTATATGTACAGCCTGGAGGTGGCTAACAATCTATATGTACAGCCTGGAGGTGGCTAACAATCTATATGTACAGCCTGGAGGTGGCTAACAATCTATATGTACAGCCCAGAAGTGCCTAACAATCTATATGTACATTCCAGAGGTGCCTAACAATCTATACGCACAGCCCAGAGGTGCCTAACGATCTATAAATACAGCCTGGAGGTGGCTAACAATCTATATGTACAGCCCAGAAGTGCCTAACAATCTATATGTACAGCCCAGAGGTGCCTAACAATCTGTATGTTCAACAGGCCAACAAAAAAAAATTTACTATCTGATGATATAATAGCATATAAAATAATTTTTTGATTTTTTTGCTAATTGTTTGCAAAAAAAAAATATTTCTATCTAATTATGGTGAAAGATTGTCCTCTGTGTGTAACCCAAGTGCCAGTGTTTTGTTCTGTTTAACAAATTAACATCTCTCATTAGCTTTGTTCTGTTTAACAAATTAACATCTCTCAATAGCTTTGTTTCACTAAACAAACTTGTCTTACACAAACATTAGATGAAATGATACAGAAATGATACTTCAATTTCCATACTTAATCCTATCTGGACAACACTGCCACTTACTTGAGGTGGAGTACCATAAGTTTCTGGCATTGGTGGCCTCTGCATAAACCCTGGATAGAAAGGAGGTCGTGGGCCTTGAGGAGCCATGCTTGGATGTGTAGCCCTCATGTAACCTTGAGGTGAAGGCCCACGGAAAGGAGGTCTGGGTGGGAATCCTTCTAGAACTTCTGGAGAAACATTTTTACATGTACAAATCTGTTCTTTGTATACATTACAAATACTTCAATATTTAGGGATGAGATCATTTTTGTTTAGTTCACATTTGATGACAACTTTTTTGTAATAACATATTTTAAAATAATCAATTTCAGACTATGCCCAGACTTTTAGAAAACTGATTTACAATTAACTTAAAACACTTTTGTATAAAGAAAGCAACAGAAGAGAGAAGTATGCTTTTTAATTATTTATTTTCCTGGTAAAAAAGTCATTAAAATTACATCCCTAATGACAATTGTAATTCAGATTTCAAAAGTTAGCTGAGGAGCAATCAATCTTACTGACTAGAAATTTTCCTAATCTAAACATGGCTGAGGAGCAATCAATCTTACTGACTAGAAATTTTCCTAATCTAAACATGGCTGACAGAACAAACTTAAACGATGCTTGAAGATTTGGAAAACAAAATTAAAAAAAACAATTTGTGTTTAAACAAATGATATTTTGTTTCTTACTAAACAGACGGAGTATCTAAAAATGATCCTATGCATTTGTGAACAGCATAATTCAAAAGTGATTTGAAATAATATAATAATAAATGTTTTCTACAGATGTGCTATACCTGGTCCATCTGGCCATCCTGTTGGGGGCCCTGTCATCATTCGCTCAGCCTCTTCTTGTTTCTTGGCCATTCGCTGTTTGGTCTGTTGACCCAATATAACTCGAAGCTGCTGATGGTGGATGTTTCCAGGGTTCTCTCCTCCATCCTAGAAAGACAAGGGCTCATAGAACATTGCACTTCTAACAGCAGTGGTATAGTGTTGTCTAACCTACTAACTAGGATGTAAGCTTTTACTCAGTTAACTCTGCAATGAACTGAAGTTTTCAATCCTAATTCAAATAATGATTCAAAATCAAATTGAATAAAGGAATGCAACAATTAATAATTATTTTCACTTTCTATCTAAATCAACTAATTTGAAGATTGTATATTTGACCAAACATAATCATAAATTTTAAGTTTTTCTGAATTATCCAAAAGAATAAAACAACACAGAAGTACTGGAGTTTAATATTTGAATAGTCCATAATTCAGTAATGGTAATCTATATCAAAGCAACAACAAAAATTTAACTTAAATAAAAGGGAAAGAATAGTTCAGGAAATAATTATTTATATTATACTAAGTGGAGCAAGACAAACATTCAAAAGTTGGCGGATCAAAAGGAAATAGTTGTTTGTTCAATACAAGGCATCACAAGTGGAACTACTTGGAAGGCAACATGCAAAGAGAATGTTTCCCAAGATGTCTATGTTAATGCTAGACATACATTTAGGCAACATAATGTGAATGTAATGCACTCAAATCTTTTAAGGATGTAGAGTTCATACTAGACAAATTCAAAGTGCTCATTAAGAATCATGCAGAGGAAACAATTGTAAAAAAAAAAAAAAAAAAAAAAAAAAATTAATTAAAAAAAATAAAGTAACTGATGATCAGTTGTTATTACTGTACTAAGAATACATTCAATCATTTGAATCCCTACCTTACCCACACACCAAAAAAAAAAAAAAAAGAAAAATATGTTTAAAAAAAATTTGAGAAATGTGAGTTTGGATTTGACCAAAGTGCAACATTGATTCATTCAAAACAAAAGTTTCAGTTAAAATTCAAGAAAAGCGAAGCATGCTGAATTTTTTTTTTAGAGGATAAAAAGTCATATAGTTTAATTCAAATTTTTTATTGTTGATTTTTATTATTATTATACCACAAACATACAAACAAAAATTAAAAACAAACAAAACAATTTAAAAAAAAATTATATTTTCTATTAACCAATGAGATCTTAAAGTTGTAATAAAAATTTGTTAAGAACAAAAAAAGATACACATTTGCAGTGTATGATTATTTTTTTATATTAAAAAACACAAAACCATAAATTTTTAAAAAATTTAAAAAAAAAATGTGTATGATCAAATCAAGGCAACAAAGCGAGAACAAACAAACAAAAATAATCCAACAGAAAAATGAAAACATTAATAGGGGGGTGGGAGTAAAGCAGAACAATAAATGGAAGGAAAATGACCAAATAATGATCAAGATTGCAGCAAAATTCTAGTACAATAATTAATGTAATTAAATGAAATAAACTTAAAACTTGCATATATCAATGTTTTTGTGTTGTTTTTTTTAGTTCTGAAGCCTAGAATTTCGTCTCCTAACCAAGAAGAGCTTGAGCTTTATTTTAACTTTGTCAAATACAGTAAACTTTTAGAATAAGTATAACTAAGTATAAGAAACTTACATCCAAATATTTTTGGATAATTTATAAAACAGTTAAGAAATATTGTCGTTTATTTCTATATATTCCTGTTGATTGAACATTACAAAACAAAAAATGGTGAAGCTACATGTCCCCATGCATTTCCTTGGATGCAAGCCTAAACACTACATTCAGTAATGACTTAAACATTTAAAAATGTAAAAAAAAAAGCAAAGTTGATTATATAAAAAGAGCAAGCAGGAGTTAAGGGGACAGGTTAATAACTGAATTACTTTCAACTGCTGTGTCAAGTTAATAGAGCCAGTTATATATCATGTTAGCTGGGGGAGTTTCTGGTGCCACTCACTTACCGGGTAGTTAAGCATGAAAGGGAAAGCCCATGGCGCCCGTGGTAATAGTTTGTTACGCCTGAGGGCTGACTCAAGAGGCCTCTGATGCTAAGTAGAATGGGTGAGTAACAAACACACAGAGATATAATATATACAGGTTGATAGGTGGATTAGTTCTTTAGTTCAACACAAATACAAGAGAGAAGAGAAAATGAAAAAAAAAAAAATGAAATGGAAACAAAATGTTGGACATTGAAGATGTGCAAATGTAAACATGTGCTCAAACAACAAAATGAAGGAAAAAAAAGAAAAGAATCAACGCTAAAACCCAGAAATATTTGTTAGATTTTTGGCATAAGATTATTAAGTATACTTAAGGTTAGCATGCCTGTCAACACATGAGGATCACTATTGTAGAAACTTATTTTTTATACCTCATACATACAAGATGCTTGAAGGATTTTGTGTTCAAATCAAATTTTAAACAAATTTGTCAAAGCTTTCCCCAGTTCTAGTCCAAAAAACATTTAGAGAATAATAGCACAAGTTTTAACCCAACAAATCTAGCAGTTTACTTAAACATTTCCAGCCAGGGCCTGACTTGACACTTATCCACTGAAATGGTAGTTTTTACATGGATTTTAAGCAAAATTTGATTCAACTATCAGGAGATATGTTATGTTAAAACATCAAAACAAAAACATCCACATTCGAAATGCATTTGTTAAAAACATTTGTAAAATTCACCTAAAAATATTTTCAGCAAAGCAAAGTTCACTTTTAATACTCAATTGGTCTCATGCTTTAAAGCAGAAAAATAAAAAGACGAACGGAAAAAAGGCCACCCACCCATTCCTCTTCCTAAACACACCATAATTTATATGTCGAAAAAAACAACACATTAAAAACAAAGAGTGATGATGAAAAAAAAAAACTAAGACAACAGAAAGATGACTAGATAGAAAGACATGAAATGATGATAAGTTGTTCTTAATCAAGTTAACAACTAAAAGCTCTAATGGCCATGTACAAAAAAAATTACATCCATGAAAATGAAAAACAGGCTAAGACCTAAATGAATCAAGTCTCTAAGACAATTGTTTTTAGTCAACATTTTCTCTTTTTACTGTAGATAAATCTTGACATCTTGCATTTTTTTCTTAACTGACAATCATTATTATAAAGTTTTGTAAGTTCAAAAGTAGCAAAGTATCTTAGAGACCTGACTAAACAGAAAATAATAGTTTGATAACTGTAAATGTCTTCTCTAATTATAAAAACTACAAGGCACCATATAATCAGTCCCAGAGTTTGGTTAATAGTCTCTATCTAAATCTGAATTCAACAAGGGGGGCAATGTGCAGAGAAGTGAAGTATCAAGTCAGTGTTAGCTTACCTCAGGCATCTGCATGGGCATTCTGTTTCCCCTGTACATTGGTATGGAGTCTTGGCCCATATCACTATGAGACATGGATGGGTCCATTTGGGGTCTGGGAGTTCCAAGAGGCATGCTGTAAGGATCAGGAAGGCTGTTGGACCTAGCCAGTGGATGTCTGCTCAAATTAGTATAAAAGCATATTCTCATTTACAAAAACATCTTTACATCAATTATGTAAAAAAAAAAATTTTTAAACTAAACTATAAACAATATTTCTGACTGGTCGGCACCCGGTACTGCAAGGTTGTTAACGCTGGAAGTGGTAATGGTTTTAAGCCCATCATTACCTATATTATGCATCTGACAATCAGTTCAACTCGAGGCCTTCATGTGTGGTTCAGATATTGAGCCAGGTGAAGCCATTACCACAGACAGGAGAAGGGGCAAAGGTGAGCAACTGGTGCCTAAACCAGGAAGCGTTAGGCAGGATGGGCTCGTTAGCCTTGGTTTGCTACCTATCTAGGTGAAGGAAAACTCTGAACCTTCGATGCCTTGCAGCTATACCCAATAATGGGAAAGGCTTTGTGAGAAAACCCTGAGGAAAAATCAGGAGCTGATGAACCATAGGCAGATTGTGGAACACTGTGCTACACCTGCATGGACAGGGGGAACTACTGCGTGGGCGACATTGTTACAACCTTAAACAATGCCTGGGCTTTGATCTTGCTTTGAAACTATGAGATGAACCATAGTCATTACAACTGAAGGAGGTCATAGAATACAAACTCATAACTTTAATTCTTATCAACATTTAGTAATCCTGGAAAATGGGAAGTAACTACCTGTAGAAGTCATTAAAAGTTACAATAAGAAAAATAAAAAATAAAATAATAAAGGGAAGTAATGAAATGGGAAACTGAACTAGAAATAACAAATACACATTTTAAATTGTCAAAAAATTGCAGTCAAAAAGAACTATAACTTTGAGGCTAAGCCTTTGTCTTTCCATATTATTTTAAGTTTTGAATGGGCTGTTGTGGACTGTGCAATTCCGGCCAGTAGTTCAGGTTTTGTTCCCTCATCTGAGACAATGACTCCAAGGTATTTGAAGCTGCTAACATTAGTCAACTGTTCACCTCCAATACTGATGCCCCTTTTAGAGTCCTGTTGGTTATTGGTCTTTTTTTTTTTTTCTGCATTTATTTGCATGCCATGTCTTTTTATTATTAGCCATTAAAACTGGAGTTAAGATTTTGGACTGCAAACACTGTCACCTCCTGCACTATTGGTTGAAAAGCAAATACTTTAAAAAGTTGATACTTAATAGTCCGATGGCTATAGGGCCGTGGGTGGGGTGGTCAGAAAACATCGGATTACCAATGGTTAGCTGTACTTCAAATAATTTAACCATATATGTCAAGAAATTCTATTTATGATGTAATAACATATTCTTTAGAATTTTAAGGGTATAAAAATAAACATTAAGACAAGCAAGAATAACTTAAAAAATAGTTTTTTTTAAAGACAATAGCTCTTTTGTAAAACTTATAGAGCAATATTTAACTCTTAATAACTAATAAAGGTTAGATTTTTAAAAAAAAATCTTACCCCCACCCCAAATCCTGGGTAAGTGAATGTATTAGTCTATTTATTACTTTTTTTTAATGACAGGCCTTTAGATTTAATTAATTCAATAATCATTAATTTATTAAACTCAGAAAAAAATAATTCCTACTGCCAAGACCAAAGAAGTATAGTCCATTCAAAATAAATATTTTATAGTTCTCTAGCCAAATACTTTGAAAAATTATAACAATGAAACAAGAGTTTCCCCAGTGTGGACAATTATCTAATAATTCTTTTCTCAAGGATATATATATCAAATGTCAACTTTTAAGGGAATCATAAAAGATGGTTGTCGAAATCTGCGTCCACCCAGGTATTGAATTATGAGCCCACCAAGAAGGTTTTAGATTCCACAAAAGTATGAGGTGAATAGAGGTATTTTAAATAGAGAATATTAATATACAAAACATTAGATTTCAGTTATCACATACTGTAATAAAATTACAATTTAAGCCTGCTGCCTAGATACATCCTATACTACTACAGAAGACATAAATTACTGTGTGAGTTGAATTATAAAGTGTCAGACTATCAAGAGTCAGTTCTAAATGCAATGTACCTGAAGTCTGCCATTCTAATTGGAGATCCTGGATAGGGTTGCCCTGGCTCTGTCATATGAGATGTTGGTGTCAAAGGAGGTCTCATCTGAGGAGAGCCCATTGGGAACATGTCTCCTCTCTGCCGCGTAGGATGAAAGGGATCTGGTGTCAGTGGGCCAGAGGGCATAAAGGGATCATCTTGCTGCACTGGATTCTGAGGAGTGCTTGGTGGACAAGAGTAAGGATCTCCTGGTGGTCGAGGCTGGTTGGAGTCACCAAGAGGATTTGAAGCATCAACTGTGACTGGCATATTCAGTCTTGGACCTACAGGTACAAAATAATTGTGAACTTTAAATATGAAGAGCCAATAGATATAAAGTACAATACAATTAAAATGCTGACCTTTGACAGTCAAATTGAACTGACATAACTAAAAAAAAAAATCTCAAAAATCAGAATGTCATTATAACTTGATAACAATCCAAATGTTCCAAATTAAATAAGAAAACATGGCAGTGGTATCACAATATTTAGCTTCAATAATTCAATAATGAACTAAACTTTCATAATAATAATGATACTTATAATCTTTATTATCCATAAGGAAGTTTAACTTACAATTTGTGCATTACACCAAACAAAGGATTATAACTATAGAAAAACATATGTATGTTACATGAGAAATTTTACATCATGAGAGTTCAATTGTATTCAATCATTTGATTGCCAGCAGAACAAAGAAGTTTTTATCTTTTTAACTGGCATCTTGTATCTCCTTCTTTGTGATGTCCCAACATGACATCTTAATTAACTCCAGCTTGTCCAATGAAAGATGACATTAGCTATTATCAGCTCTTGCTGACAATTATCTTAAGTTTTGCTTGTTCAACTACATGTGACAATTATCATAGTTCTAGCTTGTCCAACCACACATGACAATTATCTTAGCTCTATAGACAGTCCAACTAAACATCTAACACCTTGTCAAACTACCTTGTATTCGTCTTGGTCCTCCCATAAACATTTCTTGTCCAGGTGTTGGTGATCCCTGAGTAAACATATCTGAACCAGGTCTGACTCGTTGACCCATGCCTGGAGCTGTGAACAGGCCCTCATCTTCTCTTGGACTAGACGCTCCAAAGGCATGTACACTAGGCAACCTATGTGGCCTGACAAGTGGTGGGCGCACCTGCCCCTGAGAAAATAGATCTGATGGGGTAGGTGCTGGAAAGGCATAGGGGTCTGTCATCAGACCGCCAGAAGGTGGTGAGAAAACCTGGTCAGACTGTAGACCTGGATGGTCTGGTGTTGAGGAGGTTCCAGGTGCCTTGCTATCATCTTGCCATGAGAGTCTTTGGTAATGGCTAGGACCTGGATGAGGACTCAATACAGGGCTGGACCCTATACACAAAAGAAATTAAAGAGTGAAAAATAAAAAGTAAAATACTTTTCTTAATTACAAAAAAAATTTGCTTTAAAATTTTCTTTCACAATCTTTTTTTTAAATGTATGAAAAAATGACATTAAAAGTTTGCTCCTACTAAAACTGTTAAGTACAAAAGTTATTTTCAAAGAACATCGCTTACCATCCATGTAATGTTCAGCATTGGCTAAAGGAGGTGGTGCAGGGGGTGGAGGCATGGCCTCACTGTCCTGCTGTTTCTGAATCTCATGCCGCCTCTGAAGTTCTTGACTAACCTGCTAAGAGAAAATGAAATCTTAGTGAACAAGTATTGGTCTAACAAACCCTTCCCCCAATAACTTCATTCTTCAAGTTTCAAACAAACCCTCCCCCCAATAACTTCATTCTTCAAGTTTCAATATCAATAAGGGATCATTATTATTAAATATAAATATAACAGAACCATTGTTCTTTTCTTTGTCTTTAAAATACATTATACTAATATTTATTAGGATTCTTTTCCCCACTCAATTTAGTTTCAGCATTTTACTGCATGCTCAGACTACTAAGGTCTAAAAATAAAAATGGGAGTACTCAAATAACTATTGCAATAAATAATGGATGTTGTTTAAAATGAAAAACAAAAAAATCCAAATCATTAAAAAAAATGTGAGCTAAGTAGTGTGTTAGAGTTGAGCTCGTAGGTCACATGGCATACAAATTAGAGATAATAATTATCTCTCCAGTATATACTATTAAATAAAACACTCAAAAATGTGATTATTTGTTAAAGAAGTTATTAATCACACAATGACTAGAGAGCTGAAAGTGATTCATTGGATGATGATGTTTATTTAGTCTGCCTTTTATTTTAATGACAAACTGCAAGCAGCTGAGATTTATTTTAGTTCATTTGGGGGGGGGGGGGATTTAGTAAAACTGAATTTGAATGAAAACACTATTGCACTATTTGTAAATAACTAAAAATTACATTTATATTGTGATATTCAACTGCTTCAGTTCTTCTGTGATTGATTTCTGTGAGTGATTTCTTTTATGAAGCCCTAATATTTTGCTTAATTTAATAATTTCATCAATTCAACTATTACACCTAAATATTATGAGTTTTTAGTCTGTTTGACTGGTTTAACATAAATAAAAGTAGAGTTTTGTTTTAGTTTTTTGTTACTCTTTAATAACTGGTATTTGGCTGGGTAGCAGACATGCTCCAATTTGATTCTCATTTGTGTGATTCATCTAATCCTTTGAGTTCAATTTGACTGAAGTAAACTTCAAGCACACAAAACTTTCCATTGACCAAATTGTATGGCTACAAGTATTTTAAAATGTGTTTTTAATCCAGGGAAATTATACATTATCATTACATTTAATTGCTGATTACATTACAGCGAGATACAAAGATTAGAGTTTAAAAAAAAATGTTTTAAGATTTTCTTAACAAGAAGTTCATTAATCTTGAGGGGCAGCTTTACAAACAAAAAAATAATACTAAAAAATAATATATATATATATATAACAGACAAGAATGAGTTAAAAAATGAAACAAAAAGCTAACTAGAATTGTGTATGTCACCACAACATTATGAACTACTACATGCCACTAATGATGTAACACTACTGTAGATGCAAAGACTAGGACATTAGGGACTAATTCAGCAATCAAGTTACAATGGAATGGGAGAAGGGAGGGGTGGTCATAATATTTAATGGGTTAAAGTAAGCTTTAAAAAAGTGTCTACTGTGCCACTTGTTTAGACCATGCATTGATCATTTGCTCACTTTGTATTGAAAGGTTTCAAACAACACATCTATTAGATAAAGCTGACATTAAGCATTCACTCAAAATTTGAAGTCTTCTAGCACTTAAGTCATTGCCAGAAACAAAAACAAAAAAACTGTTAGTCTTTTTTTGTACGGATAGTGAAATATTAGAATCAATTCAACCTACATTTTTGGACTTTAAGGCAGCTTTTTTCTGTAAAATACAGACAAAACAACCATCACACTGGATCAAGGCATTTTATACAGCTGAATGAATGTATACCTTTTGAAGAGTTGTCTCCACTAAACATGCTCTAGTAGATCTTTTGATTTTAAAACTTTTAAAAGACAAAATATGCTCCAAATTTTTGATAAGCTATATCCTAGCTGGCTACATGACACCCTCGTTAACTGTAGGCCACAGAATCAGATGACCTTTACATCATCTGCCCTATAGACCACAAGATCTGAAAGGGGAACTTTACTTTTTATATCCTAGCAAGGCTTTTCTTGACTCAAGAGGAGAGCAAAGTCTTCCCACAATATATACATTTTATTTACACAATGTACATTTTATTTATTTAATTAATTAATTTAATTAAATTTAAAAATATTTTGTGAAGAGAAAAAACATTTTTTTTTTTCAAGTTTTTTTTTTAAAAGTATAAAACATTAGTTGAGAATGAGCTGCCAGGAAACAATGTTTTGAAAATATATATAGTGAAGGGATACTATTTAGTCAGCTATCTATAATACTGAGCTAAGTCAGAGAGTACATTCAATCCATCACAATTGTATGCTTCAGACTTGACAACATTGATGGGTTCAAATAGAGTACAAAGATTTGAAACTGTTCAAAGATGTGTTATACTATAAAGACATTGAAAAACAAAATTTTCAGTTAATTAGAAACTGGACTTGACATTGTGGAGGTTTACATCAAATACATTCACAGAGAAATGGAATTTATTACATTATATATTTTTTCTAAAAGAAAGCAATTAAGTGTCACACAGCTAGTGAAAATAAGTTTTGATTTTTCTCAAGAATTTGTATAAAAATGGAAACAAAGGTGCACTGCTTACATCACAATAAACTATTGAATACTCACTAGAAAACATTGTTTAGCTTACCTTTTGAGCTTTCTGGACTCGGCTACTTGTACGGTTTTTACGTGCTTTGGACTGAAAGACAAGGTTTTTGTTTTTTTTTTCAATGTCATTAAGTAATTCCAACTATTAATCATGCAAATAGCAAATAAATAGTTGACCCTAAAACAACAAATGAAATCTATATGTTTTCAGTCCATATCTACAGTATGAATATGCTGAATGAGATACACAGACATGTGTAAATATAATAAGAAATAAACTCATGAGTACCAAGTATGGAGCTTTTTCTTCAGGAGTTAATTTCCTCCACAATTTGGCAATCTGTTTACACCGCTCTGACCAGTCTGAAAGGTAAAAGTTCAAGTGTAAACAAACAAAATAGTTACAGTTTTTAAAGTTAAACCAAAACCATTTTCAAAAAGTAACAAATGTATTGTCTTTTTTTTTTTTAAATATTGATTCTCAATAACTCAGAGCTGTTGTTTTTAACATTTTGGCTGATACTTGTAATGGCACATGTCTTATTCCATACACTAGAACAAATGTTTACAAATGCTCCTTCTTCCCTAGTGCCATTAGAGAATGGAATAGGTTGCCTAAATCAAACATGAACAACTAGATTGACACATGCAATGCGTAGGAAGTAATTATCTTCTTTTTTGAAGTAACGTCTGTAATATATAAGAAAAGAAGTCAAGTCAAAGACAATAAGAAAAAGTCATTCAGTCTATATGTCACAATAGTAAAAAAAATACTGTTACTGACCAGGGTACTTCTGCTTGAGGTCAGGATGACACATGTTGACATAAAGCACACAAGAGATTGTGGCCTGGTCACCCATCTCCTCCTCCTGTTCCCATTTCATAATTGTTCTCTTGTTGCTGTCTCCAACATCCTCATCGCTCATGCTCCATGGAGGAAGTGAGTTGGGAGTCATTGAGGGACCAGCAGGACCAATGCCAGGAGAAAACCTCTGGTTCATTGGTTGTCTGCAGAGAAGACATGGAATACTTTATCATCAAAGGCAATTAGTAATCCAATAAAATGCAAGAATCTTTTCTTAATATTAAATATAATGTTGAAAATGTTTAAGAAATATTGGGAACAAATCTTCTAACAAACTTTTAAGTCTAAACAAATGTAATACAAGTGCTGTGATATCATTGTTTAATAGAATAATTTTTTTTACTCACTGAAAATTTTGGGTGAAAGGCATTCCAAAGGGGGGTAGCCCTGAAGTCCCTGGTTGAGGACCCATGGGTCCTCTCATACCTAATGGTGCGGAAGATATACCAGTGTGTGGGCCTGATCGATGACTTGAAGTCAAACCTGGTCCAGGTATTCCAGGTGGTATTGACATATTAAATTGGTCTGGTCAGAAAAGAAGTTGATAAAATTACAGAAGACAAAATGCTTATTTACTAATTTAATTTAAGAGGAGAACTTTTTTCATGTTCTATATACATATATATATTTGCAATACTGCAAGCAATTTTCAAAATTTATGTTAAGAATAAAATTAAGACCAAAGTGACATTATCAATAGACTAACCTGATGGTGTATTGGCCTCTGACTGAGAATTGGGATGGGACTCTGACAACACCCCACTGAAGATATCTTCCACAGTCTTACTGTCAAAGTTAGCCAGCTCTGTACACAAAAAAAAATGTATAAAAATGTGTCCATATTCAGTAATCTTTTATAAAGTATTTGTCAAAGCATTCTTTAATGCTTTCGTTGCACTAAAAGATACACAGATACGCTCAACTGCTCACTCATTCATTATAAGAAACTTCAAGCTAAGATCTTGGAAAGTCTATGTGTAAACAAGTCTGACTGGCCAGCATAAAGGAAAGTTCTAAGAGTCTAAAGTAATTTGAAGCTTCCAGAAAAGTCTATTCTAAATTAATTCTAAAAAAGTTATCAGAGCTCTCACTCACTGTTAAGCTTTGTTCTCATCAGTAAATGATCAGATTAAGGCTCATTAAATTTATAGATTGTGATTGTTACTGCGTTAATGTTCAATTTACATTATTGATGTTCAGCGGACTGAGGATTTAACATAAAACTCTCAAGTCATCACTGAGTGGAATTCAGGATGCAATGCTATTGAACCATTGTGTTGCTGCTATACTGAAAAACTATGATTCAAATATATCAACTCTCAAACAGAAGAATTACATTTATATATGTTTGCAAGAAACTTAAAATTTTTTTCAGTTGTTAAGAAAAGTGTTTTGCATTAATGGAAACTATGAAACTTCTTTCAAGTGTTAAACCACATAAGTTCATTAAAGGCTGAGATATATAATAATAGGTGGCATTATGGCTACAATCCGATTTTTTGAGTCTTGAAAATTACCTTCTGTAATAATGTGTGCCATGTCTAGTTTGTCAACTGTGGATAACATATGGGCTATATTGTCCGGTATCTCACTTGTTTTACTGGACACCGGGTCTTTGGTGGTCACAGAATCCATGCCATCTAATGATAAACCTAACACAAAATATAATGTTCATTTTTATATTACTAGTAAAATAGAAACATCCAATTATTCTAAGATTAAATGCATGCATAAGGAATGTAAAGAAAGCTGTGAGGATGAGTTAGTGTTAGAACAAATCAAAGTAACAACATAGCATGCCTTAGAACCTAATGTTGTGCTCAACCGCACTTGAAATACTGACCAGTCTGTTGGGTTCAACACTGACACCAAGTATTACTATTTGTATAACATATTACCTTCATCCTTTAGCTCGTCATGGATCAGACTAAACAAGTCTTCATTCATGATCTCCTTCAGGTCATCTGAAACAAACATTTTTAACTTGTTACCTGCTAGATAGAAAGAGTGGGAGGCACCACAAAGGAAGCCAGAGTTGTACTCTATATCAGTTTGGAATTACAAGAAACCAAAATATCATGAGATATTAACATCTTGCTTAGTCTATGGATATCTTCATTTGTTTGAGGTGGAGTCAATACAAGAATACTTACCCAGACTGTGAATGTCTTCACTTTGTTCAGAGCCAGACATTGAGGTCTGGGGTCTGGGTACAGGGCCAGCAGTGGCAGTTGGAACAGGGGTTGATGACTCAGTATCAGAGTTGACTAATTTTACACTGCAAACATCTAATTCACAAAAAAGAATAGAATCCACATTGACTGCTTAAAAATTAATAAAGTATTTTAAAAACACATTTTTTCTCCTATATGCTTTATATATTTATTAAACAAGAATAATAATATCTAAGCTATCGCTAATTCTAGACACTTAGAATTGCTAATGTCACAAAGGAAACAGATATGTAAAATACTAAAGACTGTAACTAACCAGTAACTGGTAGCATTTTGACAGGACTAGATCTATCAGGCTCAGAATCTGATTCATTCTTTAACAGTCCTTTGGTTGTTTCCTGAGTTTGGTCCAAGATACCTTTCCCAAAAAATGCTTCCTGTTAAAAGGTACAGAATGAAAAAAAAAAAATTACCTATTATATAAATATTAGTATTAACTCAAGTAAATTGAATACCTAATAATAACATTAGATACACAAATGAAATTCTGAAATTTGCAAGATAAAAGTAAAAAGTAAAAGATACAAATAAATAAATGAAGGGATTCAACAAACCTGCATATAAAAAGGGAATGCCTCCTCTAACTTTGATTTCTTCACTTTCCTTCTACGTTTTGGTTTATCCACTTTCTCTCCTGCTTGGTCTGCTAGGTAACAGAAAGACAGTTTTATAAACGTAAATAAACATATTTAATGAATAGGAAAAGAAAAAGGAGGTATGCAACTCATAATAATAAATGTTAAATAAGATTCAATACTGAAATGAAAGTTGGGTTTTTGTTTTTTAATAAAAGATAATAATTACTCAAAAGTGAACTAAAAACTATTCATTCATTTTTTGTCTTCTAGAGCTACAATTTAAAATCTATAAAGAAATCTAATGTTGATATCAACCTTTCTCAGGATCTTCCTGTTCCTCATAAGATGCTTGGCGCTTAGCTAACCATTGACGAGATCTCTGTCTAACAATAAATCCGCCAACACCTTTAAATCAAGAAAGATTGAATAGATCTAAAATAAATATTGAGTAATAAACTGATCTGTTACAGTTACAACTGAATCTAATCAAGTAAGTAAACAATTCTATCAACAAGTTTTCACCTAAACCAAAAACTCTGCGTGGCTTTCTTTTCTTGACTCCATCCTCTCCAATTTCATCCTGACCTTGATCAAGAGTGCCAGATAATACTGAATCCTCTGGCTCCTCAAGTTCTATTTCAAAAAAAATGTGTACATTCAAGTATATTTATGATTGGTCATGATATATTTATGATATTTATGATGGGTATTTGATGATGGCTAGTGATGGATGTAAATTAATGTGGAATGAATGGAGCTCAGCTGGCCAACAATTTACATGAAAAAATAAAAAACTCAGATTAAAAGCAAAATGCTTAACTTTTCAATACCCATAAAAAAATGGCAGCTATGAAACAATTTTAACATTTCCAGTACATTAACTTATTAGTTTATTTTTACCACATTCTTGCTTGTGCTGGTCAAACACTAGCTTACAAAATCAAAGCCCTAAGACTAAGGGCAAAAAGCTAATTAATCTCATCTCAATTATTCAGGCTTTCTAGGTCCTATAACAGCACATGGATTTAAGTAACAGCAGAAATTAGGATAAGAAAAAGAAATGTAAAAAAAAAAGATAAAACAAAACTTACGCGACGCTCTTCTCTGTGGTGTCGGCTTTAACTTTTTTGGATTGGTCACCTGCAGTCTTTGCTTGATCTGATTCAATCCACTGGCAAACAGGTAAACACCATCAACAAAAAACTGTCTGGGTGGCTCCGCCACTGGCTGAACAATGGGTGCTGATGGTGGTGTTGGGGCTCGTTCAGCTTTGGGTGGGGATGGAGGGGGAGGTGGAGGGGGCACTACAACAAAACAAACAGAGAAACATTATGGTAGGACAAAGACAGGTTTTTATTTCAACATATGTTCAAGAGTTACAAACAGAGAAGGAAGATTTTATTGCTATTCACAAAAATGATTGGTAACAAAGATTTTATTGCTATTCACAAAAACTATTGGTAACAAAGATTGAGTTTAATTTTGAAATTTTTACAATTTTTTTGTCACTTTATCTTATAAAAAAAGTTAAATAATCATGTAAATTTGAGAAACTGCTTTTTACAATTTTAAAAGAAAAATTTTGACAATACTTTATTCTTAAAAAAAAAACATAACTAAAATATTTGTCATCTCATATCCTTTTTCAAACAAACTGTAAAAAAATGTGATCCAAAGTCAATCATTTTTATTTTTTAAGTAATGACAAAAAAGATATGTGCTCAGAATATTAAGAAGAAATCCTTCTGAAATCATAACTTACATGGTCCTTCCTTGCCAGTCTTTGGTCTACAGAATGTGCAGTTATAGCCATAGTCTGCTGCCAGTTCTGCTTCATCCTCACCATGTAGCCCATCACATTCGCAATGTAGCCATCTATAGCGACACAAACACAGTAAATTTACAAGCAAGCCTAACCATACATCAATTTTATATATATATATGTATATATATATATATATATATATATATATACATGTAGATGTTAAAAATACTTTGACTAGTGCTCTGTAAGACTTAATTTAAAAAGTTAATTAGTATAAAAAAAGACCATTAATTTCAACACAAATTTAGGAAACAAAAATAACTTTTTAAAAACAAGTTCATCCACAAAGCTAGTCAATACATACCTGTCACATTGCTGGCATTGTATAATGAGTTGGTCAGTTAGGTAACTATCAAAGCAAACTGGACAATACATCTTACTGTGACAGGGGCCACACTGTGTATAGTTGTTCATCCACTGGCATGCAAAGCCAGGAGATGTGCTACCACAATTCACACACTGCACACACCTGTTAAAGATATTATATAACATTAATTGCACAGATTAAAAATGTGAAATGATTTAACTGAAAGTAAGTATTGAAAAACTAGTTAATTTATTTTTTAATAAATGTTGATCTAAAATTCAATATAAGTTAGATCTTTCCTGATAGACATAAAGTGACACTCACCATTTACACTTCCAGTTTCCTTTGGGCACAGTCTCCAGAGGTGGATCAAGACAGTATGTATGATAGCTAATATCACAATCATCACAAAGAAGAAGTCGGCCTTCATCGTATGGCCCACCACAGCCTTCACATACAGTGCAGTCTAAACAACGCCAGCCTTTCTGAAGCATAACCTTTGTGACCTGAAAATGTGCACAGGGTGAATGAGAAAGAGGCAGTGCATAAACCATTCTTTATTGACCAAAAAAAACCCAGCTAAAACATATCAACAGATTCAATATGTCCTTATAAATATTCGCTTGTTTGTCTAATATTGACTTTGTTGAAATGATTCGTTTTCCAGCCTTTAGAAGATTTTCTATTAATACTTTTTTCTTTTAGCGAGCTTGCTAGCCATGTTCTGTAGCTCATGTCTTGAAATAAATTATATGGATGCCAGGAATTTTATTTGTATTATATATATAGAAAGAGAGGGCATGGTAGCTGAGTGGTAAAGTGCTTGGCTTCTGTACTGGAGGTCCAGGGTTCGAATTCTGGTGAAGACTTGGATTTTTATTTTGGGCGCCCTTGAGTCTACCCAGCTCTAATGGGTACCTGACATTAGTTGGGGAAAAGAAAAGGCGGTTGGTCGTTGTGCTGGCCACATGACACCCTCGTTAACCGTGGGCCACAGAATCAGACATTGACATTTACATCATCTGCCCTATAGACCACAAGGTCTGAAAGGGGAACTTTTATATATATAAAATATTGATGATCACAATAATTTAAATAAAATTTAAGCAAAATGTGTGCCATCAAAAAAGTGAAATGTGCTAGATAGACATAGTTCAGACCTCTTTAGTCAGAAAAACTTTTTTTTTTTGTTATAAAAAATTTTTATACAAATTTTTTACATAAAAAAAAAAAAGAGCAACTTACAGTGACAGAGACACAGTAAGGATGGTAGCACTGACCACACTGTGTACACACTATCATTTTAGACTCTCCATCTTTACCAAATGAACCACAAGCTTTACACATATCCTAGAACAACATAGTAAAAGTTAAGCTATCAAACAAAAACAAACAAATAATGCAAAAATTAATTAATTTAATTACTTTCCTAACAATATTAAGTAAACTAAGTTCTATAGTACATACTACAAAGTTAGATCTTGCCTTTAGTAGGCTTCATGTAATATTTGAGTGAGACTGGTGTGAATGTATATTTTGTTAGATACAGTTTTGTTATGGGTGGCTCACAAATCCCTTATTGACTCCTTCATGGCCAATTAAGAGAAGGGAAGTGATCACGAGCACACAGGGACAAAAAGCACAAGATAGAGCATCATTGCTTCACGCTGTGAAAACTGACCCATAATTTGCAGAGGACAAGACAATAGCGCTGACAGAAGAAAAAGAGAGAAAAAAAGCAAGGTCAATGACACTAGCTCCAGCTGGTATAACACTGTCCAGTGTGCAGCTGAGCATTCGCCTTCTAGGTCTACATAGGTCTTACCAGCGGCATGAGGCGGCACAAAACTCAAGTGCAAAGCCCTCACTCAGCCTCATGAATGACAAAAGTAGTCGTCATTGAACTTCGATGGATGAACTATATATATATATTATGCATAACAAATTTACTCATGAATAATAAAGATATTATTAATAGTAGTAGTAAAGGATAATCATTTTAGAAATATGTTACCTGGTCCATAATAAACAAATCCGAAGCATCAGCTAAGATAAGAGTCGAAGGATGGTCATCTCCATCATCATCATCATCATCTTTCTCTTTGTCCTTATCTTTATCTTTTTCTTCCATCAGACCATCCATGGACTGGGCAGAGTAAGCAGGTGAACTGAGTGAAAATGTTTGAGACAGAGAATGGTGGGAGATAGGCTGCAATAAAAAAAAAACATGCCATTTCATGAACAGCAAATGTAAACAAATCTTATCTTTACATTATATATAGGGCAGAATGGTAGATAAAAGCATAACTAAAGAGAAACCAATATAAAACCAATTCATATCAAACTCACAGATCATTAACATGCTACATTTTTAGTCCTATTTAACATCAAATAATTTATAATGGTTGATGCAACAAGATTACTTTGGCATACAACTGGCTATTCTGCCCTAAAATGTTGCTGTGACAGCTGTAACATAGATACTTACACTGCTAGGGGCATCTAAAGTTGTGATCCCCATCACCTGGCCACCAATTTTAACTTTAATCTTTGGACCCCGACGTTTCTCGCTCAGACTCTGTGGCTGAAATGGTGGTTGTGGGATCTGCGGCTGCTGTTGATGATGGTGGTGATGGTGTCTCTCTGAGCTATGCTTATTCTATGTGAGAACAGATACATAAATGTGAAGAGTATAAACTAACACAAAGGCCAATTTATATACAAACATTTACCAATCTACATATAGGACTTCTTTTTACCTTTTGTCTGTTTTTCTTTGAACTTTCACGCCGATGTAATGGGGACATGATGCTCTGTTAATAGAATACAAATACAAATTTTAATCATTCATAAATTTTTTTTTAATATTAGAGATAATAGTTGTCAATGTAAAATTAACTGATAATTTTATCAAATATATAGCTCAATATGATATGATATATCTTTTTTTTTAAATAAATTAATTAAAACTTAATGATCACATTTTGACAATTACCTTATCAGAAGGTGTTTCAACATCAAAACTAGAACTGGAATCATCATACATAAAGAGAGAATCCTGAGAACTTGAAGCGGTCAATCCACCAGTTGCTCCACTAGGCCCTATAATAGCTGCCTCAGTGAGCATGGGGTCATTGTTTAATACCATTTCATTATCAGCTAGTGGAAAGAGACATTTTGTATTTAATGCTAAGAATTTTTTTTTTTTTTTTTAAAACATAGGCTATGTATTTTATTTTGGTTGTAACTATGAATTTTATTTTCAGAACTAAGCAATAACTTTAAATGAAATGAGTTATTCACTAAGTACATACTTGTATAACTTTCCATTGATTCTTCTGACACAGTGGACGGAATGGGCTCTGACATCTGAAAAATTTGGTCCACAAAATAATTTGAATAACTATCTTATCTACCTAGAGTAAAGTGCGAAGTTCGAGCAGCCTTAATTTGTCGGGACGTTCTAGCAGTTCACTTTTTATTGCTTAAACTTTTTTATTTGAATGTTTACCAAATTACTACTATATTGCTACTGCGCATGCACCTTTTTTCTTCACTTCCGACACATAATATTTCCTTTTCATTGTTAAGGCTAAGTTCATGGTAACGTCAAACTCAGGAGGTGTGGAATGCTTCTTTTTTACTACCCGGTAGTGAAGGAACTGGGTAATGGGATTAAGGCTATTTTTAAGTCAGATGGCTCATCAGATTAAAAAGACTATTTAAAGTTGTGGAGGGTGGGAAATGGTGCAATGAATAGTGTTCTTACGCTAGAATAAGAAGAAAATGACTTTATAGTGAAAATTAAATATTTAAACATGTTTTTAGATATATTTTCTTTGATCTGTTCGAACCTTCCAACAACCCGATCAAGCTTACTAACTGGGGAAAAATCCGTTCAAGGAAAAGTATGCTTGACGATACCTACCCTACACCTCTTTGACCTCGTATTTAATTTTAACTAAGCCTAGTGATACATTAAATCCAAATTATTTTTATAGAAAAAAGGAGGAGGAATTCAGAGATACCATCAGTTTTTTCATAGGTCAGACCGTTACGGTGTTATAAAAATCCAAAGGTGAAAATTGCTTTATCGGCCTTAATCCTTTCGAGGTTCGCACTTTACTATATAAGATAATAATTTATGAAAAATAAAATATTGCAACCCAAGAAACAAATTAAAAGACAGCAAACATTACCTGGGCATCAGGATCTGTTTCCCTACAAACTGTACATACATAATCTTGGGGTAAATCTTTCAACTTTGACATAGATTCTAGGTTTAAAGTAGGATCACACTCAATATGCACAAATCTAGTTCGAAAAAAAAAAAGAAGTGTTTTCCAAGTTGAACAATCATTTTTTTTTTACTTCAACTACAACAATCTGCTTAGTCAATGTCAACTAAAGTTCATCTGTTTTAATATACAATGAAGAGACTTTTAAGGTACAGTATTCTGTGGTCACTATCAGTACTCAATTAATATAAAATTTTCACAAAGAACAACAGTCCAAAGATTAGCCATAAATTAAAATTTCTAACCAAGATGTCTTCAAGAAAAGCTGAATATTCCACTTAATGACACTATTTGATAAATATTCCACTTAATGAC
>JADKLZ010001913.1:12516730-12534161 GCA_021533235.1 Biomphalaria straminea
AATATTCCACTTAATGACACTATTTGATAAATATTCCACTTAATGACACTATTTGATAAATATTCCACTTAATGACACTATTTGATCAATATTCTACTTAATGACACTATTTGATCAATAACTGAGATGAACAAAAATGCTTACTTTTTACATTGCATGCATGGAAGCATAGTCTTATTGTGAAAGTGGCGGTAAGCTTTGCCACACAAAGGACAACATAGACCCTTGTTACGCTGCTGATAACAGGAGTCACAGACTGAGTAGTTTAAATGCCAACGTGATGAAGGACCACTGCCTGGTGTTCTAGACTCACAATCTGTGCAGACTCTGCAGTTCTAATTTAAAAAAAAGGAAGTCAACAATTGAAAGCATATAAGAAAGCATAAGAGAAAGACAACAAAGAAACAGTTCAATGAAAGATGAATAAGCAGCTTACTTTACATTTCCAACCATTCTTAGGTATTGTTGTCATTGCAGGTTTGAGACAGAAGGTGTGGTAGCCTTTATCACACTTATCACAAACAAGCATTTTACTCTCATCACTAGCAGTGCTAAATATAGCCAGGGAATAATGAAATAGTTTTGAAATTAAACACAAGTTATAGTGTTAAACCATTTTGTTGACTGCAATTATAAATACAACAAAAAAAAAAAAAAATACAATAAAAATTAACAGATGTAAATGCCTAGTGTTAAAAAAAATAAAAAATTCTTGATAGCATTGTATTAAAAATGTAAGTTAATATTTTCTAGGCTAATAAATCTTTAAAAAAATAGAATAATGAAGCATGGTACATATTTTAAAGTGATTTTATACAATTTTCTATTGCTGTTTTACAGAGCTAAGAGATTAATACTTACCGACAAGTTTGACATATTTTACAGTTAGGACACTGCCATCCAGCTCTGACTATAGGCTTCATATCTACAGGTGGACTAAAGCAGCTTCCATGGTAATGATGACCACAGCTAGTACAAAACAGTAGATCTCTGATACTGCCAACATCTCCACATTGGATACAAGTAGTGGCCTCACCAGCTAAAGAAAAAGAGAATTACTACACTATTGATATATAGTTATTAGTCTATTTTTTTGGCACATGGGCACAATTCAAGCCATGCTCACTATTGCTATAGAACTGGCTTGATACTTGAACAAGAGTTGCGAAAAAAAAAAAATCATCAGCTTGGGCAAAAAGAAAACTGTCAATGATTTTGTTTACATTATTTCAAAACATTTTCTTTTTAAACTGTAAACCAACTAAACCATATGCACTTTTATTATTGTACTATTATTTAGATGGTTCAATTCTGATGCACTCTTCTTTGTCATCCTCCTCTCTGAGAGGAAATTGAAAGCTACAAATGATACATTATGCTATGTCACAGCATAATTTGAAAAACTATTTTATAAACCTATAAATTAGGTTTGAGCCCACAGGACAAGATTAAAATGAACTGAGTGCACTAATTCCCAATGTCAATCCTCGTCAAGAAAAACTTTTAATCAACATCACATATCCAGTAAATGGCTTTGAGTCTGGACATTGAGATGTTATTGAACAAAACTATGAGTAATTTTTTTAGAAAGTATATTACCTCTATCTTCAGCTTGATCTATATGTTCAGGACACAATAGAGACACAGTTTTGGCATCCTGTTTCAAAACAAAAACCAGTGGTTAATAGCATTCAAGATACAATATTTATTACACAATTGTGACATCAAATTTATACTCACTTTTAAATGAAAGTGCAATTTTGAATGTTGGCCACATGTACTTATAAAATCCCACAATTCTGGCTTACCTGAAAACATCCACCAGCGGAGGCACAAGGAAAATGAAATCTTTTCCCACAATCTGGTACACAGCACAATATAGAAGCTCCAAACTTCCGACAATAAGAGCATCTCTGTTTTTTGACAAAATAATGAGGAATTAAATGATAACAAATAATTGATATTAATGCACAAGTTTAACAATAAAACCTAATATATACCTAATTTATGAAATATACAAAATGTAATAAAGCAGGACCAAAAAAGATTTTTTTTTACTACTTTTGGAAGGAGTGATTGGTTGAGATCTAAAGCTTCATTCAACTGAAAATCATCAATGATAACCTAACCAAGGGGAAGTAAATAGCTACATTCACATCTATAGCTATATTTGTGTATACCTAATACGTTTTTTTTTTATTTAAAACAGACACAGGAAAACAAAGTACTTAAGAAAATGCAGACCACAAAATACACACATGTGAGAGAGCATTGTATACAGCCTTGTCCACATCTTGGAGCTGAGCATCTGTTACATGGACTCCTTCTGACCACATTGCGCAATAGTGATGGACCCAAACTTGACCTGTGCACAGAAGATAACGCTTGATTTGAAACTACATTTCCAATGCTATATTGTCCTTTTTTTTTCTATTTATAATATTAAATACTTCTTGTGTACAAAATATAATAAACTTGTAATACTTCAGGGAAGAAGATATCAAGACTTATATTTAGGTCACTAATGTGTTTTTTTTATGCTAAGTAAAATTCTGATTTTTCTGACAATGACATTATTTTTATACACACATTTTTTTCTTCAGATTTAAAAAAAAATGTCCACAGACACTTTACTATGCACAGCTATTCTGTTATCCGTGAAGAAACAAAAATTTTGCTTTTGGTTCATCTTTGTAATTGGTTTATACTACAAAAGCAGAGAACATGGCAGGGTTTGTTTCTTTTTTGAAATGATGTTCAGAACCACTTTAAATGTTGATTATGAAAACTCAGTGGAGACAATGTAGTCAAGTTAAAAAGGCTGAAAAAAAAAAATTTAAATTGATCATGAAAACTTACCGTTTGGTTCAAATAGCTGAGATAATTCAGTATCGTCATGAAATCCAACCAAAGCTAACTCATCACTGTTATGACAGCTACTTGTGTCTTCCTCACCTGTACTTTGCCTAGGTGATCGACTTCTCTCTCTGCAATCAGGATTGTAAAATTCACTTAATTGTGTTAATTTTCAAATACAATTTTAAAAAATAGCAAAGGTACTAAGGTTCACACTTATGCAAAACAAAATGTTAACACCTTGCAGAACCTAACATTACTCATTAAAAACTGTTTGACACTGACCTTCCTGTTTTCAAAGGACCTCTGGATCTCCTCCATGTTGTAGGCTGGGGACCTTTATTTTTTCCTCCCGTATCCACATCCTCATTTTCCCTTAATGATTTTGGCTCAGGCTGTTTGAAAACATCAAAGTCTAGACTTGGCTCAAACCTCCACATGTCTCCTTGACCCAACAGACTTCGTTCTCCACAATTGCATAATGCGCACAAATGACCAGAGCTAGAAAATGACAAGCCAAATCTATAAGTAAACTTAATGTGTAGTGTACTTGTACAACACATACCACAGTAACTTCTTTATCCTTAATCAAGACTGAGTTACTAAAATAAATCGTTATAGTGACCGTGTTACTAAAATAAATGGCTATCATTCCTGCCTACCTAAAAAAGTCCAAATGTGTATTCCTGAGGGTCAAAATGTGTATTTTAGGACCTCAATGTGTAACACACACACGAACGACTTTTTTTTACCGTATAAACCGAAATGATATTAAAATTATAATATATATATATATATTAATATAGTCCTATGGATAGATAGATAATTTAATTCTCATATAATGTGAGAATAACTAGTAAATTTAGAAACTAAAATGTATAGTCTGAATAAATATAGTCTAGATCTACATTAATCTAGAATCTAGAGTGACTAGATTTTTGTCTATCTACAGACTAGATCTACCTAACTGTTAGATTACAGTTAGATATATCTAGATCTAACTAATCTAACTAATATTCCTATTACTACATTAATTTATATTAATAAATTTCTAATAGTAGGCCTAATCCTATAGACTTAGAATCTAGAAATAGTAATAGAGATCTAGACCTAGTCATTGCACTTCTTTATCTTTAACCTAAATCTAAAATAAAATCAATAAGCTAGATCAGATATAGACTCTAGAATTTCATTCGAAGTCTAAGTGAGTAGTGAGTGTTACCGGTCCAGTGGATCAGCTACAATAGGACAAACGTAGACCAAGATCTAGACTATAATGTAGTAGAACTAGATTTTCTAGATAACTAGAGAATTTCAATATACCTTAGACGGTAGCTAGGTGTAGATCTACTGTATAATAAGTATTATAAGTAGATCTAGTCTGATATATGATATAGATCTAAATCTAGATTCTTAGATCTAGATCCAATAGCGCTTCGATATTTTTGATTAAAATTGATACGGAATTTTATTTTTTTTCATTCGACTTTTTTTTCAGCTCCAAATTACTTAATTTCTAATGAAAATAAAGTCACCTTGGTGACTGAATGATACCAACCCGCTACTCCCACCACTCTCGTGTTCTTCATTTGTAGACTAGATTTAATTGCTTGATTCCAATCAACGTATATCTAGATCTGGGCTCAATGTGTCCACCCCACCTTTTCTGTTTTTTCCCCATAGGACGGCTTAGCGCGTAACCTTTAGGTCAAAGTTGCCGCTTAGCGTGACCTCCGTGTCCGCTCGTAGAGGAAAAAAAAGGTACGAAATGCGTAAAGTGACGGGTTTAATGCGTATTTGTGTACTCACTGTCATTTGCGTAACGGTAGGCAGGTCTGGGCTATGTTCTCTTAATATCCCAAAATATCCTCAAAATTAGGACATTTTGATAAACAGCATTGGTAAAGTTCACATATTCCCATGAACAATGGTTCACCAATAGTATGCTTCATGGACAGAATAGAGAATAACCTCATTTATAGGAAAATGTAAATTCCAAGCCTTCTTAAGAATTTTAACTTGAATTTATCCAGTTCACTAGACAAGCTATTCTGCATTTTCTACTATGCCTAATATCAATTTTCTGTTTCACTTCTTTGGTTTAAAGATCAAAGTCCCTGTTTCACTTACATTTGACTTTCTGGGGTGACCACAATTTCTGAAGATCCTGAACATGTTCCTTGTGTAGGAGATAATCCATCTGTACATATGGTAAAATATAAAATAACAACTTAAAAAGGAATCAGTTATGGAAAGGGATAGAGAAGAGTACTAACTTTCAAAATGCAAACATTTGACCAAATTTTATTAAAATTTACTTTATATTTTACACTTTGATACAATCATTTTAAAAGTTTACATTTTAATTTTTTTTAAATTGAGTTAGATCAACTAAAGTTTAAAAGAATTGCTACTTTTAATAAATAAAAAAGGAAAAATATGTGAAATGATAAGTTATAGATAAAGAGTAAAATGTACACCTTAATTCTATTTGATAAAACACTAACAATAAAATCTTATTATACCGTTGCTGTTTCCATCTTGTCCAGAAAATGGTGGTGCATTAATTGATTGTTTCATAGAGTCCGACATTCCAGGTGGACGCTGAGCACCTGATTTAGTGGCAGGTGACAACCGATTGAGCAAAAATTGAGTAGGAGAGAGTAAGTTTCTTGGAGAATGTCTTTCTGAAAGAACTGACAAGGCCTCAGAATAGCGCGGGTGTCCTCTTCCTTGCCTACCACCACGGTTGCCTCCTCGTCGAATATTTCTACCAACTGCTCTTCTTAGACCTCTACTAGCAAATAAATGAGCTTGATCTTTTCCAGATACTCCTCTTGTGCTGTAATTATAAGTGTTACTTACATTGTCTCCAGAATTCAAGATAGAGAAAAAGCCAGTATTTTAAATGATCTAGGTATAGATAAAGAATGCAGGTTTGAATTACATTTTTAATAGCATTGTTTCCAATTGTTCCAATATCTGCTTCAAAACTCATTTCAAAGCATATTACAGAAAATGGGTATTGGACTTTTTTTTAAAACAGATATTTGGTATCCTCAGAAAAAAAAAGAAGATAAATCTTAAAATTTCACAGATTTTCTCTATACATGTGATATTGACTAACAATAAAAATGTTCAATTCTATAAATATAAGGAGGGGGAGAGAGAGAGACACTAAAAAGTGAATGCAAATTAGAACTAGCACAACAGAGCAGAATTAGACATTGGTAGTTCAATGTCAACAGAACTAGTACAATATAGAAGAAAGAATATTATAAAGCTTTTATACACAATGACTTTTAAAAAAATGTAAACGTGATAAAAGGCTCTGACTTACATTGAAAAGTTTCACAATAATTTGACAACAAATATTGACAGACCGATATTTGTTTAGATATGTTTATTTTATGACAAACTTAAAGAATTTTTATATTTCATGTTATAGTGATTTTAATTAATGTTTTAATCAGCAATATTATCAAAGAAATGTTTCTACAAACTCACTAAGTACTGATTATCATTATCTCCAATTATGGTGCTCAAAATTAAATCTTCAAAGTAATGAAAGAATTAAAAAAAAAAAAAGGGTATTTTATAAATATTAAATAGTAACAATAGAATTGCAAAATTACCTGGCCTGTCTTGAAGCTGAACTGAGTCTTTCCTTTCTTGGCCGACCTCTAGCTCTTTTTATTTCAGAGGGCACACCTGGTGCAGGTATGTAGCCAGAATAATGTGTTGTATGAGGAAGCAAGTAGTTAGTGCTCTTTCCCAACTCACTTAGATCTGACCCAAGTTCCAAATCAGTTGGCTCAATGAGCTCATGTCCATGATGTTTGCCATATTGGTTCAACTGTGTGTGTAATGAGGAAGATGATATCGCTAGCTCTTTATTAACTGATTTATGGGTCTGGGGAGGCGATGACGGGGAAAGCAAATTACATGAGGAGGCTGAATCGCTACCATGAGTGGAATTTTTTTCTTGTGGTAAGTTAGATGATTGTGGATCTAAAGAAACAGAAGCAGGAGACGATGGAAAAGTTTTAGCTACATCATCAGGACTGCCCTGTCGCTGCCAACTGGATGATGTATCTCTGGCAGCATTAGTTTTGCCAGGAAGATTTGCTGATGAGGAATTAGAGGAATTAAGCAATGGTTGTTTGTCACTTTGAGAACTCTCCAAATCACTAGAGGTGTTGTGCTCCCGTGAAAGACGACTTCTTTCTTCTAAAGTAGTGAAAGATGAAAAAAAAAGGAAGGGAAAACACCAAGAATTAGTCTTGAAATTGTAACTATGGTGTTTGCCTTTTCCTTGGAATCATGCATTTTAAAGGCAGAAAACTGGGAACACCCATCTTTGCTAACAAACAGCATGCACTTTTCTCAGAAACCATTGAACAGTTAAAGAAACAGATCTATTAAACACAAAGGTTAATGGGTTATCTAGTAGTCTTTAGGAAGAGTAATGAAAAGGAGTTAAGACTACAAGATTTAGTTGGAGCCTAATACATGCATAAAAAAAATGTAACCAGAATACACAATTCACAACACTGAACTCTAATTTAAAATTGATGATCATGTCAAAGAAACTAGTGAATTTATTAAGGTCAAACTTAAATTACAAGCATTCTTGAGGTTAATTAGTATGAACACATCTAAGATCAATGCATGTTTAGTTTATTAGTCTACTTACATGCACTACTTTACTTAACCAATCAACATTTTATAATACTAAACTTAAAACATTAAAACTTTTAGCCATGTATTTAAATTATTTTACTCAGCAACATATAATCATTATTATTATCATTAAATTATGTAAAAGAAACCTAAAATATTGAATGCCAATCAAAAAGTTATGATAATACTTGATATTCACAAAAAAAGTAATATTATTTTACGGAAACATTCCGAAGGAATATCAGAGATAAACTACAAAACAGACACAGATAACATGCTAAGTATTCTTACCTTCCATCGACCAGTTCATTCATCAGGTATTTATGCGCTGGCTTGTTACATTGACTGAATTCTGATGAAAATTAACTTCTGTATCTTGTATTCAAGGTGTATGTTATGTTGTATATATATATATATATATATATTCAATGTTTAAATGATGTCTTGGATATATTACTTGTATTTAGCGCCCTGAGAAGGTCGCTTCCCACTAAAAGCGAACATCGTCTGTGAAAGGGAAAAGTTTTGAAAAAAATAAAAACATAACTTTTTAACTAGATTTATTCTTTCTACTGTATATAAAAGCCTAACCCTATTAAAGTGCACTTTTACAGGAGCTGGGTGTAATTACAAACTTAGCTTAACTTTTATTGCTATGCCTAGACTGAAAGAAGGGGTTTTATATGATGAAGTTTAAGACAATGTCAGGTGTAAATATTGTTTGTCAGCTAAAAATATTTAATTAAGTTATGAAAAATAAATGTATAGTAATTAATTAGGTAATGGATGGATAACATTACAAACATATCAGATTTTAAAAACAATGTTTAAAAAAATAATTATTATAAAAATAATAATATATAGCTTAAGCTAAAACATTCACAGTAATTTCACACATTTTTAAATAATTTAGAAAAATGGCAAAGAACAGAATAAAGATTAGGTGTTTAAACCATACAACTAGAAGCTATTTTGATAATTCTTTATCATACTTCAAAGAAATTGTACATTCAAACAATAATTTTTTTTTTCATTGAACTAGAAATCTAATTTTAACCACTGTAGAAATGTGAAAAAGAGTAAGTCACAGTTTAAACATAATTCTCAAAAAGTGTTTTCTTATTTATTGACTGAGCCACATGTCTCAGAAAGTCAAATTTTTTAAAATGCTGATTTATTACTTCAAATAGTTTGCAATACACATTAGATAATTCTTAACCAAAACTAATACTTAACATTGTTGACCAATTGAATCCACAATTTTCTTAGTTATCAATCAATATTATTATGGATGGATCAATACATTTTAGTTAAACTTTGTTATGTGGAAGTTTCAAACTTTTTCCTAAAACACTTAGGATGTCTGTATACAGTAATGACTGAGGGGTCTTTTAATTTATCAGAAACTTAACACTATTCTCTCACAGAACAATGTAATTTGACATGGTTTTGATTTATTCTTTAATTTTATAAAAACTCAAAAGAAAAGTTTCTGCATTTCGATCTACTAAAATTAGATGAGAGGCAATAATTGGAGTAGGTAATTTAAATTGAATATGAGCAAGTTTAAATTTTATTTGACTGTTTTCAATATACATGATTTAGTAAAAATGTTTAAATTTATTTTATTTATCAAGTCACCACACCCATGAGGGATAATGATATCAGCTCCTTAAAAAGAATATATTGAGTTCTAATTCCAAATAAAAGTTGGATTTGTCAATTCAAGATATTATGTCTTTGACACGATTCTTTAGTAACAGATGTGTTTAGTATTATTAGCCCCACAGATATTAATTTCAAAAGGAAATTTTACTTCCTCTTTATTTAAAAAGATATGAAGTGTTACAAATCTGACAATTAATTAGCATGTAGATCTGTGTACATTGTTTCAAACATTGAAAGTATCTAGAGCATATCGAGTTTCTCACATTAAGGAACAATAAACAAGAAAATCATAAAAAATACTTATTTAAAAAGACAATACACCTCCTTTATATAAGTAAATAGATCAATTGTTTTCTCTCTTTTAATAGCTAATTAATGTTAGATTATAAACAAATGGAACATTCTTTACCCTGCCCTCCCTCGAGATAGAATCTGGTTAAAATAAAAGTGAATGTAAAAATCTACTGCAATTTATAATATATCTGAATGATAAGCCTTTAGATTAATTATAGTATTATAGAGTTTACAGTATTTACAGAAAAAGTATTCTAAAACTATAAAATAATCTGGCTCAAAGTTTTAAGTGTAAAGTAAAAGTAAATTTAAAGTGTGTATTCTTGCCTTACTATCTCTTAAAAAGGTTTTTTTTTAACAGTTCTATATCCACAATAAATGTAAGTCTAGTTACAATGAATGTTCAAACTCTAGACTATAGAATAGTCCCTAGAGATGTTAAGGTCTAATGCTAAGGTGTATGATAGATGTCCCTCATGATTCCACTAGTCTTCTAGTTCTACTGGTTTAATATCTAGTGAACTAGTCTCTAACCTAATTACATCATTGTAATTGACTATGTCTATGTTAAACAAATGTCATGTGTACATGTTTAAGTTTGAAGACGTTCAATCTATCTTCTACTAGTCTTTCTCTTAGTGACTTTAGAAGTATAGTATAGTTGCTTGTCCACCTCTGTTTTAAGTCTAGTCACTACGACTACAGTCAATAATAAGTACAATAAGATAGAGTAATATAAACATTGTTTTTCAATTTATCTACTAAATCAGATCTATGACTATAATCATAATGTCTATAAGACAAGACTGACAAAATCTGTTATAAACATTATCTATACTGAGTTAGTGACCATAGACCATAACAGCATAACTTATACTATAAGAATATAGGGTATATACCGAATATTGAATATAGAATATATAGGCATCCTAGTTCCAAGTTCCATTTATTATACTATATTATATATATTATATATATCATATAGTAATAAGTAAATATATATATATATATATATAAATCTTGATATAGATCTATAATACACTACAGGCTAAGCATATAAATTGACATAATAGAGTGCTAGTTATTAGGCTAGTACTATACTAAAACAACTATACAAGAGTATAGATCTAATTACAATCTAGTATTATTGTAAATCCTTTTTTTATTAAAACTAAAACAGTCACAGAGAATGCTGACACCATGGCTGGCATATTATATAGAATTCATAGATGATACTGACACTAGTCATCACTAGTGACAGTGATAATTGTACTCACACAGTATACCATCACACCTATTGCTATTACAATTAATAATTATATAGTCTAGATCTAATCACTGTACTGACTTAACGAAACTATGGTTTGGGTGTACCGTGTTGAAACTCGTAGTCCTTCCATTTTTTCATTATCGGTGTGTAAATAGACCTCGTAGGTCTAATGCTTAGCGGTGAACACATAAATCTTTGTAGTGTGATATTTACACCTACAATATTCGCTTACAAAAAAAGTCGAAGTTTGGCGTGATTAGCTAGGTAGATTTATAAGGATCTAGATTTAATTCTAGTTACTAAAGTTTTATGCGAGTTAAAGTAACTAATCGTCATCGTGCATATAAACTCGACATAAAGGTACTGTCTAGTCTAACCAACCATTCTACACTGTGACTGTACAGGACTCGGCAAAGCTCGGCGGGGCACAGTCACAGTCTTTCACACAACACACTTCGAACTATACTAGATCTAAACTGAATCGCTTTTTTTTTCTTTTGCATAATGTAGTAGAATGATATATTCTATGCAAAATGGAATAAAATCGTTACACAATAAATAAACAATGGCAAATGAATTTACCGTTCCAAAAAAAAAAAAAAAGAAGTTTGTCACAATACCATGGCTAAAAGTGGGTGAACTCCCCTATATCCACGCCATGATGTCTTGGTGCACCTTTCATTTTATGAATATGTGCTAAAAACATAGTGCGTCGTATATATGATTAAAAGACCATTGAGCTTATATTCAAATTATTTCTAAACAAAGAAATTCAAATTAAACATCTCTCTCTGCATTGTGTTAAATTTTTAACTTGCATAAATCAGACTTACAAAATAATGAAGATTGTTTATCAATCGGCGGAAGAATAAATAGGTTAACAGAAGTGCCTTGGACAACCATGGCAAAAGTGATGAACAGAACTGCTTGTAGCCTACCCGTTCATTTACCGTGCGCCCTTCGTCTCTAACTGACTGTCCAAAGTTCATATATGTGCACTTATTAACCATGTATATTCTTTTAATAGCGTTTTTTAAAAAATGATGAACATAAAGATTATAAAAATTATTTCAAACACCCGTTGCTTAGTTTCAAACAATATTGTCAATGGGAAATCATGGGGCAAATAACAGATCGAGATTCTATATCCATTTGTATTAGATCTACATCTAGTATTTATAGATCTCAATCTAGATCATATATTTCCTAATTAACTTTAAAATTATTAAAGATTGTTAGAGACCCTACATATTTATATTTATTTTGTGTTTGCTTCATATTACATAGACGTTAAGAATAAGGGTATGAAATAGATGAGTTGTCTAAATATAGCGAGCGATCTATATTGACTATATGCATAAAATTATTAATGATGAAACCGAATGATTTAGAATATAGATCTAGATCTAAATTAAATTTTTGTTTTAGGCGGTTGATATAAAAAAAAATCTGACTGATTTTAATCTATAGAATCTATCTATCTAGATCAAGTTGAGTTCTTTAAAAAAAAAAATAGAACGGAGGTGATACAGAAATAGTTTTTAAATATGGGTTATTGCGACGTACTGTCGAAGTCCGAAGTAAGACGAATGATCAAGGGGTTGGCAAAATATATAGATCTAGGACTAGACAGTAGCGCCACTGGGGGGGGGGGGGGGGGATGTGCGGGCCGCACCGGGTGACACCTCATGTGTATTTTAAAAAAAAAACTTTGTCGATAGTAGAAAAGTTGTTGTTTTTTTTAAAAAGGGATTTTATTTGATAACAAAATAATTAATTACCAATAATTTATGGACTAATTGGTTGTTGTTTTTTAATTGATTCATGTTTTGTTAGATACAATAAATAATTGTTTAAATTATCAACTTCATATATAAGAGAATGCATGATGGAGATACAGCGTTAACAAATTTAGCCATATCTGTGAATACTAAAGGATTGGTTTCCCTTGGTGGTAAAAAAAAAATTAATCACCAATTATTAATTGACTAATTGGTTATTGTGTATTTTATTGATTTATGTCTTGTCTATGCAAATGAATATATTTTCGGAGTTCCAACTTGATCCGAGAATGTTTGTGGGAGAAATAACGTGTACACACTTTTTACCTGACAGATTGACAGACAGAGTGAGTTGGTATAAGCTTTATAAAAATGGAATAACCCTTACCAAACATAACTCAGAAGATTAAATTAAATAAAAACTAGTCTCTCACAGTTTAGTATCAACATGTACCAAAACAAGATATATGCATCTCCAACTCTCGAGATAACACTGCCCAAATAGATGAACTTTTTGATTTGTTCAAGATCTGTATGACGTTGATGGGGAACTGGGGAACCTGCACCTGATATGCATAACTTTGAGGGCGTCTTCATCCGCCATCTCGCGTATACATTTCATTGTATTTCAGAGTAGTTATATGTCGTTGGCGAAATCCAACTCTTTTTTGTTTTATGCCATGGAACCCGAATGCAGGTTGTTTAATGTATTTTGATCACATCGTCGATGGTTATAAGAAAGAGAAATTGGAAATAATGCACCCTAATTTCATATTCGTCTCGATGAAGCAGAATTCCACCATCTGTTGTGCCACAACAGCTTGATTTGCTTTAGACATGTCGCTGAATCTGGACACATTTTTGCGAGATGCCTTATTTTCTCTTGATATTTTCCAGAGTGATTCCGATGGACGCTATCAAACTTTTTTTTTTAATCTACAAAACTGATCAACATCCTTTGTTGGTATATTATTCCAGGCATTTCAGTGCTTGATTTACCTTTTCGGAAGCAATCGAGGAACACTAGTATAATTTAAAAGGGAAACTCTCATAATTTTTCAAATTTTACTTATTGACATACGGTATATATTCTGCGTAAAAAGTTATAATAGTAAACATTATATCATTTTTTATTTAAATGCTTAGAAAATTTTATATTTAATAAATTAGACAGTAAATTCGCCACGCCTTCTAAAAAACGGGGTTCTTTGAGATTCTATTTTTATCTTAGGCATACGTCACTTCCATCAACAATACTGAAAGGAATACTAGATTTAACCAATCGTATCGCTTCTTTCTTACAGTAGCTGTCAGGCTCTTAGGCTTAGTGACGGTATAGTCCAGAGCTATGTTATAGTTTTTTATATATATATATAGAGAGAGAGAGATGTAAAAGCATTAGGATAACCAACTCGAGAAAAAAATAACATTTTCATCTAAACCTCTCCCTATCCCAAGAAGTAAATATATCGTGTGTCTGACTGATTCGAACAAACTGGTCAGTGTAAGGCTAGTCTAGAGTAGTCTAGACTACGTGTAGTCGGTCATGACAAGACAACCAAGCGATAATGTTTGTTGTGCATTAAGTGGTCAGGCGAGAAAATATACACTGCCGTGGTTAGTCAAGCATGTAAATCTACTTTCAACATGCATTTTTTTCTTTGCTTACAATATTTAGATCTAAATGCATAGACGAAGGTATATTTCTTTTACGAGAATGTAAACTTGACTGTTTGGCTTTCCGTTATTCACTAGGTACTAGGAGTAGTATAGGATTTGTGTATCTGTTCGTGATGTCACATTGAAACTCCGTGAAAATCTGACCGTTTTTGGATGCGCAGAAAAATTACGTCAGAAAAACATTAATTACTAAGTTATTCTTGCAATTTAAAAAATAAGAATAACATATTCATTATCTGTAAATCAAAACACATATTATATCAAATATTGTCAAAACCATGAGAGTTTCCCTTTAAAACCTTTTCAATAAGGAGCTCTTAAATAATCTCTAATTAAAAAAATATAGATAACTCATTGTTTCTCAATTCAATAATTTTTCATTTTTAATCTATGTAATAGCTATTGATACAATGTCAAAAACAACATTTTAAAATAGAATCGAAAACTATATCTTCGTATTTAACCTATTTTTATAACTTTAGGGAGGTAACGATGTTTATTTACAGGGATATTACAAGTACATAAAACAACATTTATCTTAAGCACTGTCTCTATATATCGGCTATGAGTGGAACTTATTCTCTTCTTTCTCAGTCTGGTTTCTGGCAGTGCGCACCTTCTGCATTATCTTGAAGGGCGGTGTGCATGGTAGGCATAGACATAAATATATATAGACTGGCCAATTAGAGAGTTCCCTATAAACATGCCCATTAGGGGCCAACATCAGTTTTGATTAGGGTTATCCCCCTTTGCCCTAATTGCAGCCCTAAATAGCCCCTATGGTGCCCTAATGGGCGCGGGTACTGTTTGCACATTGGCGCAATTAGGTTTCCATTAGGGCCCAATATGGGCAGCCCTAATCGTACCAATGTGGGCCCAGAATGGGTAAAACCACATCCGGATTAATTGGGGATTTCCCGAATCGCGCCATAATCAAGCCCATACTAGCCCCAATGGTTTAGTAACTGAGATTTTCATTGGGGTTCAATTAGGGAAAAACTTTATTATACCCTTATGGTTCCGTTACTAGCCCTAATGGTTTAGTAAATACTGTATTATTAGGGTTTAGTTAGGGATAACCCTTATTGTGCCAATATCGTTCCAATGCTGGCCCTAATGGTTTATTAACTGAAATATTTATTAGGGCTCAATTAGGGATAACCCTTATTGTGCCAATATCGTTCCGATGCTGGCCCCAATGGTTTATTAACTGAAATATTTATTAGGGCTCAATTAGGGATAACCCTTATTGTGCCAATATCGTTCCGATACTGGACCCAATGGTTTAGTAACTGAAATATTTATTAGGGCTCAATTAGGGATAACCCTTATTGTGCCAATAGCGTTCCGATACTGGACCCAATGGTTTAGTAAATGAAATATTCATTAGGGCTCAATTAGGGAAAACCCGTATTGTGCCAATGTAGTTCTGATGCTGGCCCCAATGGTTTAGTAATGTATTTTTCTTTTTTATGTAGATGGTGTATTATGCTCTATGTTCAGATGCAGCTCAATTAGAATGAAAAAACTTTTTTTTTTTAATGCTATCATGCACTGGTGTCAACATATTTGCACGGTCTAATCATTCATTCTTAAATTAAACTTAGACAAGTAGGACACATTCTAATCATTCATTCTTAAATTAAACTTACACAACTAGGCAACATTTTTTTTTTAATTTTTATTCATGGAATAATAAACTAACACAAAGAGAAATATAACAGCACAAACAATATATTAAGACATCATTATCATTCAATTCTTAGCATTCTTTACAGACAGGCTTCAAGGCTGGCGGCAATAATTTCAACATCAGTAAAGCGATCATATGTTGACTTCCACACAGCAGCTGAAACAAACAAAATAATAATGACTAGTTGACCGGCGGCATAGCATATGCCGCTATTTACCAGGGCCGGCGACCGCAGTGGGGCCCGCATTTCATAGGACACGCAATTTTATAGGACCCGCTCTAATTTAAAGTGTAAAAATTATTAAATTAAGCCATTTTATTACTTACAACAGATTCCCCGCGCCATCCTGTCGATTTAACATCCCTATAATTATTTGTCTGTTAAGCTATTGCTTTAAAAGAAATCAAACACATTTTTAACAAAATATAGTCATTTTGTCTCTCTAACCTTGCTAATGCTTTTTTTTTTCCACCACAATTGTCCACAAACACTCGTAATAAAGGTCTTTTGCAAGTTAATGGATTTTTTTATAAAGAATTATAAACCATTTACGCTCCAGAAAACTTTTCTCTTAGACTATTAAATACATAAATAATTCGAGTTTTAAATATGGTTCTAATTTTTCGCATTATAAAATAAGTAAAAGAGAATTAATGGAGCTAAAAATAGATTACTCGTTGTTGTTGTCTGACCTAATTCTTTGTGAATTTATAATAATGATTATTGGTCATGCAACAAATCTACCTTAATCTAGCTGTAATAATAAAAAATCAGACCATTAAATAACATGAAAAAAAAGCTGAAGATATTGGGCTCAACCCATGAAAACATTAAGAAACTGGAACAGACACAAAATAGAGCAGTGAGATTCATAACAAATGAATATTGACATTTGACTTTAGTAAAATCACTAAATTTAGAAAGTCTTCAAGATAGAAGACTCAAAAGTAAAATAGCAATCTATATAATATTCCTCAAAGTAATAGAAAAAAGTATCTAGGTCAAACGAGCAACAACACACAAGTCTATTTTTAGCTCCATTAATCATTTTTTAACACAATCGCTTTACTTATTTTATATAATGCGAAAAATTAGAACCATATTTAAAACTCGAATTATTTATGTATTTAATAGTCGAAGAGAAAAGTTTTCTGGAGCGCAAATACTCTATAATTCTTTAGAAAAAAATCCATTGACTTGCAAAAGACCTTTAATACGAGTATATGTGAACAATTGTGGTGGAAAAAAAAAAAGCATTAGCAAGGTTAGAGAGACAAAATGACTATATTTTAAAATGTTAAAAATGTGTTTGATTTCTTTAAATTAGAGCGGGTCCTAAACAATTGCGGGTCCTATGAAATGCGGGCCCCACTGCGGTCGTTATAAATGACTATATTTTGTTAAAAATGTGTTTGATTTCTTTTAAAGCAATAGCTTAACAGACAAATAATTATAGGGATGTTAAATCGACAGGATGGCGCGGGGAATCTGTTGTAAGTAATAAA
>JADKLZ010001913.1:12534171-12563115 GCA_021533235.1 Biomphalaria straminea
CGGGGAATCTGTTGTAAGTAATAAAATGGCTTAATTTAATAATTTTTACACTTTAAATTATGACATGAAAATTTGTGAATTGCAAATGTGTGTACTTTATTTTATGTCTATAAATTTTGTTTAATCTCTAAGACTGAAGATCATGCAATTTTTTAAATTTTTCATAATTCGGAAATCCGAATACAATAAATATACATGTTTTCAAGTTACATGAAGTTACTTCCTTTTTCCAGTCTATATTTATTTATGTCTATGGTTATAACACTATCAATAAATTAGCTTACAGTAGGCTATTATTGTTTGACAAGTAGAAACAAAATAAACAATAATCGTTTGATTTCTTAGGGGGGTGATTTTTTTCCTTCGAAGGGGGGTGACACTCAAGCTTACCGCACCGGGTGATACCGACTCTAGAGATGCACTGCTTATGACAACAAGGTCACAAAGACAGTTTCTGTGGTAACAAACTCGAGATCGGCCCCCGGGTAGGTAAAAAGGCAGCCTTCAATATTTTCAGAAAGAATATCAGAATGAAATTCTATCAAAGGCAGATGACAGAGAAGAAATAAAGTTGACAGAACTTGTGTGGTACCCCAACTGTCCAGCAGACCAAGGGTGAAAGAGAAGGTGAAGCTGGACGTGAACCTGGCCTGATGTCATATAATGAGTATATAATTGATAAAATTCTTTTGTAAAGGGTCAATCTCTAATTCATTGCCTAAAAAAATCATTTCCGTAAGAAATTAAATAAAAATTGATGTGGCGGTATATGGTCTCGGTAGTGCCACCGTACAGTGGTTAAATATGAAAAACTCCTAATTGTTTTAAATTATGTTCCGCTTATATGCATCTTATTCTTAAATAGTTTTTTTTTCTTGGAAAAAAGTAAACTTTTTTATGTTTAAATGTAGTAGTAAGTATGACAGAACTTACTTAACGTAGAAATATAACTGTAAAAATAATTTTTTTGACAAAAAATCTAAAATCGTTTGCATAAATGTGTTAAAAATATGGCACAAAGTCATCTCCCTTACTAAATAAGTTCCGTATTTGTTACAAATAATAGTGAATAGTTTTAAAATTGGTGTATTTTCAAGTTTACGATATCTAAACGAGACAGACAGACAAACCATACAAAACTAATAGCGTCTATTCCCTTCTCGGCGGCTGCTAAAAAAAACACTATAAAGTCCTGAAGACTTCCCATAGTGCTATTGTCCTGACTAAATGTTTTACATACACTT
The DNA here is from genome assembly GCA_021533235.1 of Biomphalaria straminea. NCBI lineage: Eukaryota > Metazoa > Mollusca > Gastropoda > Planorbidae > Biomphalaria > Biomphalaria straminea. The sequence continues at coordinate 12,535,416 of JADKLZ010001913.1, forward strand.
CATAGGAGATAAGGGTTTTTAAAGTAGCTTTGTTGATATTATTATTTATCATCTCATCTCGTCTGTTCCTTGACCATCGTCGTAGGGATACTGTATGACCAGTTCCCTCTACTTTTACCGGTCAGCAGCTGATTTTAGCAGGCTTTCAAGTGAGAAGTCGGTCCATTCTTTTACTTTATCCAGCCAGCTTTTCTTTTGACGACTGCTCTCGTCGTGCTCCCTTCACGCAACCCTATTCGAGGACCGCTATTCGCGAAAAACCGCAAGCTTTCTATCACACCTTTGCATTTTATTTTCGTTATTTCCACGGAAGGCCGCAGTCTACATATAAAGAACATTTTTTTAATAAATTATCACGAATTCTATATTTATAAAGCAATATTGTCTTTTATAAATCTAGATCATAGACATAAATAGATATAGACTGGAAAGAGGAAATAACTTCATGTAACTTGAAAACTTGTATATCTATTGTATTCGGATTTCCGAATTCTGAAAAATTGAAAAATTGCTTGATCTTCAGTCTTAGAGATTAAACAAAACTCATAGACATAAATAAAGTGCACAAATTTGCAAGTCACAAAATTTCGTTTCATAAAACTCTTTTATCGGCCAGTCTATATTTATTAATGTCTATGATCTAGATCTATTGTAATTTCGCTACACTCAAAATTGATCAAGTAAAGGATCACGAAAAATAAAACTAAATTGATATATCTTTCTTTTTCTGTAAAAACAGAATATCAAGATAAATTTAGAAATAGGAACGTAAATGTATACGAAAGGCGAACTTTTTGTTGGCGGCGTGGGGTGGAGGGAGGGATAAGCAGGCCTAAAAGTGATACTAAATTAACGGGCTTAAAATAAGAGTGCGTGTATGTGTCGAGGATGCATTATCATTATGAGCGGGTCTTTCCAAATCAAGTCAAAAGTCTATGTGGGAGAAATTATGGTGCGCAGATAAAAAATTAATTCTACTGATGGGAGACTTCAACGCCAAAATCAATCCCAACCCAACTGGCTTTCAATACGTAATGGGACCATATGGCTCTGCAGAAGACATAAAGTGATAAAGTCGAACGCTTGATTTCTCTCTACGCATCCAACAGCCTTTCAATCGGAAACACATATTTTAAGCACAAACAAATAGGTCATCTGAGTCATCTGATTCTGTGGCCTACGGTTAACGAGGGTGTCATGTGGCCAGCACAACAACCAACCGCCTTTAATTTTCCCCAACTAATGTCAGGTTCCCATTAGAGCTATGTGGACTCAGAGGCGCCCAAGGATCCAGAAATAAAAATCCCAGTCTTCACCAGGATTCGAACCCGGGACCCCCGGTTCAGAAACCAAGCGCTTTACCGCTTAGCCACCGCGCCTACCACAAACAAATACAAAAAAAAATAAAAAAAATGGCGATCATCAAATGGAGAGACCTTCAACGAGATAGATTACATTTGCATCTCCAAACGATGGAGGTCATCTCTATTAGACAGGCGGACCCGCAGAGGAGCGGATAATAGCTCAGACCACTATCTTGTCAGTGGCAAATGTAAGCTCCGACTGAAGAAGTCATCGGAAGGAGGCGAGGTTCATATAAGGAACGGTGGATACAAGACAGAACATGGAAATTGATCGATGAGAGGAAAAAGGGCAAACTTAGACGAGATCAGAAAAATGAAACACAGGGTCGCAGCCTAGCGGAAGAAGCTTATAGGGAAGCAAATCTGAAAGTAAAGAAAAGCTGTTGGCGAGATAAATGTGACTGGATTGAACAGAAGGGTCAAGAGGCACAAGCAGCTACAAGTAGAAATGACACAAAAACTCTACATCGTATTGTCCATGATCTCACTGGAGCAAAGAGTGAACATGGAGCACCGATAAAAGACAAGCAAGGCAAAACTTCGCTAACGAAAGAAGAGCAGGATGTAAGATGGCTAGAGCACTTTAAAGAGACCCTTAACCAACCTTCGCCAAAACTGACTTACACATTCAAAGAGCCCTCTCCGGACAATGATCTCAAGGTAAAGACAGACCCAATAACTGCAGAGGAAGTTACCATGGCCATTGCAGTGCTAAAAAACAACAAAGCACCAGGGCTATACATGGTGTCAGCAGAAATGCTAAAACATGGAGAACAGTGCATTGTTAACAGAATGACTGATCTCTTGGACTTCGCCGATGACGTTGCACTACTCGGGGCTACAAATAAATGCATACAAGAAATGACGGAGAGCCTAGATAGAGAGGCACCCAAAATTGGCCTCCGCATAAACTTGGATAAGACAAAAATTTTGCGAGTGGGATATAAGACAAAGGGTACCCCCGTCAGACTTGGCGAGTCAAAGCTTGAATTGAAGAGTTGGACAAGTTCACTTACCTTGGCAGCATCATAACAAATGATGGGGATGCCTACCATGATGTAGCGTTCCGAATAGGAAAGGCAGGAAGCATTTTCCGAAATTTGGACAAGCCAAGCCATTGGACTCGAGACAAAAATACACCTTCTCAACACGATCGTCATTCCAACTGCAACATATGCATGTGAGACACGGAAGTCATCTGTCAAAATTGAGAAGAGACTGAATGTGGCTCAACAAAAATGGCTGAGACGGATTTTGAGACTCAGTTACACAGATTGGGGTCTCAAACAAGGAAATCCTATGCCGAACTGGGAGTCGAACACTTAGTGAGGTGTTGACAGAGCGTCTCATGAGGTTTGCGGGACATGTTCTACGACAAAATGAACTACCAAGAATTGCGATGACATGGAGGCCATGACTAGGAAAGCGCAGGGACGTTCTCGTATAACTTGGCGTCATACCTTCATGGAGGACCTCAGAACAGTGGGCACCAGGAGGGAGGAGGCTTCAGACATTGCCAATGACAAATCTTTATGGAGACAGCTTGCCGCCCAATGCGTCGAACGGCTCGAGAGGACCTAAGTCTAAGTAAGTAAAGTAAAAAAAAACAACACAAAATGAGGGGTCCAGAGAGAGAGAGAGAGAGAGTGAGAGAGAGAGAGTGAGAGAGAGAAAGAGAGAGAGAGAGAGAAAGAGTGAGAGAGAGAAAGAGTGAGAGAGAGAGAGCGGGACGTGAAATTGCATTGTAACAGTTACACAAATTTAGGTGACCATATAAGATAAGAAGAAAGCGGGACACATGTTGATCATGGGTAAGAACAGGCTTATAGGCCTACTTATATTTTTCTAGTATTATTTCAACAAAATAGACGTTATTACATCACAACGTACACACACACACACAATGTAGGTTTTCTGCATGAAGTAGCCTATTGTCGCTATGCTGTGTACAAACTGCAGCCACAATTCAGTACACGGGTTTTCAAAGAAGCTTTTGATTACGATAGGACACCACTCTTGTGTAAAAGTCTATGATCATTGGCGTAGCTAAGGAGGAGGGGGGAGAATTTGAAAATTCCCCCGGGCCCCCACTTGAGGGGGGCCCCCAAATGAGTGTTTTTTTACATTAAAAATTAAGTATTACGCAAAATGTAGGGCCCCCAAACGATGGAAATTTTCAAGCTACGCCCCTGCCTATGATTTCAAAGCAGGATATTATTTAAATAGTCTTTCCATCGAAGTCTTCAGAATTAACCACCGGGTCTGTTTATAGCTCGAGTTCCGCTATATTATAAATCGACGAATTTGTTTTTTTTTTTTTTTATATTTATTTCCCGCGAAGGATGGCGCAAAGAATTATCATCAGGGGAACGTTTTCACTTTATTGTGAGCTCGAAGCATCAGTGAACGCTGTCGAAAACAGGACATCACTAGCCAGCTTCTTTACTTCTTTCATTGTATGGGGACCAAACCTTTAGTAATGATTGCTTCACATTTGATTGAAAACTGTTACAATTGAAAAATATATGATAGAAAGTGGGCTGCTATCTATTAGTATGTTGTATCAGAAGTACTTAATGGAGTCTTATAAGATTAAGAACAATTATTTAAAAAAGCGTGACATCAATCGACTTTTAAAAAATGAAAGCCGGACATTGGCAGTCCCGCCGGACATTGGCAGTCCCGCCGGACATTTAATGAAAAGCGTGAGAGACGGTTCAAAGCGGAACTGTCACGCTTGAGTCGGGACGTCTGGTTATCTTATCTTATCTTATACAATACAGACGTTACTTAAAAAAAAGAAGATGATTACGTCCTATGCGTCATGCATTCAGTCATGCATATTATTATTATTGCGTATTATTATTATAGCTTTTATATAGCGCTGCTTTCTCTAAGACTGAAGATTATGCAATTTTTTAAATTTTTAATAATTCGGAAATCCAAATTCAATAGATCTACTTGTTTTCGAGATACATAAAGTTACTTCCTTTTTCCACTATAGATCTAGATCTATTTATTTATGTCTATGGGTCTATGATACAAAAAAAAAAAAAAAAAATGGGAACTGCTGGCTGATCTAGAATAGATCTCCTAGTCTAGATCTGGCTAATAAAACGAAAGTAGGGACAAAATGGCTTCCAATTCTTACAGAATATTGAGGTCATTAGCAAGAGAACTAAAGTTGATTTACAAAAAGGTAGAACTAGATCTAGATTAATTTTGCATGCATTTTATGTAGATCTAGATCTACTTTAACATTCTTTATTGTTTACTATTGACTATTGTATTGTAGAAACTTTAGAAAAACAGTGTGGTGTGAGACTTGAAATAAGTTCAAGTTGAAATTGAAGAAAACTCATCACTCATTGACTCTTTGAGTTATTCACTCTAGTGTGTCTCACTAGTCACAGTGTGTGGTCGTATTCCGACTGGTAATCATTGTTATTCATAATCTGTAAAGAGTGTATAATCATAAAATCATATAGTCGTATAGATCTAGATTCTAGTGTAATTGTAAGGTGAGTTGTGAGAGTGAGTATTCATTCAAGACTGTTCAATTCAAATGAAAATAAAAACTATAATTTAGTCTAGAGTAAGGGACGGATGTCGGCCACGCTAAGCCAATCTCCGGCCATTTTTAAGTTTCAAAATTCATAACTTTGAAATGGTCTAACCTATAAAAAAACGGAGGGTCTCAATGAATTCGTCGTTCTTTTGTCTATAAAAATAGCTTCTTTGCAATGTATCACTACGCATAGTTAAAATTAGATCTAATGTGAAAAGGGGGTAGGGTCGTTTTTCTGATCGGAAAAGTTATCGGCATGTTTTTTGTCTCTGTAAAAGTTGTGGGCCGGTTTGGAGATTTATCGGCCACATCAATGGAAATATATGTAAAACATGTTATTATTAAGACATTTCATCCTTAATTTTATTTTTTTGTACATTAGCGTAACGACACAAGCCATATTGTCACTTTTCCCACGCTCCACGCTTTCATTCTCGGCTTGTAACTGACGTCACACCTTGGCCATTACTTTGGGCCTAGCTAGGGAAAAAAATCGCCTCTGTTATGGGGGAGAAGAGGAGGAGTATACTCTCTCTACTGTACCTTATTGTCTCTACGGGGCACTTTTTTTCCCCGTAGCACAGCTCTCACTAGCGCAGTGTGTGCCTGTCTCACCTTAGCCTTTTTGGTACCAGTCGATCGATAATCGCTAGTCTCCTGCTCTCACCTGTTTTTTTTTTCCTTAGAGCGTCTCCACTCTTATGGTATGCTTGGGAGACATGGAATAAAGGGGATTTGGGGGGAGGCTTCATACTCTCTTTTGATTTTAACAATCTCTTAGACCACACATAGCATAGTGTGTATTTATCTAATTATCACAAGCCCAGTGCACGTTGATGTTTCACAGAAAGGCCTTAAGCGCACCTGGTCAATCAATAATGTAGGCTCGAGGTCTACAATGATTTTGCTATTGTGACTTATTTTTCATCAGCCTATTGATGCTGGTTTAGTAATGAATGGTGACGTGCACAGAAGTGCCATAACATTTGTACATATTAGTTGCATTTTAAATGGTTTAAAATAAATTGTTATACGTTTTGCATATACGCGATCTTAAGATTTTTTTTATAAATATGTTATAATTTTTTTTTTAGTGAAACACGTAACAAACACATACAAGAACACATACATAACTTAAATATACATTTTGTACTATATTATTTTGACAAAATACAAAGTTATTTCATTAATTGTTAAAAAAAAAATAAAAAAAAAATAATAATTTCCCCTCCTTTGCAGCGTCAAGTTATTTCCCTTTGATGACTTGCTTCATATGTTTTGATGGTAAAACTTGTGGGCCACCCCCTATTTACATATTTAATTGGGAAAAGAGAGTCTGGGTTTTGAAAATTATTTGTTTCTGTGTCTATTTAGAAGCATTATATCTGGGTTTTAAGTGGCTGATGGATCTAGGGGCTTAAAAATCGTCTTAGCTCGAGACCCTATCTCGTTCTTCCCATTGGGAGAAAAAAAGGTCAGTTTTACAGTAGTCTACTTTGAACCCAAATAAAATTACTTTCTCTCAATGAAAAAGGGAGCTGTACGTGTCAGAAGTGTGACAAAATAGTCCATGCGCAATATTTAAGAGGAAGTTGGGCTGTAAACATTCTAATAACGAAGATTTTATAATAATAAAGTGCGGTGACCGATATGCAAGACGAAACCCGGGTGGCCGACACCCGTTCGTTACTCTAGATCCAAATGATAAGTAAAAAAAAAATTAATGATTACCGAGCCGCGAGCGAGTCAGTCTCAGGCGACTCACTCACTCAGGGCTCCGTTAATTTTTCCTTTTGACTTTGAAAAAGCATTTTCATGATTTTGTATATTCAATTACAATGTCAATATAACTTGTATTATAATTTAATATTAGATCTAAATTTAATTAGATTCATGATAGATCTGATAAATATAACTCATTTTATTTATAAGCTGATCTAGAATAATCTAGAATCTAGATCCTCCAGTAGACTGAGTAGAGCCTCTAACTCTAAATCTAATCTTAATTCTAGATCTATATTCTATATTATATTTAATTTAGTCAATTACACTTTGATTTACAATGACATGTAATGGGTATGATGTTTCTTAAATTAAAATGAAAGAGTAAGATTACCTACATGTCTAGTTTTGTAAGTTTACTTTAAACATATAATTTGTCCATCATGGTTCGATAATGACCATGTTTGTCATCCAGGGGGGCTAAGGGCTTTGCACTGGCTCTGGGGTTTTCTGCATCCTCATGTGGCTAGTGATACCTATGTGAGCCCAGAAGGCAAATGTTCAGCTGCACACTGGACAAATCATTCCAGCTGGAGCTATTTTCATTGGGGGAGATTTGGGTTGCCCCTTAGAGCAAGCAGTGAACACAGTCCAGACATTCTGACATATAAAATGATGGAAAGACCAATTCAATCACTCACTCGTATGGGCAGGGTTTAATCCACGAAAGTGGAGTGGGCAGATCTTTTTTTTTTATAGCCACCAGTTTAGAGCCCGCAAATTTTAATGGCTTGACCCTTCACTAGTCTCCAGGGCGGCGGATATATTACTGGATCAGAAACTTCCTACAAGAGCGTACAATAAGAACAAGGATGTACAGAAAAGTCTCAGGGGAAATGACCCTTCAGCACGGCCTCCCCCAGGGTTCCGTCCTGTCATGCGTCCATTTCACAGCCTTGATAAATGACCTACCAGCTCAGCTTAAATGCCAAAAGCTGCTATATGCTGATGATATTCTCCTTTGGAAATCCGCAAGGAGCGCAACCTCTATACAAAAAGTGTTGCAAGAAGATCTCCATACGCTCTGCTCATACACACAAAAATTGAGGCTAGAAATAAACACCTCCAAGATGGTCTATTCCCTGTTCACGCTCGGGACTGGCATTCTCGAACAACCTTTCCGGCTCTCCCTTAACGGAGTGGCTCTCAGCAATGAAACGGTACCCAAGTACCTTGGTGTAACTTAAGATCGCAAACTAAAAATGTGTGAGCACATCCAGGATGTTGCAAGAAAGGCCTCAGGGAAACTTTGCATTGTGCAGAAGCTGGCATCCACGAAGTGGGGAGCCCAAGCAGACATGCTCAGATCCCTGTATTTAGGACTACAGCCTATCTGTGTAAATTTATGGCTCTAGGACAGCTCTTGAACAACTTGATAAAATACATTCCCAAGCACTAAGATTTGTCTATGGAACCTTTAGGACAAGCCCAGTATATGCGGCTGAAATAATGGCTAATGTAGGTCCACTAAACCTTAGAAGAGAAAGGTCAGTACTGACCTGCTTTGAGCGGTATAAAAGGCTAGAGGGATACCTCCCATCTAGAAAATTAGTGGATAGTTGGAAATGCAGAAGACGTATCCATATGCAGTCTTTTATGTATCATGCCACTAGACTATCTGATAAAGCTGGCCTCTCCACCAACCGCCAAAACATTCAACGTTTTCATCCCCTTCCCCCTTGGTGTTGCCCAATGACCCCAGACATGCTCTGTCATGTGCTTCTGTCTCCGAGGTGGCAGGATAATGCTGAAGGCTTTCAGAGAAGCTTTGAGGCTGTCCCTGAAGCATTTTCTTTGTCCACCTTGTGAGCGCTTTCCTTCCCTTGGCCATACAGGAGTAGTTTAGGGATGCAGCGGTCTTCCATTCTGCAGATGTGTCCTGCCCATTGCAGCTGGGACTGCATCAGGATTGTGTGCTTTGCAGGTCGCTCTTCAAAGGACTTCAGTATCTGGTATTTTTTCTTGCCGTTTATTTAAAGGTTTAACTTATTTAGTGTACGATTGTATTTACCCACCCACAGGCAACTAATACACTTGAGTTGCTTCCTATAGTTTTAAATAATAGTTTTAATAGTAATAGAGGGCATTGCAAGAATCTATTAACTTGGGCTCTGCAATTTGTAAGACCAGCCATGCAGGTAATTAGAAAGTATTAGATTAATCATTGATCTCTATTGAAATGCTGAAGAATAGCTAAGATTTTCATGTTTGTATTGTTATGAATATGCTTGTTTATATTAATTTGCTTATTCTCATGTGAGAAGTGTACTATCAATCTTCTGTCTTGACCTCAAGTAAATGTCCTGTAGTTATAGTCATTCAGTATAACGAAGCTTTAAAATGTGAGACCTTTTGCACATCATTGTATTTACATTTCTGTTGTTGTTTTTGATGGATTTGTGTATAATTAAACTTAATAATTAAACATGGGTTTAATTTTGTGAAGATGTTTTTATCATATTGATAGTCATACATGTTTGTACATGTAAACTCATGTGAGAAGTGTACTATCAATCGTCTGTGTATTGATCTCTAGTAAATGTGTAGTTATCGTCATTCTTTGTAATGAAGTTTTAAATTTTCAATACAGTTTTGGTTCTTATTTAAGTAGTACATGTATGTTGTGAAATTCTTGAGAGTTGAGAATTTCCTTTCATGAAAAAAAATTTGCATTTTAATTATTGCTTTCTTTTTTTTTTTTCTGAGTACTCACAATAACGTCAGTATTACTGCACTTGAAATAGAAAATTACCAGTATATTATGTTCATTTGCATTGAGCTCCATTCTTTATTAAGAAATGAATTTTAATTCTTGGTTTACATTAGTTTTTTTAAATTTAGAATTAAAAAAGCATAATTTAAAAAAAAAATAATTTTAAAAGCTTCAACTCACTCTGTCTGGTAAAAAGTTTGTGCACATCATTTCTCCCACACCCAATTTCGAATCAAGCTGAAAGTTTGCATAATTATTTCTTTGACCTGACATTACAAGAATCAATATAAAAAATTAACCAATTAGTTTGTAACTATCAGTAATTATTTATTTTGTTTGGTATTTTGAACAAAGAAATATTACTTGACTGATGTGGTGGTTCAATTAGCCCCCTTTATATTTTGTAGGTCACTGCTGTAAAGTTTTAAGTTAACAATAACTAACTATAAAAAAAAAACTCTAATTTTATAAGCAATTCACTGGCAGAGTAGTTAGTGTATTGGCCTGAGAAGGCCTTAGTCCTCGTGTTGGCATTCAAGCCATTCACCTTTTTTTTATAAATGCATTTAAAAAGCAATCACCCAGATACCCCATTCTTTCTCCCCCTACCCCTTTCCAACTCGTCCAAGTATTTTTTTAGGTTTTTCTTGCTATAATCATTTCATTCTGTGAGTAGTCCTAGCCAAGTCTTATAATAAAATTAAATTTTTTAAATCCATTTTTTTTTCAAAATGTGTATGTGTGTTCGTATGTGAATGTTGTTTGAATTTTTCATCAGTATTGTTTTTGTACAATAATTACGCTGATTTTGTCAATTGTAATCAAACTGAATTTCCATTAGATTGGATCAATAAAAATTATCTTATCTTATTCATCAGAAAGATATGTGTGAAGTACCAGTTTATGCCTACGTTCGAGAACAATTTAGAAACTTCCAGGTGACTGGCGAAAAGATGTGTAGGGCCAGACAGGAAGCTGAACATTTGGCTCAAACATATCTGTGCTATTTAGAAAGCACCAGACATCATGAGGTAATACTCCATTTCAGTTTACTGGGCTAGTTGGTCTTTTTTTAGTCCTTTAAAAATTCAAGGACTATTGTATTGTTTGTGTGTATTTTTTTATTGAATTAAAACCCTTAGAAAAGAAGGCTTCTTTCATTTTTAAATTCTATTGACTATATAACAGAAAACCTTAAAGTTAAAATTTCATAAAAGAAATAGATCTATGTCTTTACTGTCACACAATCTAGGTGTCAAGGTCTCATGCATTTGAATAAGTAAGTAATCTACCTCAAATTAAGTCTGAGATGATAATCATACTGCTGTAATGTGTGTCGAGGTCTTAGTGTTTGTAAAATGTTTACGGTTAATTGGTTAATTAGTTTAGAGAAAATACTATAACTTGCTTAAATACTGCTAATAATAGACATTGGAATTTTCATAGTACCTAAAATAGATTTCCAGCCAGTTCTCAGCATTTGTTGAAATGAAGATTAAGAAGGGTATTCAAACAAATGGGAAGAATAAGCATTCATTGAGTGTTTCAAATACGTTTTTTAGCGGTCCCTCCAAAGGGGTAAAGACGCCATTAGTTTTATGTGAAATGTCTGTTCGTTTGTCCGTCTGCCCCATTTAGATCTCGTAAACTAGAAAAGATATTGAAAATCCGACATCATGATATTTTAAACCTTTTAAAGTTCTAATGCAATAGTTACTTTAATTTTTCTAAAAGTGAAAATTTTAATTTTTATAATGTACTATGCAAGCAGTTTTTTCATAAAAATACACCATTTTTACAACTATTCACTATTAATAGTAACAAACACTGGAGGCTATTTATTCAGGTAGATGTCAATTAACCACATTTTTAACACATTAATGCAAACTGTTTTAGATTTTTTGTCAAAAAATTTTTTTTTATAAGAATGTATTGCTAAGTTATGTAAGTTCTGTCATACTAACTACTACATTTACTGTCTTTGTAACCTTTTTATGTCTACTTTTGTGAATCTACAAGTGAGAAATACAAGTGTTTTATTTTATAAAGAGGATTTCTGTTTCATCACTTAAATATCTCTGGCTAGGATCCTTCTCTCTAGCTCTGCAGTCAGCATCCAAGACTCACAATCACATAAAAATGTGGTATGACCAGGGAGCGCATCAGTCTGATTTTATTGTCGAGGTCTATGCCTTTGTCTTTTCATTTTGTTCTGAATTTTGCAAGTGCTGCTGTGGACTGCGCCATAGAACATGCCTGTTCACAAATTGTCTACTTATACTGACCATTGGGAATTTCATTTAGACATGTCCTGGTCATCAGCCATATGTGAAAGTGAACTATTTTGGATAAAACTAATGATGGGTTTTAATTTGTATGAATTTGTGTATATATACACATACAGATAATGAATCAGAAATCAAATTAAATTCTAGTAAAGGTATAGAATGTAGGCTGTAGTATTGTTTTACTAAGTTGTACAATTTTATTATTGCTTATTTCCCTTATCCTAACTGGTTCTATCTGCTCATTACATGATTATTTCCCTTTCCTTATCTAAACAGGCTATATCTGCTCATTACAGAGGTAAAGGAGAGAGAAGTGTAGAGAGCAGTGCAAATATTGTTGGCTTAAAGCTGCCCAAGTTGTACAGTGAAGAAACAGCCCAGAAGTCACCTGAGCATTGATTTGTTCATTAAAAGATTCTGTTGAAACTTTAGTGTATATAGAAAAATTAGCACCTGCAATTGGATATGAATATTTTATATGTAAATAAAAACTGTTTTCTGCCTTTCTAATTTTGGTTTTTAAAACAAAAATTGTTCAAAACATCATTGGGAAAAACTATTTCTAAAAACAATGTTTTAACATTTAAAGATTCATCATATAGAGATTCCACATTTTATTTTATACCTTCTGATGTTTCTTAGTTAAGTGTATATCAAAACATGAGTCTGCCCATTAAAATTTGTGTATGAAATTAAATTATAAATATAAAGGGGAAAAAGATTACACTGAAAAATTCATTGCATTGGTGTGTTCTGTGTAGCTTTTACTTCATTCACCAATGCTAAACAAACACCCCTTAGATCACATGCATCCCCACAACTTAAGGCCTAATTTGTAAAACCAAGGAAATCAAATGTACAAATACATGGACATCACGTGACTATTAGTTTTTGTGAATGAGGTCCAATTAATTTTAGAAAATTAATCTAGTACTATCGGTACTAGTACTCTCATCTCATTTGCGTGGTAAGGTGACATGACAGAATAACCAAATCCCTCTTTCTTTCTCAGTCAACAGCTGTTTTTAGCAGGATAGCAAAACAGAGGCCAGTCAATTCTTTATACAGTGAGTTATGTCTTAAAATGTGACTGATCCAGTTTAGCTTTTTTCTCTTCACAGTATTGAGTCAGGAGTTCCTCCTATTTTCTGTACACTTTTCACTGTAGTTTCAACATTTAGAGTTCACTTTTTGTTCTTCATTCTCCCATTTCATTGAGGCTTAAATATTAAATGATAAAGTAAAAGTTTAAATCAAAATTTGACGCCCCAAAATGATGCAGAAATGCACACAATAGTTGTCAATGATACGGCTAGTTATAGAATCCTTTGACCCAGGAACAAAACAAGCAAAATATTTTTAAAACTTAAAAAGTTTATCTTAAGGAAAAGAACTGCAAAATCACTGTCATTAATAAGTTCCCCTTTTCAAAATTAATTAATTACCACTTATAGGATCTGTTGGAGGCGCTGTGGCTGAGCGGTAAAGTGCTTGACTTCCGAACCGGGGTCTAGGGTTCGAATCCTGATGAAGACTGGGATTTTTAATTTCGGGATCTTCTGGCACCTCTGAGTCCACCCAGCTCTGATGGGTACCTGACATTAGCTGGGGAAAAGTTAAGGCAGTTGGTCGTTGTGCTGGCCATATGACACTCTCGTTAACCATAGGCCACAGAATCAGATGATCTTAACATCATCTGCCCTATAGACCACAACGTCTGAAAGGGGGACTTTTTTTAAAAATAGTATCTGTCAACCTTCTTTCTCCATTCTTCTCTGCCATTTGCCTTTGATAGAATTTTATTATGATATTCCTTCTGAAAATAGGCCTATTGAAACCTGCCTTTTTATCTACCTGGGTGGACCACTTCTGATAGAATTTAATACCGATGTTCTTCTGAAAATGTTGAAACCTTATCTTATATGTTACAAACGTTACTTTAAAAAAGAAGATGATTACGTCCTACGCATCATGCATTTAGTCATGCATATTAACCAATGACCTAAACTCTGCCAAGTCACTGGTTTTCCTGGCTAGCTCAGGCAACCCATTCCAAGCTCTAATAGCGCTAGGGAAGAAGGAGCTTTTGTACAAATTTGTCCCAGCATATGGAACAAGGAATGTGTCTTTCTGAGTATTTTAATAAAATTTGTATTTCATTTGTTGATATGGTGCCCAAAGGTGCACGCGTTCAGTATAATAAAGGATCATTCTCTGCCATGACACTAATGGTTGTTTGTTTGTTGCTGTCTGTGAACCTAGATCTTAATTAACATGGTGGCAGCGGTGGGATTAATGATCAGATGTAATCATTAATCAGTATATGAAGGTTTGTTGTTAACAATAATAGATAGGCAACAATTACAGGGCTACGCCGTGCAATGGCAGCTAGAAATTTCCTTCCGACACCCGAGCCGCTCGAGGTAGAAGGTAACATGGCCGCTAATGGCAAAAGTTTCACCGGAGCTGGCGAAACTATGAGTTAGCAATCAGAAGAGGTCAGAGTGGCCACCTTTCTAACAAAAGCGATGGACGTGTATGAAGGTCTTGAAATGGAGAAAGTGATAGTGATCTCACATTGGAAAGGTGCAGAGACATTTGCAGAGCATACGAGACCGCCAACAAACAGTTGAGACAAATACAAGCCGACCCTCCAATCATTGATAAAGTATCAACACCCTCAAAAACAACCATTCAGAAAGGTAAATGCAGGTATTGTGGAAGGATTCGCGAATATATTTAGGAAAAGTGCCATGCATGGGGCAAAATGAGCATAGGGTGCAAGGGGAGACATCAATATTTTGCCGTTATATGCAAAAAGAAAATTCAGCAGGTGTCAGATAATATATCTAACGATGAAAGACAGCTGCAATCGGACACAAGAGATGAAGTCATGATGGTAAAAAATAAATGGTTGATGTCTTTAGAGAACCGCAAAACGAAAAGGATGACAGCAGTTATGACAGTGAATGGTCACAGTGTAAGGTTTCAAATGGATAGTGGAGCTGATGTAAATACCATACAGGAAAAATACGTAAATAAGAATCAAATAGAAAAGGCAACGCAAAAATTACTAATGTGGAATAAGACTGAAATAAGCCCCATAGGGAAAGCCACTCTAACGACGAGAAATGGGAAAACTAACGAAACATATGAGTTACAATGTATAGTTGTACCAAATAATCTAACCTGCCTTCTAGGTCATGAAACTGTGGGCTTGCGGCCCTAGAGCTATTTTTTATATATATGTATTTTTATTTTTTATAGGCCAGAGCTGTTTTATAAATTAACTTTTATATAGGTTAGGACTTGAGCTATAAAAGCTGATGTTTTCAATGCTTTTAGGACAGTGTCCATTGGTCTGTACGTCAGATCTATCTTTGTCTTTGTGGCTAGAGATCTTAGTGATCTAAAGAATTATTTTATTATTTCAATATTCTGTACCAGGACGGCGCGCCTGTAAGTCTATAACTATTTTATTTTGTATTTATAGTTTTAGATCTATGTGTAAATATATTTTATATTTCTTTTACTAGAAAGATCTGTTTCACTATGTGTAAATATTCTGTATATTTTAGTTTAGTTATTAATTAATAGCTGACAACACATGGGTATTTAAAGATGGCGGCGCCCAGGCCTGCAGTAAATTTCCAGATCTAGACTAATAGAATCTAATTCTATTATCTTGTATATTTATGTTTTTTTGTAATTTGTTACAGGCAATTATTACCCTGCTATTGCCCCTGCTGTAACCCCCGCTGTAACTCTGCTGTAATATCGCTGCTATAATTTAGTATTGTTGTCTTAGCTGCTGATCTAGTGCTAATTTGTTACTGTCACTGTTTAGATTTAGAATTTAGACTTACTTAGTTAGTCTGTTTCTGTTCTTGGTGAATAGTAAGGTCTAAGTCTAAGAAGGTTTCAGTTAGTTTTAACAGGGTTTTATGAGTTTATTTGAATCTAGGTAGAGTATTGTTATATTATACTAATTATAGGTCTAGACTAGTTTATCGTTGGGTTTAGTTTAGGTCTAGTTAAGTTAGTAGTTGTGGTTTAGATTTAGATCTATAGTTGTTTTGATTTGTTTGTATTATTAGGATAGTTTATTGTGGTTTGGTTAGTCTAGTTAGTATAGTGGTGTCAGATAGTTATCGGTTCGGTTAGGTTTTGTTTTAATTAGTAGTTTGGATTTATTTGGTTTAGTATTAGTTATTTAAGGTATATATTATTATTCTCTTTTTTATTTATTTTCATGTAAATAAAGTTTCATTTTGATTTCTGTAACTAAAGTAAAAGTTTCGTTGGTGCTTTCGTTTAGTGTAGCTTTAGTTATATTTTAGGTGTCATTAGGTAGTAATCTGGTCATTCAGACGAATCTCGTCCCCCGGTCACAGACTGGGGTGCCACAGAGTGAACCCACCCAGTAGCGTCACCATCTGGCTACTGATGTTAAATTAAATGTTAAGCTGAAATAAGCCTTAGTGCCACGAGAAGCTTACAAAACTTTAACAAGAATGAAGTTAATCAAAGTCAATAAAGATAGATTCAAAGCATCAGTAGTGAATAACCAAGAAGAAGACTGTGGTCCAAAGTTTACTGGTGATTTGGGTGACTTAGGAGAAGTGTCTTTAAAGATTGATAGCAGCATTAAGTCCAAGGTTCTGCCGTGTAGAAAGATCCCTAGTGCTTTACAAGAAAGAGCTAAGGAGGAGTTAAGGACCCTAGTGCAGAGAGGAATCATAGAACCAGTGATAGAGCCTACAGAGTGGGTGAGTCAGATGGCAATTGTGGAAAAAGCTAATGGAAACATCAGGATTTGCATAGATCCACAAGCCCTGAATAAAGTTTTACTAAGGGAATTCTATAATCTTGCTACATTAGATGACATATTGGCAGATTTGAACGATGCCAAAGTATTCAGCAAATTGTATGTGCAAGAAGCTTTCTGGCATGTCAGGCTAGACACTGTGGACACAGCATCATCTAATTTGACAGCGATGATAACCCCTTTTGGTAGATACAAATGGAAAAAATTACCAATTGGTCTGAAAGTGAGTTCAGAATTTTTTCAGAGAAGATTAAATCTAGCACTAGAAGAACTGAAAGGCTGTTCCAATTACGTTGATGATATAATAGTGGTAGAAAGAGGAAGAACGAAAGAAGAAGCACTCAGAAATCATGATATTAACCTAAGAGAACTCTTGAAAAGATGTCAAGAAAAGAAGATTAAACTGAACCAAGAAAAGTTTGTTTTTAGAACAGCTGAAATTAACTTTCTGTGTCATATTATTACAGAAGCAGGAATAAAACCAGACCAAAACAAAGTAGCTGCGATTTTGAGTTTGAATGCTCCAAAAGATATTTCATCGGTCAGAAGATTCTATGGCATGGTTCAATATTTTGCCAGATTTGTTCCAGACTTGTCGACAGATTTATACAGCCCATAACAGAGCTGATCAGAAAGATCACACCATTTGTTTGGTCTGATCAATGCACACGAGCTTTCAACAATAGGCCTATAAAACAGAAAATATCTGCTCATGGCACACTAATAAATTTTGACCCTAACAAAGAGCTTCCATTACAAGCAGATAGTAGCCAAAATGGGTTGGAAGCAGCGTTATTACAAGATAGCAGTCCGATTGCATATGCTTCTAGATCAGGAGTGGGTAAATTACGGCTCGCGGGCCACATGCGGCCGGCCGAAGTGTTTTATGCGGCCCGCGAAAACCAAAATAAATCATTGTAAATATCTATAGCAATTATTGAAACTTGTTATTCTTATCACTTGTCATTGAAGACAAGTGGACTGTAAAACTAGTCGTGCATGCCAAGACATTAATTTTCCGGCATCGACACAGGAGCCAGGTGTAACATTCTTGTCAAGTCAGAGTTTGAAAAGCTCAAAGACAAAGTAAAACTTGCATATTCAGCAAAGTCACTCAAGTCTTACACTAATCATGTTATTAAGACTTTAGGAGCAGTGGTGCTACCTTTGAAGAATAAAACACAAGAGGTGAAAGCAACGTTTGAAGTTGAAGATCTTAATCAAGAGAACATTTTGAGTGGTGACACTGCAGAATGTTTAGGACTACTACAACGGATAGACAGCATATAATCCAAGGCAGAAGACGAGTTACAAAGAGAGTTTCCTGAAATGCTGAAAACAACTGGAACACTGCCAGGAGAATACAAGATTCAGTTAGAGGAAAATGCTAAAGGAGTTATTCATCCACCACGTCGCTTAGCAGCATCGTTACGCCAGAAAGTTGAAGAGAAACTTAAAGAAATGCAGGCTGATGGATTCATTACTCCAGTACATGAACCTACTGAATGGGTTAGCTCCATGGTTGTTTCGTTCAGGAATGACAAAGGAAGGTATAGATGGTTACGATTACCTTTTGGAATCAAATCAGCGCCAGAAATTTACCAAAGAATTATGGATGAAATGCTTCAAGGTATTGAAGGAGCATATGTCATCATAGACGACATTCTAGTAGCTGGTAGAGATGTTGAGCATCATGATCATATATTGAAACAAGTTATGCAAAGAGCATCTGAGTTCAATCTAAAGCTGAACTATGACAAGTGCAAGATAAGGCAAAACAGAGTACCTTATATGGGCCATATCTTGTCAGAGAAAGGTTTAGAACCAGATCCAGCAAAGATAAAGGCAATTATTGACATGCCAGCTCCTCAAGACAAAGACGGAATCAGAAGATTTCTAGGTTTAATTCAGTACCTAGCAAAATTTATTCCTAATCTAAGTCAAGCAGATGCTCCAATAAGAAAGCTGCTAAAAGATGATGTAGAATTTCAATGGAATCATGAACAAAACAATAGTTTCGAAGAGATGAAATATCTTTGTACAAACCCTCCAGTTTTAGCATATTATGATGTCAACAAGAACGTAGAGAATGTGATGCAAGTAAAGATGGATTGGGAGTAGTATTACTCCGGGAAGGTCGTATAATTGCATACGCATCAAGAGCTCTCACAGACACAGAAACGAGATATGCTCAAATTGATAAGGAAATGCTCTCAATTGTATATAGTACAAGCAAATTTCACTGCTACATATTTGGTAAGGAAGTAACAGTCTATAATGATCACAAACCTCTGGAGCAAATCTTCAAGAAACCGTTATTGTCAGCACCAGTGAGAAACAGAAGATGCTAATGAGACTACAGTGGTATGATCTGAAAGTCTGTTACAGAAAAGGCAAGGAAATGTTTATCTCCGATACACTTTCTCGTGCACATCTACCAAACACTGATACACAGGCTTGTGAATTTACAGATGATTCAGAGCATATGATATCTGTTAGTGATACAAAATACAGTGAAATTCAAGAATGTACAAGCAAGGAACTTTCAATGCTTCGGGAAGTAATAATGACTGGTTGGCCAGACACAAGAAGCGAGACTCCAATTGAAGTCAGGCCATATTGGGATTCAAGAGACCAGTTATAAACTTCGGATGGTATCATATACAAAGGTCTGAGAATTGTCATGCCACCAAGCTTACGTAAATACATGCTGAATCTGATTCACAAGACTCACTTAGGAATAGTGAAGTGTAAGCAGCGAGCCAGAGAAGTCATGTATTGGCCAGGCATGAATGCAGACATTGAAGTAACAGTTAGGGATTGTAGCAGGTGTGCTGAACATCAGAATCAAAATGTGTCAGAACCGCTAATGCCTACCAAGACACCAGACTTTCCATATAGCATGGTTGGATGTGATCTATTTAACTTTGAGGGGAAAAAGTATGTGCTTCTAGTTGACTACTTCTCAAAGTTTATTGATGTCAAAGAACTGTCACAGGAAACTACATCAGATGTCATCGAAGCAATGAAGAGTGTATTCGCATGCCATGGAATACCTAGAAGACTAAGATCAGACAGAGGGCCACAATTCTGTTCTAGAGAATTCCTGAATTTCTGTAAGTCATATGGAATAGAACATGAAATGTCGAGTCCTCATTTTCAGAGTTCAAATGGCGAGGCTGAAAGAGCTATTCAGACAGTGAAGAAACTGTGGAAGAAAAGCGAAGACAAATTTCTGTCGCTATTAGACTACAGAACTACTCCACTGACCAATATTAATTTGTCGCCAGCACAATTACTCATGGGACGCCGACCAAGAAATCTGTTACCATCGAGCGAGGAAATACTCACACCTAAGACACCAGATCTTAAGGTGGTGAAGAAACACTTTGACTCAGAGAAACAGTCTCAGAAACATTATTATGACAAGAGGAAAGGTGTTAAGAGTCATAATCCATTACAAGACGGAACGGCAGTCAGAATGCAACTTAATTCAAAGTGGAAACCAGGAACAATAGTTTCGAAGCATTCTAAGCCTAGATCATATAATGTCAAAAGTGGAAATCACGTTTACAGAAGAAACAGAAAACATATCCGAAAGTCTTCTGAGAAAGCAAATAGATATGACAATAATTATGACTTTCCAGATGACATGTCAGAACAACTGGAGCCACAACATCTAGAGAGTCCAAGATTACAAACTACGCTAGATATTGAGCCGCCACTACACACTGCTTCTTCTAACACCTCTAGACCTCATGAACCTTACGTAACACGCTCAGGCAGAGTAGTTAACAAACCCAAGAGCAGTGGCGTCACTAGGCAGGTGCGGGGGTGCGGGCCGCACCGGGTGACACCCACAAGGGGGTGACACCCAAGCGGCAAAAATGTACTTTTCTTAAATGCAACTTTAAAAGCAATGACTGCCTCGAATTTCACTCACAATTTAGTATCAACATGTCCCAACCCTTCGTAATTTAATTCTTTTTGACTTTATTATGTGTTTTTGACGCCAGGAGAAGAAAGAGTTTCTAAAGCTCAGAAATGTAAAAAAGAAAATAAAAAAATTGGCGCCCGGGGCTTCGCTCCGGACAACTTTGAATGAATTTATGTCACTCCCACAAACATCTTATATGGCCAGTTGAGAGGTGAACGTAACATTTGTTGTTGCAATGTGTTGAAAAACACACATGCGTAAGCCTCTCGCACGCCATGCGGCGCATAAGGTTGCAAGCTTTCTCTACGGAAATCAGTCTAAGGCGACTTTCACAGGCACTTCTGTTTGAGGCTTTCATGTTAAGGCTGACTTAAGTAAACGTGTTTCGTCTCGTCTCATTGTCTCACAAATTTCAATTGACGTTCATTCGCCACTTCCCTTGGCGAATGCCTGCATGTTTACGAAGAGATTTCTCTATTGGTAAAATTATCTCGGGAGGATTTCTAGGATACTTCTCAGCCATCACTACTCAGCCTCTTTTCAACCTTCCAGGTCTTGAAGCGTAGATGACCATTGGGACAATGATTGTATTGAGTAGGTGGATTTTAATATCCAGGTTAATTGATGTGTTTGTACAGATAGGCGTACTTATTGAAAGACGGCTCTTGCTTTTCAATTTCGACAAACAACACCATGATATGCATCTCCATCACTTGAGATATCTTTGCCTAAATAGGTTAACTTTACTATTTGTTCAAGATCTGTATGACCAATGTTGATCGAGAATGGGATAGCCTGCACCCTATATGTATAACTTTGACGGCGTCTTTATCTGTCATCTCGTGTATACATTTAATTGTATTTCGAAGTAATGCTATGTTGCCTTCGAAATCAAACTTGGTTTAGTTTAACCATGGGAACCCGAATGCAGCCTGTTTAATAACATCGTCGGTGACTACAAGAAAGAGAAATAAGGATAAGATACACCCTAATCTCATATCCGTATCGATGTTGAAGAATTCCAACGTCTGTCAAACAACAGCTTGATTTGCTTTAGGCATGTCGCTGTATCTGGACAAATTGTTGCAAAATGTCTTGTTTTCTTTCTATTTTCCAGAGTGATTCCGATGGATGCTATCAAACTTTTTATTTTTTTAATCTACAAAACTGATTTTTTTTTTGCTTTGTTGGTATTCTAGGCTTTTTTAAACGATGTTTCGCATGGCGTAAACCTCTTCAGTGTTTGATTTGCCTTTTCGGAAGCAGCTGAGAAACACTAGTATAATTGAAGACCTTTTCTGTAAAGACCTCTGAAATAATCTCTATTAAAAATAAATATGTTCAACTCAAGGTTTCTCAATTCTACGATAGTACATTTCTAATTTATACAGTAACGTTTGATAAAATCCGAATAAACAACTACATTTTAAAATAGAATCGAAAAACATTTTCGAGTAGCATTTAAACAATTTTTAATTAGCTTACAGTTTTATCGTTCATGGGGAAAAAATTTTTCCTGGGGGGGGGGGGGGGTGACACCCAGATCTTACCGCACCGGGTTACACCAACCCTAGTGACGCCTCTGACTAAGAGACTTGATCTGTGCGTGAACTTGATTTGTGAATTGACTTTTTAGTTGACTAATTAGTTTGTTAGTTATTCTGATAAATAGATTTTCTAAATTAAAGAAGAGAGATGTAACATAATAGTATTGTATGTACATTTGCACACTACCGCGTCAGTGCAGCACCGCTGGTGTTTACGTAATAAATGGAGTTCCTAATATGTTTCCCTCTTAAACATTAGTTTGTTATTTGTGTAATACAAATATTCTACAGTTTCAATGTAGACTATACATTTCCTTGTTTATGACATTTCATCAAACGGCATGTAGCCTAGGCCTAGAATGCCCTAGATCTATTAAAATGTAAGATGTCGAAGAACTAAATTTAGAAACGGACTTTGTTACAAAGCAAACTTCCTTAAAAAAAAATATTAAAGCGCCCTCTAACAAAAAAAAATAAATTATATCGTAGTTAAATAGCAGAAGACTGAAGTTGAAATCAATTCTTATTGAGAAAATTGGGTCTGGCATGGATTGTCTAGTCTTGATATGATATGAATAGAAATATTTAACTTCCTTCCGGTATACACATGTGGTATCTTTCGCAGGTTAACTAACTTCTACCTAAACATGTAGATCTAGATCTATATGAGTATATCTAGATCAAAGCTTGATGCTGGTCAGGAATAATTTGGTTTTCACATGGTTATCGACATCTGTCTAGAGTATTTTAGAATATACCGGTAGATCCAGATTATAGATATGCAAATGTAATTAATCTATACTATATATTAAATATAGATCTAGATTAGATGTATATAATATATAATTCAATAATTCATTTGAAAAAGTGAGTAATCATAATAATTTCAATGACATTGGTCTTTCGAATGCCTTACTGACTACTATGATTAACTTAATTAAAAATACGTAATAACAGATACCAGATATACTACCAGAATCAAGACTAAAGACGTAAAGATTTGGAATATGTTATCATATGATCCTATAGTATATTATAATATTATATTTTGCTACTGGGTATCTACTCCAGATCTAGATTTTAAAATATATTCTTTGACCATGAAAGAATCAAGTCCTAACTAATAAACTATAGACTAGATTTTGTCAACATGTTTTCCATTTACGTTTTTTTCTTTTAAAAAATGCAATTTAATATTTTTCTAAGTATACCGTAATTTAGATTATAAATGCAATGTGACACATTCTTACTTGTAGACATAGATTCTATTTTTAGATCTGGATCTCAATATTTTATTCCTAACAGTTTTCTAAAATTTCATCTTGCTCTAAAATTACAATGTAAGCAACATGTGTATGCAAAATAAGAAAGATAAGTTTTGGTTACTTCAAAATACTTTTTATTATACAAATGATTTGTAAAAAAAAAAAAATTCTAGCAGAACTGAGATTCTATATACATTTCTTGCATTCATTGTTACCTCATTCTAACTAGGAGTGGTCAACTCTTCTAGCATTTTGAAAACAATAAGTTTTATTTAAAAAAAAAAAGGCTTATGAGTAAACCTACATTTAGTAGAGGTAACTAATTCTCTCACTTGTACTTTCAGACAATTCATAAATATATGTACATAAACATTTTATACAGCAAATAAATAACATTATTTACACACCATACAGATCATTGTAGAGTCCCCTAAAGCTAATTGAAACAACCAAAAACCTCACAGAAGTAAGCTAATTACAAGTTATAACTGTCTGTAGACTCACTGATGCCAATATGGGACATAACTATAATTAATGCATATTATAATAGTTTTAGTAGTGGCTGGACTATTGAACTCCCTACAAATATTCCCTGTACTAAACTATATGACTAGTACTACAGTAACTATACAAACATACAATTCTGATATGTTGATGAATAAAAGTAAACATCAAGATTTAATTGAACTAGTTGTTCTATGGCACATCAAAATTGGGTCATGGTGAAATATAGAAATACATGTAATGATTTTTATGCCAGAAGTTGTGAATATCACAAAGCAAGGGCAATCACTATGGAATGACTAAGTTAGCTAATGGAATGGCAGTCCATGCTTGTTATCAAAACCACATAAATACATAATTTAATAACATAATACTGTTGAGGACAGATAGTGCACAACACTGGGAAGATGGTAGTAAACACTAGTAGCTGATGACATAATGCAGATGTGGTCTAGTAACCATGATATGTCAGATCAGTAATGTTACACCAAAAGGGCAACAATGAATAATTCAGCATACCATTAGCTAATTCTGAGACATAGAAGGCTGATGCTAGTGCAGCTTCTGGAGCTAAGGTAGCAGAAAGTATGGCAACTACCAGGATAAATTCAAACAGTCTACTTGACATTTATATTTTGCTCTCATTCAATGTAACAAGACCTGTTAAAAACTTGACACTGCTACCATCCTGACTTGTAAGCTCTGAACTTTGAACAGAAACATCTTTCTCATCACAGTCTTGGGCTTTCAAATTCAGATCAGACTTAGATATGTAGAAGTTGGGGTGATGGTGAGTGGTTGGAGGTAAAGGAAGCAGGTTGGTGGAAGGGGCTTCCTCCTCCACCCTATTAAGGAGCGGAGAGGATTTTTTGTTCAAACTGTTTCTTCTGGAACTAAACTCCTTGGGTTTATATATTCTTCGACTAGAATCTGAATGCCTCAAGTCAGCACCAGACTGTGAATTCCAGATTCTGGAAGATGCAGCTGATGGAAGGTAAGAGGAATAAGCAGAAGAGTCTATCTCACTGTCACTGTCAATATATCCATTATCAATGTCACTCACTGCCAGACATGTACATCGCTTGGTACAGCATTCACAGCAACAGTTACTAAGTGGCTCAACAACTTTCTGTAAACATCTATCAATAGGGGCCAATGACCTCATGACTTCTGGCAAGAACTTCCAGTTATGCAGCCACAGGGGTAACCATCTCTTCAAAGCAGCATATCTCTGCATGACATTAATAACCACCACACCAAATGCAATGAAAGCTATAATACTGACAAATACAATGAAGACAATTGAACCAGCAAATGACAAAAGGAAGAAAATGCCTGGAAAAACAAGGAACATAAAAACAAGGTAGGCAATGGCAAACCATCTGTATTGAGCTGTGGTGCGTCCAAGTTTCTTGGCTGTGTTCAGAACAATTCTACGCATGAAAGGTACTGGATAGAAAAGTAAAATTCCACTGATATTAAAGAATAGGTGACAGAATGCAAGTTGAAGTGCTGTGGACAATGTATCAGGTGAGGAAGCCAGAGCAGCCAGTATTCCTGGAAAGAAAATTTAATTACATTAAGTAACTTTTCATTACTTAATGGTTTTCATAAAATAGATACATCCTACAAAAATTCTACACACTAAAAAAGATATTTCAAAATAACTACCTGTAAATGTGGTTCCAATATTAAATAGATACATCCTACAAAAATTCTAAAAAAGATATTTCAAAATAACTACCTGTAAATGTGGTTCCAATATTGGATCCCAAGGTCAATGGATACATGCGTTCAATCTTCAAACATCCAATGCCAACTAATGGTGTGAGAGCACTAGTAAAGACAGAACTGCTCTGGACCAAGATAGTCATTCCAGCACCAACAATGATGGCAAAGTATCCAGTCAGCCAGTGGAAAGGTTTGGGAAAATCTGCATTAATGGTCTTGCGAGCAGCCTTGGCAATCTGTCCTCCTAGCAGAGAGTGGAGCACTTTTACCATCAAATACAGACACAGTGAGAGAGCAACTATTGAGACGATGAAAAGCAATATTCCAGAGGAAGTATCACTCCAGCCAATCAAGTTAAATAATGTATTACCTGAAAACATAATTATATAATATAATATTAGTTGAATTCAAAACTTTTTTCTTTTCTCAAAAGAATTTCTCCCTCCAACAGTACAAAAAATAGTTGTTTCTTAGAATGCAGTAAATACTCAGTTGCCTACAAAAACATTCACTATACTCACAGGTTTCTGTTGGTGTCACTATCACACTTCGGTTGAAAACATTCCATGAAACATCTCCAGTGACATTGTCAACAATAGATTCATTTACCAACACATATTGCTGTACTTTAGGCAACTTGCAGTTTATCTGCCAATACATATAAATTTATTGATTAAAAAACAAAAGAACAACAATTAACCAATGGCGTTTATTTTAAGATCACCTTTTTTGCCCCAGTACAAAAATACACAATAAAAATGGTAAATAATCATAAGTGAAAAATATTTCTTGGCAAAATTTTATCAGCAAAAAAAGTATTCACATCAAATACCAGTATAATCTCTGATGATTTTTAACAATTAGATCAACAAATTGTTTTGTTGTTACATTGTAGATTATATACCTTGAGCACTGACTGATTGGCAAACTCTTGCTTTCCTTCTGCTATTGCAGTTATCACATGTTCATCAATCTAACAAAAAAAATAAATAAAAGGATCCGTTTTAGACAAAGAATGAATAAAATGAACATGCCAAAACACTATTTATAGAAATGAAGAAAATAGCTAAGATTACAAAGTGAGAAATGTCTCTTTAAATTTGAGCTAAATCTAGTTCATACCAACCTGAACAATTTTACTAGTCAAGGGTTTAGTAATCTTCTTCAACAAGTCTTGATCCTTGGCACTTGAATTATGTATATCCAAACTGTTCACTATTGCTCCAGTCAGGTAGTACAGGTAACCTACAAGTTATATTGCATAATACAATAAGCTATATTATAATAATATATCTGTAATTAGAGACTAATCCTTAGTTTTAGTAGTAGCAACATTAATTTATTTAAAACCAAGTTTTTAAAACTCACCAGTGAAATGCTCCAGTGGCAATAAAATTAAAACAGTGAGCCAATTGAAGACATCATGAACCTATTAACAATTAAACAAGGTACAATGATTTTAGTTTCTAAAAAATATACAACTACTATTCTGCAAGATGATAAAGACTAAATACTGGTATAGTAACAATAAGTTATTTTTTAAATTATGCAAGACTTACCACAGCACCACTGAAAGCTCTGCGGAACTCTTTACGGTCCATTGAGTGTGCAAGAGAAACCAGTGTATTGGTGACTGTAGTCCCAATGTTGGCCCCCATGATGATTGGGATAGCGGGATGAAGATCTATAACTGCAGCACAAAGATTGAGAATATTTCAATGTGACCAAACAACGCAAAGCTCAAAACAGTTCAACAATAAAGTTGTATGTAAACTATAAAGAATTGAGAATATTTGACCAAACAATGCAAGGCTCAAAACATTTCAACATTGAAGTTGTATGTAAACTATACAACATTGAGAACAATAAAACAAGGCACTTAAAAACTAAATGAATAAGACATACTCTTTGATGCCACCATTGTGATGACAATAGAACTGGAGGTAGAAGAGCTCTGCAGAATAACAGTAGCCAATACACCAATCATGAGGCCAGTGATGGGATTAGCCAGCAAGGCACTGTCCTGGAACACACTGCCTGAAATTGTCAAATAAATAACATTGTTGAAAAACTATAACTGGATCTTATATATATATATATAAAACTTTTTTTATATAGTGATAATAACTCACACACACACACACACATATATATATATATATATATATATATA
>JADKLZ010001913.1:12601406-12617252 GCA_021533235.1 Biomphalaria straminea
CGTTACACTGCCCATTCATTACACTTCTTTACATACTGCCTCGTTACGCAGCCCATTCATTACACTCCCTTACATACTGCTCCGTTACACCGCCCATTCATTACACTCCCTTACATACTGCCCTCATTACACTGCCCCTTCATTTAAATCCATACATACTGCCCCATTACACTCTTTCTTCTTCACTTCCATTACATAAAGCCTCCTGTAAACTTCACCTCTCTTACGCTCAATTACATACTGTCTCCATTTCCTTCCTTTACATACTGCATGCTATATACGCTGTCTCCATTTCCTTGCCTTACATACCGCATGCTATATACGATGTCCCCATTTCCTTGTTTTACATACTGCCTCTATTGCACCGCACACTTCTGCTATTACACACTGCTTCCATTACACACTTCTGCTATTACACATTGCTTTCATTACACACTTCTGCTATTACACACTGCTTCCATTACACACTACTGCTGTTACACACTGGTTTCATTACACATAATACCCCGTCTGCACACACTCTATAAAACATCTGTTGACAGTCAACTTGATCTTGTTAGAATATTCTAAATGTGAGAAGAAAGCTTTGATCAAACAATTCCTTCACATCAACATTCTTATACGTCTCTCCATCTCAACACAACAGTAACACCAGAACCAAGCGCCGAGGTCAAACTTTTTGAGGTCAGACAGGTTCAGTCGGCTTACAACAAGAACTCGTTCATGACGTCATTTCTGAATGTTCCAGAAGGTGATACAAAACTTGGATGCCGACCTTGTAGTATTGAAAGGTTAGAAACAAAAAAAAAAAAGTTGTAAAAATATGTTATTCATTTTAGTTCTGAATGTTTAGACATATACATCGTTTTGTTATTCATGTCTTCCAAATGGTACTAAAGCTAGTTCATTATTTTTATACCCATAGGGAAACCTTTTTTTTTATCTTGATTTATCAATTGCATGTTCTATAAATATGTTCGCTTTAGCGAGTTTTTAATTTGTTTTTATTTGTTTTATAATAACATGTAATTATCAATGGATACATAAACTTTTGTTTTCTTATTTTTTGTTTTATAAATATTTATATTTGTAAACTTAAGTGAGTTGTTTTTGTTCGTTTTATGAATATTTATGTTCAATAAATATGTAAACATATATCTTTTTATATTTATATATTTTTTTGTTTTATAAATGTCTATAACTTTAAAATTATGAAACATAGAAATAAACAAAGAGAAGTCGGTTTATTCAATCTTTAGCCAAAGCAACGAAACAGCAAGAGGAGAGTACACCTTAAAAATAGACTCACAACCAATAAATAAAGAAGAAAATCCAACACATCTAGGTGTAAAAGGAGACGTTAGACTGTCTTTAAAACTTTGTCAGATTGAAAAGAAAAGGCATCACACAGATTATTAACACATAGTAAAACAACTAACAGGAACATCATGGGGGGGGGGGGCCGAAAAAAACCCATTAAAACAGTTAAACACTGGATATGTCAAATCTGTCATTAATAACTGTCGCTACAAATAGCCACTAACAAAACCTAGCAATCATCATTAGACACAATCCAAAACCAAGCCTTGCGTATAATCAGTGGAGCTATGAGAACTACTCCCACAGCAGCCTGTGACAATACTGAGATATACAGAAGTGTAACAGAATGTTGGAGCGTGACCATCCTAATAACTACTGACACAGAGAAATATGAAAAAAACACACCAAAAAAAAAACACTTACTGATGAACTAACATTAAAACATCTTCTATCTACCCAACAACAGAGAAACAATTACAAGATTTTCAAACATGTCGATGGATCGGCCTTCAAAGTCACCATCAATGCTGGTCTTGGTGCCATCTTGAAATAAGTGCACCCTGTGGGGATTAATTCTCAAACTTCCCGGCCGAAATTGAGGCGATTACCATAGCAGACGAAAACAAATGATATGAAGGAATACAATCACCATCAGATAATTTTGTCTTTACTAACTTCACTCTGTAATACCTCATCTAGCCCAATAGTGTGGACAACATTCAGCATGATATCACATTACAGTGGATCCCTGGACACATTGGCATCATATACATATATATGTTTTATAAATATTTAAGTTCTATGTTATTAGCTGTGTAAAATAAATATGTTTAATAGATGCTTATATATCCGAATATGGCCGAATAGTGCACCCCTAATATATATTTTACATGTTTTGGAGTTGAAGATATCTACATCCTAGCCCAGATCTCCCGCAGGACGTCAGGGGATGATTAGGTTCTTTGCAATATGTCAAATATTGACAATAATAAGACAATTATTTTATGTCTATGAAATAGAACTTATGCTCAAAATATCAGGTTTTTAATCAACGTAATGTGTTCTCTTCTGAAGGCGACTCCATTTGATGCAATAGTTTCCAAAATAAAAGTCCTCAATATTCTGTTATTGTTAATGAACTATTATAATGCTGTGAAGTCGGACTACTTTTGTAGCAGCCCCTAAAAGGAGAAATAGCAGCTATTAATTTTGTGTGGTCTGTCTATCCGACCGTCTGTCCGTACCTTTTAGATCTCATAATCTAGAAGCTATTGAAAATCCTAAATCATAATATTTTAGATCATTCAAAGTAGGAGAAAAGTAAAAGTTTCTTTGTTGATTCTTTGAATGAAAGATACCGGCCATGTACAAAACAATTAAATCAATTAGATAGTCATTCAATAACATAAGTTAGGTCAGGTTCACATTTAACTATATCCTCGTAACTATCAGTTCATTGAATACATATGAATATTAACAGTATAATAATAATAACATTAATAAATCTCCGCATCCTGTTTTATCAAGTTTTGTTAGTCGAACTAACAATACAACAGTATCACTAACACTTTCGCCAAGAGCACGTCTCTTCTTTTTGTATAGACACAAATGCAACCGTATAGTTGTTGATAGTTTGTAGTTCATAGTTTCTGATATTCGTTCTGAAAATATTGAAACCTGTTATTTTACCTCCTGGACCACTTCTAGGGCCCATTTTGAGTTCGTGTTTCCACCCATCTTTGTAACCTTGTAGCAGTATGTATTCTTACGTAATCGATGTGATCGAGGTCAGTGACACATGACCTTTCTACCCAGATGTAGGTCACTTGTAACAGACTTACAACGTGATTGTTTTAATGTATATATATTATTATATATAGATGTAGACCTGAGTTGAGAAGACAAAAAATTATTCTTAGCAATGGACTTCTTAGTGTGTTGATAAGTATATGTATCTCTAGAGATTTTATTATTTCATTTCTCGCTATTAGCCAAAGCAACGAGACAAGAATTTATGAACACAAATTTCTGCTAATTTTATAAAGTAACGTTGACGTGTAAAAGCAATATTTCAATAAAAAAAACTTCCAAAGAAATACTTCTTGTAAGTTTACGACATCCACAAATACTGCTAACAAGAGTTAAATCAAACTATCCATTCTAAAAGTGTTAACATGGCGTCTAAGTTTAATTATTTAAATATTAACTGTTTGGGAAAAGTTAAATCTGATGGATAATTACGGAATGATTAAATAAGACTTAATTTTCAACAGCTTAGAAAGGTGAATTCATCTGAATCGATAGTTAATGTTGACTTGATCGCTTTATAAGGTGAATTAATCTGAATTGATAGTTAATGTTGTCTTAATTGATTTATAGGGGGAATTTAATCTAAATGAAATAGTTAATGTTGACTTCATCGCGTTATGGGACTGTTGAAATGAAAACTTGAAATATAAAATTTAAAGATGTTTGAACTCGTTCTTTGCAAGTTCTCGCGCTGATGTGTAGTGTTAATAATGTTAAAATGTAGATAAGTTAAATGACAAGATTTAAGAACTCTCACTTCAACAAGACCAGATGATCAAATACTGACTACATTTGGGAGCCGATGTTTGCAGTCAACTGTGGTGTAATTTTAATGATACAATCGATAAGGAATATCGTTCTGTAATTTTGTTTTTAGTCTAAAGTTACTATTATCATTACTGACAGACGACGTTGAAATAGTTGTCATAAAAATGTAACTCGGCATAATTACTAGCCATCTGATTCAAAAATGTAAGAATCGCTGGGGAACTCCCGCATAGACTTCAATGAACCACCAGTTTCATTGCATCATCACACTAGTTTCATTCAAGGTCAGGACCCAGATCTACGTGGTCTGTGTTTAGCCAATCAGAAGAAGTCAGGACTAGTAACGTCATCTGTGTGCAAAACTTGTCACGCATTTTTCATTGGACAACCCAAAAACATTTTCATTTAGATATGGATCAGTGGTTCTCCATCTTTTTCGAATTGGGGACTTAATCTTAAACATTTTCAACAAGTGTATTTCTCGTCAAATAACATGCTCTGTGTGAAGAAGTTTAAAGTATCGAAGCTTGAACATGTAGATAACATTCTCTTGCTCTATTAAACTAGTTTTAAAAGATAATTGGGTGAAACAATGATTGTGTTTGTCTTATGGAAACACTACACTACAAACATCGAGCGCCGGTATGGACAGTATAGAGGGACTTCTTATGGTCCGACAGCTACGCTAGGCAGGGCGCGTATCCCTTATGGGAGACGAACGTATGCCAAAGGCAGTCTTTTTTGGTGAGCTAAAAGGTGGTCGACGTAACAGAGGCACCCCACGGAAATGCTTCAAAGATCAGCTTAGGCGTCAACTTTCCTTAGCTGACATAGAAGAGAGCACCTGGCTGCATGCGGCGTCGGAACGAGACAGCTGGAGGTCACTCACGAAGGCCGCGGGATACACATTTGAGACCAAAAGAAAATCTGCCGCCGAGGACAAACGCAGACGACCAAAAGAAAATCTAAACCGACCACCTGCGGACAATGGTTTTGTTTGCCCTGGATGTGGCAAAATATGTAGGTCGCAGCTGGGGCTGCGCAGCCACGGGAAATACTGTATTCCTCACTAATAATCGGACTCGAAGACAAGCCTTATTATTATTATTATGGAAATAAAAAGCAGAGAATAAGATCAGATTAGAAGATTGCAGAATACTTTCCAATTTCTAGTACGAACTCTTCTATGATGACCTAAATCAAAGATTTGAAAATATTCTTCTCTTGGATATTTTCGACTGAGATGTGAACTCATTTGCGCTCGAACAAACTCCTATCCCAATCACAGTCTGAATCCAAACTAACTGAGGAGAAGCTTATTGGAATATCTTTAAACGAGAAACTTGAACCAATGTTTGAACAAGGAGACCACAAGGTCTGGTGACAAAAACTGATTCCAATTTTTATCTTTTGCATTATGGGTCATTGTCTAGAAGTTGTTGACTGCTCTCTCTTCTGTTTGTGTAGTACAACGTGCATTGTCGTAATAAACAACAAGTCCAAGAAATATGTACTCGTTAAGATTTGCGGTTACTACATTGAGCCGAAAATAAATGCACTGGTAATAATATCTTATCAAACTCATCCAAGTAATTTTTTTAAAATTTCATTTCAATAAACACTCCCTCAACAACATGTAACTTTTTTTTTTTTTTTTTTTAATGATCTTTGAAACTTATATACTACGGTATATGCGTTAATGTTACTTTTTCATTTAGGGGTCAGTGGGCTAGTTAAAGGGTGTCCCAGTCAAAGAAGTTTGAGAACCACTTAACTAGGATGTCTACAGCTCAATGTCCTGATATTTTTTTCTAACAACAGCTACAACAAATCTGCTGTTCACTTTCACTTTATTAATGGCGTCCCGCCACTGATACAAAAAAGATCATTATGTGAACTTCACCCTCCTCCTGGCTACGCCCACGGCTGTAGTTTGCTTGACTTTTTTCGCGCGCTGTTGCTCTGATTCTTGTATATTTACTTTATTACTGGATCACACCGACTTTTATTTCAAGAGATGGTAAACTCACCCACCTGGCTACGCTCATGGAATTTGGTAACTGTAGCAATCTTTTCTTTCTTTTTTTTTTTTTGGTGTGGGGGGGGGATATAACCCCCTCCTTCAACTGAGTTTGCTTTAGTTTTTCTCCGACTGGGTCTGTTGATTCAATTCTCGTAGATTAATATTTTAGTTTATAAGTCCAGCGACTGGTAGAAAACAGGTCAATACAGGAAAGTGTGACTGAGTTTAAAAACAACGTTTTTAAATCTTTTTATTTCCAAAGCTAAGAAGCCTCCCACGCAAGTTTCCCTAGACACTTAGTGTGTGCTTACTTGTTGACCTGGGTCTCGGGAAAAGGGGGGGGGGGGTATTCTACGAGACACAATGACGTTGAGACAATACAATCTTTTACTTGAAGACTACAACTAGAAGATAAGAGGCTACTAGATGTGGGCAAAAAAACAACGGTTTTCTTTCAGGAATTCCTAGTGCATAGGTTGAGAAGCTTTGATGAAGGTCACTACACATGCTGTGTTAGAGTGTCAGGCGTGATATTTTTAACATTACACACACACAGATTTGGATGACAAGCTAACCGTGACACCGTCTGTTTCATGCTCGTTAAGATCTATGTTACGTTTTAGTCTGGCACACTCTGACCCTGTGGTGTCACTCGTGAAATAGTGCGCGCTGGTTTGAAATCCAGGGTCGGATTTACCATAGAGCAAGACTAAGCAACCGCACAGGTCCTAAACCTTGAAAAGGTTTTACACATTTAATTCAATTCATTATTCTTCAAGTAGGCCTATGTATATCTTCAGTTGTGATGATAGATTTAGAGGATTCTTTGTAATCACAAAAACAAACGAAATTCCTAAATAGAATGAACAAGACCATTCACAAAATGAGGATAAAAAACAACTGCAAAGAAAAAAAAAAAAGAAAAACATTTGAATCACCATATTGAATTCATTTGGAAAAGATTTGTTTAGCAATAATAGTTTATAGATGATCGTAAGGCGTCAATTTTGCTTGCAGTTTGAGAATTGCTGAATTAGATTTTACTTCAGTTTTCTTTTTTCAATAGAATAATAAAGTAATAATATATATATATATATAATAGACCATTACTTCACTGGAAGACACTGACCCTTGTTTCTGAATAATTTTTACCGATTCGCTGTGTTAGAGTTTAGACCCAATCAACTCTCCCTCAAGTTGTTTATTGAACCAATGTTCTCTTTTATTGATCCAGACATTTCGTGATGTACTTTTGAGACCAAAGTCTGACACTTCTATGCGATTGATGGTGTGCTCAATACAAGGCATCTAATGGATCGTTAGAAAGAAACGCTCCACAGATATTTAAAGAACACTTATCATAAATAAGACCTTTCAGTTCGACATCAAGCTATAGTTATTTGTTTCATAGAGATGATTTAAATAATTACATGGTTTATGATTTCAAACTTTACTTATTTAAAAAATAATACATATCATCCTAATGCTACGTTTCATATATATATATATAATGGAGTCACGCTCCCCACAACTATTCCCAATAAAAACTATCGCTAGTTTGTTCTTTTTGGTAAACCATAATACAGTGAACTTATCACTCATTGGTAACTATGCAGACAATTTGTTTATTCTCAATTTGACAGAGACCAGGTTACCGAACACGAAATTAACAAGTAATGTAAGATTATTTGACATTGTATAACATTGTATGCTTGTAATGAGTTTTGATCTTTAGTTTAAAAAAATTGCTTTCATTGAGAAATGGGAGTGGGGTGTAGAAGTTGTGTGTGGATTGGTGACACTCTGAGCTTCCCACACCGGGTGAACTCGATCCTAGCAGGGTCGGTCTTAGGCCACTGCAACCTATGTGGCCGCAGTGTCCCCGCACTTTTATAGGCCCCGCGCGAGTTCTAGTTGTAAATTATTAAAATTAACCATTTTAAATTATTATTAAAGGATTTCTGGGATTCTCCTGACATTGTAAAATATACGAAAAAGTCATGAAAATCTCCTGAAATCATTAAAATCTTCGTAAAAATGATTCAAATCTCCTTAAAAATAAATTGTCATTTCTGGTTGTCATTAAATATCGGAAACTCGCAATCCTACTAACAATTAAAAAAAAGTCATTGTCAGCTTTCATTTTATAAAAATATAATACTAAGCGAATTTTAACCAAAACAAGAAGTTTAAATTCTTAATTTACTTTAATAGTCCCGGTTGGCATACAAATATCTATCTAAATATATCTTGACCTCTTTAAAAAAAGACACATACGATATTTTGCTAGTCGATAGTAAATCTAAAAGGCAGAAAAATTTATCGGCTTTTTGATGGAAAACTATCTTCTGGAGGTGGCTGGTAAAGCTAACTTGCCCGTAATTTTATACTTAGTAAAGTACATGTATGAATAAAATGCAAAGACGAATTTATTTTTTAATACAGAATCTTAATTTTCACTTATTATCCTTATCACAACACAAAATAGGCCCCGCACAATCCGTTTCGCATAGAACACGCAATCTGTAGGACCGGCCCTGGACCCTATGACTCCATAGTTCCCAGTCAGAATTTGTGTTCATTTTTTTTCTCTTGCTGGTTCAGTCCTGATGTTATGGTACTGATTTTAAGCCAGGGCAGGTCATTATGACAGGAATAATTCTGATTCTGATTGGGTAACAAAAGCCTTGACTAGAATAAACGTGAAGGAGGGTCATGGCTCAAAAGAATGAAAACGTTTAAAAACAAAAAGAGAATTAGATCATTATGACAAAGCCATTTTTCCCATCTCTTGCCATGGTGTCAGAAATGGCTGAAATGTTTTCCTAACTAGCTCGTGAGATGTTCATTGCTTAAAAAAACATTATTAATTAGAATTCATTATTCATTCCGTAAAAGCTTGTTTGTTTTAATTCTATTGTTTAATAATACATTGGATCTTGTTCTAATTTAAGAGATCTTTTATCTCGCTGATTTTGGGTTCCTTTTGTAGCTGACTTTGATTTCAAATGTATTGAATTGGAGACAATGAAATCAATTTAATAATTATTCATAATTTAAAGCGGTGTATTTATTTTTATTAGTTCATATGAACTGCAAAGATTTGAACATTTCTTGATGACATTTAGATCCAGAGCAGGGGCGGACTGGCTATATGGGCATTCGGGCAAATGCCCGGTGGGCCGATACCCAAGTGGGCTGGTAGGGCCACCGAAAGGACCTCATGAATGCCAGTAAATTTTCTCGAGATTCGTATTATTCTATTAAAAAGCAACACTTTGAGCGTCATGATTAAATACATATATACATTTCACACTTTTCAAGTGTAATACTAATCTAAAGCATTGTCGTAAATTTCCTTCTTCATCCGTCATTGGCAGGGGCTCTCAACCTGTGAGTCGCGACCCCCTTGTGGATCGATTGACCATTTGCTAGGGGTTATCAAAGACCATCGAAAATATGGATTGTTTTTGTCTATTGTTCTATTGCTGTATGTGTGTGGGGGTGGTCGCGGCAGAGTGGGGGATTGTAAAAAAATTTCGCCGAACGTAAAAGTTTGAGAACCGCTGGTCTACGGTGCTTCTTGTAGACGTCACTAAACAAGAAAATTAAGGCCTTTATTTCTTATTGAGATCGACGTTAGTGGGAATCTTTATAAGGATCAACAACAACCTTCCAAGTCCTATAGAGAACATATCCAGTCACATACGAATTCTTTTTTTTTTTTTATAGAGTTGGCCCGCTACGAAATCCTTCACAAATCACAATGATTATCATGAACAGTGTTGAAATGTGTTGATTGGAATCAAAATGCAAAAGGGAAACGAAGGAGCAGACAATATTGTCAACAAGTAACAACTATTGCTAAAATGCTGTGCAAAACCATATTATAAACAGAGATTATGTTATCACACAAATTCAGAGGCGGCTCCTATCGAATTCACAAATGGACCAGGAATATTCAAGTCATAGTCTTGTTTTGATCGTTTAAAGTAATACAATTTTTAAAATCATTTGACGTTATTTTTCACATAAAAACAAACAGGACGACACTTTGATAAGACTCTTCAAACTCTTCTGGGATAAGTAGAGTATCGTTAACTGATCAACTAAGAACTTTTTTTTTAAATTTCGGGATCTTTGGGCGCCTCTGAGTCCACCCAGCTCTAATGGGTACCTGACATTAGTTGGGGAAAAGCGGTTGCTCGTTGTGCTGACAACATTACACCCTCGTAAACCGTAGGCGACAGAAACAGATGACCTTTACATCATATGTCATATAGACCAAAAGATCTGAAAGGGGAACTTTACTTACTTTATTACTGGGTTATTGTGTACTATGCGATTTGCATCAGATTCACTTCTAAATGTTTACATAGTAATAATCTGCACCCCCTAGGCAGTAAGACTATAAGCTATATCTTACTAATTTTAGATGTAAATTTAGTTCAAATTGTTTAATACATTTAAATCTAGATCTACGTCTTGCCTCTATTTAGTCTACTTTAGATTGTTGTCACTCACCAAGTTTATGATGACAGCATTTACGAATGAACAGGCTTAACGCCATAGAAAACATTAATGCCAAGACAACAATGTTATTGACTTTAGTTGAAATACAAAGAAACTTTGCTAAAAAATGAAATTATCTTGACAGCATTTGTTTTACTGAACGTAAGGATATTAAAAACAAGTGGACATATTATGTTGTGTATGTGTGTAGCCAGCTTTAAGATGCAATCAAACTAGGTTTCCAAGTTATCGAGAAAGCAGTACATGATAGTAAAGTTCACTTTCAGACCTTACGATCTATACTACAGACGTTAAGATTTTCTGTTTCTTTGCCAATGGCTAACGAGCAGGGTGTCATGTGGCCATCACAATGACCAACATCCTTTACTTTCTAAACTAAAGACAGGTAACTGTTAAAGTTAGGTCGACCTAAGGGGGCCCTAAAAATCCCAAAATTCAAAATCCTAGTATTCACTGAGATTCGAACCCAGGACCCCAGGTTCGAAACGCTTAACAACTCAGCCACCGCGCCCCCATGACCTTGTGAGATGGACTGTTAAAATAATGGAGGATGAAGAGTTGTATTTGTAAATTGAAGTTCATATCTCTGAGAAAATGGCGAGGAGTGAAAGAGAATCATAAACACTGTATTCGTTAATGGGGGATGTTCAGATGTCTTGATTGTGAATGCTAATGTATATGGTAGCAAGAACTTTTCACAATAAGAGATTCCCCATTCCAAGTGTTATACTTTATTCATTTGGTAATAGTGCTTGTTCAAAATCATCTAATCAATTATTCATATACTAACTAATAAATTATTCATATACTAACTACTTTCGATACATTATTAAGATTTACACAATGATTTTGAGGTCAGGTATGATTGGACGCTCATCATGTGGCATACAATTTGTGGGCCGGATTGTATAGAAATGCCCGGGCCGGTTTTGTCTCCCAGTCCGCCCCTGATCCAGAGTCTAAATTAACAGAATAATAATATTATAATATAATATATAATAATTATATTAATTATAAAGGGACTACAATGAATTTTTTTTTTGACGAAACTCGACCCTGTTAGGGCCGGACAATTAATACTCGTTCGTTTCTAACATAATAATAATAATAGATAAAGATAAAGAGCAAAGAGACAAATTCGAGACGAAAAAAAACAACTCAAAGTCAAAACAATGTGGAACTTTCAGATCCCACTTCTGACATCAAATATCGGTGGTGGGTTTGGCACAGAATTAAGCACAAGCGAAGGCTGATCTATTTATCTTTTAGTAACTAAAAACAGCAGCTGTTGCTTAAGAGACTCGACAAAAAGCAGTTTGTATGAGAAAGTGTCGTTTCAGATTATTGCAGCGAATGCTGCCAGAGAAAGGGCAGAGTCCACATTTTCTGCCTTTTTAATGCGTTGCTTTGGCGGCCATTCTTAGGCAAAGGTAGAGTGGCTTTCTGCTGGTCAGAGCACCCTTAAGTTTAACCTCCTCTCTAAATGTATTCTCCACACTACAATAACAGAAATCTTTGAAATGGTTAACTCAGGAGAGTGAGTAAGGAGAGAAAGAAATAGTAAATAAAGAGAGACGGAGTGACGGAAAGAAAGACTAAATAAAAGAGGGAATGACTGAAAGAAATAGTGGCTGAGAGTATGAGAAAGAGAGAGGAGAGACTGAAAAAGTGTCTGAATGACTAAAAAATAATTTAAAAGTCTGAAAGAGTGACCAATACAGAGAGTGTCTAAAGGAGTGTCTGATTGTGAGTGAGAGAGAGTAAAAAGAATGAAATAAAGAGTGACTGAAAGAGAGAGAGACTGACAACTTTAATTACTACTAGAGTACATGTAGTTGTATCTACAAACAAAGCTTCATATTTCGTATTGACGTAGACTACATTAGCTTGGCGTGACCGGAAGTGTGGTCAGAATAACTCGCGGTTGCCAAGCAACAGGTGTAATATATACATTGCTATCGATTTCTTTTCTTAAAGACGTGTCTAGTGGTAATAAAGTCATTCACTTAGTTATAAACAGCCGTCATCATATTG
This sequence comes from Biomphalaria straminea, assembly GCA_021533235.1. NCBI lineage: Eukaryota > Metazoa > Mollusca > Gastropoda > Planorbidae > Biomphalaria > Biomphalaria straminea. The sequence goes on from JADKLZ010001913.1 coordinate 12,613,894, forward strand.
TAAAAAGAAAATGAGGTAATAATACATTGTCTGGATCTATAAATAGCAAATCACTTTAAAAACAACAAAACGTAAACCTATCCACGTATTTCTAGTATGGCCTCATGAAATGATCTTCCGGAAGTGTCAGTTGTCGTTGTCTCTATCGTCAAAAGCACTGTACTGAAATAGTTTTGACGTCTAATCATAGACATAAATAAATATAGACTGGAAAAAGGAAATAACTTCATGTAATTTGAAAACATGTATATCTACGTATTCGGATTTCCGAATTCTGAAAAATTGAAAAATTGCATGATCTTCAGTCTCAGAGATTAAACAAAACTCATAGACATAAATAAAGTACACAAAATTTCAAGTCACAAATTTTCCATGCGTCTAATCTATTATTGGTGATTTTCATATAAGGTGGAAAAACAATAAATAGCAAGCATTTCGGTGTATCTGGTATAGAAAATGAAGGAAGTGTTGATAGCATAGACATAAATAAATATAGACTGGCCGATAACAGATTTTATCATGGAACTATACTAAAGGTACCCTACTTCGAGTTTTTTTTACAAAGCCGTATAGAAAACAGGTTCTTTGCGCATGTTTCGCGCATCCTGCAATGCCTACAAAATTGAAATACAAAGACAAAGAAGGATTTTATGCCTCGAACGCGCGCAATTTACCCGTGTTGCTTAGAAAATGTTTTTTTGGCTTTTTATAAACAGATAGATAAAAACTTTATCCATTTTCAGACAAGCTGTTATAGTAGATACAATTTATTATAGTAAGATATTATCACAAATAATTTTATTTTTGATGACCCTTCACGTCAAATTCACTATATGCTTCTGTTTTGAAGTTGCCGTTCATTTAGTAAATTTCATGTTAGGTATTTTCTACTAGATCTGGGTAATTTTTTATGCTCTACTAATACATGTGGGCCTACTTATATAGCCTACATAAAAATAAAAACGAAATCCATAAGAATGTCACTCATATATCTCATTAGTTCAATTCATATGTGCATAAAAACAGTCAACAGCAATTAATACAAAAACGTAGGCCTACATATAGGCCTTAATGTAAGCGAGATTATTAAACGTGCGATGGATAGAAAGGACCCTTTATTAAAAAAGTAAATTTTTATTGATTTATAATCTATATAAGCCTATAGTATTAAGAGATTTTTTTAAAAATCTAGATTATGAAAAAAATGTAAGCATATTAGGTCTATTGATAGTAGACTTATTTGGAGACGGTATATTTAGAGACTTAAAACTAGATCTATAGGCCTATCTAATGATCATATGATACTTTTATATTTTTATCAATGTTTATAAAAGTCGATTTCAATTATCTTTATCTTTACGATATTAGAAACGGACATTTTAATTATAGACAATATTTCAAAATAATCAAATGAAATCAACCTAATTAATGTACCGATAGCCTATCAAATCTAGTATGCTTTTTTTGCGGGCGATACTTATGAGCCTAGAATAGATCTATTAGGCCTATATGATGCTATTTAAAACCATGTTAATAAAGTACTACTTATTTGGGTATATTTAAAACTAGAAAATAGATCTAGGCATTTTCCATAACGGAAATAGAGTCTTATACAGTGTTTACAAAGTAAAATGCCGTAATCTAAAGTAATGCTAGATCTAGCGCTATATCTAGAAAATAGAATCTTTTTCTAGTTGAATTATAGTGCTTGTCTATAAGTTTTTTCTAATCTAAATCTATTATCGCTTTCATTATTACTACGTTAATATATTACGACAGTGTGGAATAGGCATCTAAATTGATTGTAACACTGTAGATCAATATTCGATAACGAAAATGCCTAAATCTATATTCAAGTTTTAAATATACCCAGAATGACAGATTTTATATATTATTATTTACAACTAGCTATTTTACCCGGCTTTTTTTTTTTTTTCGGGTTTTGAATTATGTTTTTGTTTTCTAATATTCATGGCTAATTTCTTCAAGATTGGAACATAATCTTTTTTTGTTGTTTGTTTGTTTTATTTGGTATAAATACGTTTTTTTGTGTGTGTTTATTTGCTTGTTTGTTTTTTTACCATACTAGATCTAGAAAATGCGTAAAATAGATTTAAATTTATAGATAGATCTAGATGAAGATTTTAGTCAAGACTACAACTTCAATCTAGATTTAGACCTAGAAGGTAAAATAGGCAGTATATAGGCCTGGATTTCAAATAAGTCCGTACTAGAATTTATACATAGTGTAGAATCCTTGTCCTTACTAAATTCTATTCTTTCTTTTAGAAATCAATGTGTTACAGACATATCGGAAAAATGTTTTGGGATAATTATAAATTATATTTATCATTGAATAAACGAAATATTAGCGCTAACTTAACCAAATGTAGGCTACAATAGGAAGATAATATAAACAATAAATGAATTGCATATTTTTTAATTAATAAAAAATAATGACAATTTATTTTGTCGGAATCCGGACTTTGCGGTACACATTTTAAAAAAAGCCAATGAGCAACGGCGTAACATGTGAGTTTTTGTTTATTTTTTTATGTTTTAGCGCGACGGTTCCGACTAATGCGGAACGGTAGGCTGATCTGCAAGTAACATATGAAACTGCACCATATCTAGTAGAAAAAACCGAACGTTGGAATCCCTGAGAACATGTAATTTTGAGAGGATGATCAAAAGTAAAATAATTTTGTGATGATCTCTGACTTTCAAAAAATCTATCTACCATAACAGATTGTCTGAAATGGATAAAGTTTTTTAAAATCTGTTTATAAAGAGCTAAATAACATTTTTTAATCGACACGGGTAAATCGCGGGCGTTCGAGGCGTAAAATCCTTCTTTGTGTCTGTAATTTTTTTTCAAATACTGCGCAAGGTGCGCAGACAGGATGCGCAAAGACCTATTTTGAAGTCTGCGTTCCTTTAGTATAGTTCCATGATTTTATGAAACAAAAACTTGCAATAATGTGTACTTCATTATGCAGCATTTATGAGCAGTATAAAAGTAAAGTATTCATATCTATTTCACTTTCAGCCATAACCTATATTGTAAATAAGGAGGCAGTCATAGACATAAATAAATATTTATTTATGTCTATGGAGGCAGTGTAGTTTTGTTTAATCTCTAAGACTGAAGAACATGCAACTTTTCAGAATTCGGAAATCCGAATACAATACATGTTTTCAAGTTACATGAAGTTATTTCCTTTTTCCAGTGTATATTTATTTATGTCTATGGTTGATAGGCTTTGCTTGGTTTTTAAAAGTTATACGGCAATTTTTGTACGCTTTTTAACGGCACAGAATCAAACTTTCCAAGCTCTTCCATTTATAGCACAGAATCA
>JADKLZ010001913.1:12617262-12632002 GCA_021533235.1 Biomphalaria straminea
AGCACAGAATCAAACTTTCCAAGCTCTTCCATTTATAGCACAGAATCTACTCAGTCGACTTTCACTTTATTTCAGTGGCACAACTCAAAACGTAGTTTAAAACCAATGGGCAACAAGTAGCAGTAATAAAACTTGATATACTGGGTTCAAACGAAAACTTGGCAGGAATGTTACACGTATGACACTCATCCCGGGCCCCCACGTATGACTTTCACCCCGGGGCCATCGATAACTATCGCCCCTGCTACTGATATGTCGGCCTCTGCGGTGTGAAATCCTTTGTTCTTTTTTAAAAGACCAAACAAATATCACTAGACACATAGCGGTCCATAATACGCTTTTTTTTTAGGCGGACTCATTGCATGGCTGATCATCTGATGTGAACAGAGAAGGAATAAGGGAGAATGCTCCCCGACTCGCCGGTGAGCTTGATCTTCGGCCTCGTTTCAAACCCGTGCGTCTCTTGTTACAAACTATTGTTAATTACTAACCTAATTACAGCCCGTCACCCCGTTTGGAGTATGGTCCTGCATAGTTCCTGTCCTGGGCCTCCATCTTGTACCAGGTGTAACCAAACTTTAAAGTGTCTGCCTCTAGTTCACGTCGCTTCTAGGACACCCTCTGGACTTCCACTTTAATGTGATGCTTTGCTCACAATGTGCCCAGCCCGATCTTCTTGTTCTGATTTCTTCTTCTACAGGAGATTGTTGGTTCTTTGCAGAATGTCACTGTTGCTGATGATGTCTGGCCAACAGATAGGAAAGATAGTATGTAGGCAGCTGTTGATGATGATGTCTGGCCAACAAATAAGAAGGAAATTACGTAGGCATCTGTTTATGAAAGTTTGCACTTTCCTAATGGCAGTTTTTGTTGTTTTCTAGGTCTCGGCTACATAAAACAAAACGTCCCTAACATTAGAGTAAAAGAGGCAACATTTTTTGCCAAGGAAATTTCTCTTTCTCCAAATTGTCTAGAGCTGTAGCCGAAGGCGACCCTTGCTTTTGCAGTTCTTGCTTTGACATTGGCATCTGTTCCACCTGTTTCATCTTTGATGCTACTCAAGTAAGTAGTAACTCCAAGGGACAGCCATCCAGAGTAATGGATTCTGTGTCAGTTGAGTTTTTTTTTATAAATATGTTTTACTTGTTTTTATGTTGATGCTTAGAAGACACTTGGGAAAACTTGCTCATGTAACTTTAGATGATGTTAGTAGGCCTGCAGTTTGACTATTTACCTAGGGTTAGAACATTGTTAGAGAAAAAAAAAGCAAGACTAATACTAGCTCCAGCTGGAATAACTTGCCTAGTGTGCAGTCGAACATTCCAGGCTCACTTAGGTCTCATCAGCCACACGAGGAGGCACAAATCCCCAGTGCAAAGCCCTGGTCATCATCGAACCACGATGGACGAACTACAACAGTCTACAAATCTAGGGCTGGTACAGTATTTCTGTATCTTTCTAGGGAAACACAAATCTTTGAGATAATTAACAAATGGGTCCACAAAAAAAAAAGCTAACAACATGAGTGTGTGTGTTTGTGTCAACGTCCCCCTATAAATAACTTTTCTGCTTTGATAAGTTGAATAAGTTTTGTAATCAGGTCTTAAAATCTAACTCGCCGAATAAGTTTTGTAATCAGGTCTTAAAATCTAACTCTTTTGCCGAAATCTTTCCCTCACACCCAACTGAACTTTTTTTTTTTTTTACTAAAAAATAAAAGTGGCTAAGTTGCTTGTCTGTATTTATTGACCTCAATTTACCTGGCCAGTGACGTCAGCAACAGAAGTTTTGTTTTACCCAATTATGTAGCAAGCACAGACTTCACATTCAACAACCACAGTGACGTGAAGTTACAAACTGATGCAGCCGTGAGGTATAAAAACAAAAATTTCTTTCATAGAAAAAAAAAACGACTCAAATTCAAGACATTCAAATTTAGTTTCGGTGACTTAAGTGAAAATAAATTGCAATCAAAATAAAATTAGAAATCTGAAAATATCACAACAAAACAATGACATAAAAACAAAATGACGAGATCATATGACATACTGTGCTCCAATGATGACATAAAATGATGATAAAATATACAGGCCTAACAATAACAGCATAATGACAAATGACCTGTAATTCGAAACAACATAGACAATAACAAACAATCTATTAGAACAAATAATAATATTCTTATGGAGATTTTCGCGATGAACTCTACAATGTCAAGGACGATGAATTGAAGGTCACAGTTGCCTACTTAATAAAAAAAAAAGGATTAATCCAGAGTTTTTACATCTCAATGTGTGACTATCTTCGTTTCAAATCTCTTTATTTCTAGCTAGTTGTTGTCCATTTTGTTTTGAAATAAGTTTTTAAAGTTTAGAATGAATGTCTTATGGTTCCTTTATACTGACATTTTTTTTTTTTGTAATCAGAAGAGCTTAGAACATTCTGCAGTTTCAGGAAGTGCACAAAATTTAACATATACTTTAAAAAAAACAAAGTTTATCTTTCCTTCCTTTATTTTGTACACGACAATTTGAGAATCATTTTTTAAAAATCTTTTTCCGTTTGTAGCTTTTTTTTTTCTTTCGTTGCCAACATTCAAGTTCAATTTAGCGTTCTTGAAATTGTTTAGATGATTGAGAAAGTCCCATATATTCAAGGTATAATACGTGAGTATGACGGACCCTCGAGGGCAGCCCACGAGTTTGTGCGAAATTAACATTTTTTTTTCTTTTCTGAATTGAGCAAATAGAATTTAAAAATTCAAATGTGCTATAGGGCCTACTCATTGTGTATTTATTTTACTTTACTTGACTCTGGTTCTATATGCTATAGATAGTTGTAAAATAGATTTTATATTTCAGTTTGAACTTAACATTGATAGCCACTGCCAGCCTTAAATTGCAGGGGATGATGGCGGTCAGGATTTGATCGCGGCACAATCGTGACGGCAGTCTGGAGCGCTAACCACACCCACGCTTGTAAAACTTGGGCTCAATATTTAAAAAAAAAAAACTCGCAGAAGGTTAACATGATCGTCATCGGTTTGTGTGTAAACAACAATCTATGACGTCATAGGCGCAGCAGGTTATGGTGATAGAGCTTAGGGGAGGAGGAGAATGGGGTGGTATAGAGAATGTTAAAAACATTAGACAAACTGAAGCATATTGAATCTTCTATGTTCCTTGCTTTCACTATTTTGTTCTTAATGTATTAGAGCGACTTAGCTTATTGTGTAGGTCTAAATCATTAAAAAGTATTTCAAAATACTTAATGAAGTGCAGTGAATAGCAGATTTGAAATGATATTTGATCTACAATTTTTTAAATACAGGAGTAGCAGGATAATGGAGACCTACTGTAGAAAACTCAGAATATTCCAATAACAAAATAATGTTTGGCCCCCCAAAGGGTTAGGAGCTCCCCCAGCGCGGGCGGTCGAGCCCCGGCTCCAAGAATTATTTCTGGTATTAAAAGCCTACAAAATGCATATTCTGAGGTAGGCCTATCTACAGTGCATTACTCTGCTATTAAAAAGTTTTTTTTTCTATTCTTACTGACTTAGACCCTCCCGCGCCATACGGCTCATTTACCGGCAAGCTGTTTCCACAAAAATCTGTCACTGCCAATGTCTAAAGCCTCTTTCCACATGCTCTAAGGACCTACATGAAAGTGTTGCACCAAGTTGTACTTTAGGATGCCATCGCAACTCTTGCGTAGTTCATTTTGTTCCCGCAAACCTCATGCGACGCTCTGTAACAACCTTACTAAGGGGTCGACTCCCAGATCGGCATAGGATTTCCTTGCTTTAGACCCGATCTCTATACTTACTCCTAAAATCTGTCTTAGCCATCTTTGTTGAGCCACTTTAAGTAATTTCAATTTCGGCAGATTGCGATTTACTGCACTTTATTAAAGGAGCCTAGCCACAGGTAGAAATGTGTAACCTCTCTTTACTACGCTCTTGGAATTAGGCGACTGTAGTTTGCTGTAGATTTTAAATCGAATAGGGAAAGTTTATCGTCAAAATCATTTGTTGAGGGGAGGGGTACAGCTAAAAAAATTCTGTAGTTGTTTTTTTTTTTAATTGAAAACCCCATTTAGGGTCATAGAATTTGGTGACTGTAGTTTGCATGACATTAATATTGTAGAGAGAGGTTTTCAACCTCAAAACGCTATGGAGGCGTTTTAGACTTTTAAAAAAGCCACCTGGAGGAGGGTGGTTTAAACTCACCACCCTCATTGGCTTCGATACGCTCAAAGAATTTTAATTCCTTATTTTATATTGAAAAGGTAGGCTATTTTTTCAGCCTCCCAGCTGAAGGGAGGTTTCAACTCAAAACCCCATTTGGCTACTCTCATAACAATTTGAGTGCGTAATTGCCTTCTTTTTTCAATATTGACGAGGTATTTTTTAGCTTCAAACCCCGCTGGCGTGGAGTTTAAACTCAAAACTCCCTTTGACTTTTGACTAAACCAGTGATTCCCAAAGTTGTCCATATGGACCCCCATGGGTCCACGAGGACTTCCAAGGGGTCCACGAAAGTGAAAAAAAGAATTGGGGGTCCATGACATGCAATTGGGGGTCCACGAGAGTGTATCTCATTTAAGAATGAATTGAGTTTAATATAAATCTCACATTAATGAAATCACCTATTATATCATACAAATATACATTGTTTATATTTTATTACAATAGTGTCAGAAGAGAGCACCTGGCTGCATGCGGCGTCGGAACGAGACAGCTGGAGGTCACTCACAAAGGCCGCGGGATACACATTTGAGACCAAAAGAAAATCTGCCGCCGAGGACAAACGCAGACGACGAAAAGAAAATCTAAACCGACCACCTGCGGACAATGGTTTTGCTTGTCCTGGATGTGGCAAAATATGTTGATCACAGCTGGGACTGCACAGCCACGGGAAACACTGTATTCCTAACTAATCTTCGGACTCGAAGACAAGCCTATTATATTTTATTATAGCTAGGCTATTAAATTTATATCATATTATTGGAATGAAAAACATATTTTAAATTTTAATACCTCATTTAAATAGCTTAATTTGGTCTATAGATAAATAATATTTAACATGGCTGAATTTAAATATAAAATAGACGGTGGTGTTAATTTCTAATTTTTTTTTCTTCTTTTCTCATCGAACTTATATTGCCTGTGTGTCTTTTATTTAACAACATTTTATGCAACAACATCACGAAACCACCTAAGCTGGAGCATAGTTGGAGACAAAGCCACCCTGATAAGATTTGAAAAACTAGTGAACACTCCGTGATGAAGTTGAGAAAAGATCTACAATTGACAAAATATTTGCATACAAATTTTAAGGAAATTATAATGGTTTGCTGTGTCATAAAATATCTTGCGAAATTATGAAAACGACATACAATTGGCGAAAAAAAAGTAAATGAAAGCCGCTAAAAGTTTTAAAACTATTTTGTACACAAACCTGCATCTCATATTTTCTGAGAATTCTTCTAAGCAACTAATAGTTCAAAGGTCTATAAATGAACCGAGTTGTGCCTGTAATGAAGCATTTTTGGGCACATGTTCGTCTATTTATGGATAAAGAAATTCACGACAAAATTTCTTTTTGTGAAAACTGATAATTGACAATAAAGTCGAATACACATTTGATGTTTTGAAGTAATCGTTCGAAGAAAAAGCTAACCCTGTAACTATTATATCAGTAGCAACAAATGGAGCACCTTTCGTGGGTGAGTACTACTACGGATAGTGTACCTGGGTGTTACTAAAACACTAAGTAACTAAAAAGTAGTAGATCTAGATTGAAGGAATATCTTCAATTTGTTATCAACGCAGTTATGAGAAGCTAAATACGCAATTACTTGCTCAAATGAGAAGAGAAAATGACAAGCACATTCATCAGTTGAATCAAAAAGCAGCAGGAGAGGACCCAATTACAACAGAACTTATTTTCAGCACAAAGGAGTGCATGATGTAGGTGTGAAAAATTGTTTTATTTAATTTAATAACTATATTTTCATATTTTAGTGTCGCCTAGTTATAACTTTAACAAAAAGAAATGTAGACTGTACAGCTATTTGAAATTGAACTTCATTATTTCCTTGTCAAACAGGAGAGTGTTAATGTGCCATATTTTATGATGTTGAGGAGAATCCAAAAGGGAAAATTTCAATGGTCCCAATTTTGAGCTTTCGGAACATACAATTTCTCATTATGATTTATAGTTCTTATGTGAAAAATTATAGGTGGTCCTATCGGGATAGTTTATAATAGGTGTCATCTTTCTTGTATATCGAATGAAAGCTTGTCCATTTCTCGTTTTTACAATTCACTTTTAGTTTCTTCATTTCTTCCAGATAGAGTGCGATGCTCAAGTGTGTATTTGTTTTGTCACATTTGGCAAGTGTGTCGAGTGTCAGCCTTCTATTTCTTTCTATTTAAACATTGGAGAACAGTGTTATTGCTGTTGTTGTTGAGCTTTGCAAGGTCACACAATATGTTTTGTAAAAAATCTTTTGGGTGTTCTTTCAGATTCTGTAGATAATTACATCCTAGCCCAAACCTCACTGCGGGAGATGCGAGCAGGCGAGGTGACCACCGAACGTCAGTCCAACAAAAAAATTTAACTGTTTGGTGAACTTTGCTGATAGCCGTTACCTCCAGTGCTCCTATTTCTTCTCCGTGGTTGTCATAGAGATCATTAGTTATAATGATCTTAATGTGTTTAGTGATAGTTAACGATACATATTAACTGTTACATAATGGGTTCAAATTTCAATCTCGTTAATAAATCTATTGTAAAAAAATAAATTAAACTTAAAATGTAGGTTTAAATTACTTTTTCACTCCTCATGTCATTGGTTGGAAATTATTTAAACAAAATGTGTAATTTGAAATTGCTGAATTTTCAAAAATTCAATATAACTTGAGCAGGGATTCCACGGAAAACCAGAAAACATGTCATCGGGTCCACGAGACAAAAAAGTTTGGGAACCACTGGACTAAACTCATCGAATTTTGAGTGTATAGTTTACTTTGTTTTTAATATTAAAAATGTATTTTTTAGCTTCGAACCCCGCTGAAAGGGGGTTTAAACTCAAAACTTCCTAACATAACATTTTGAGTGCGTAATTTGCTTTTTTTTAATCTTGAAGAGGTTTTTTTTTAGCTTCAAACTCCGCTGAAGGGGGTTTAAACTCAAAACCCCTTTGGGCGTAGCTAGGATTTTTACAACACTCCCAGCCTCGAAAAATTCCTAGCTATGCCCATGGAGTGTAAAAAATAAATAAATAAATAAAAAATCCGGAAATTACTTCGAGCATCGAGATCATATTTAGATCTATTTAGATGTCTATGATCGAGATCTAGAGATTTCTCCATACTTAGTGAGTATGGTTATCACTGCGGTAAAATTAAAGTCGTAAAATGTAGTTAAAAAAACGAATGTTTATTATATTATTGAAAATAAATATTTTATAAGTATTAGTTCCTCTGTTATCACTAGCCACTATAATACTAGAACAGATGTATTTCTAAATTAATAATATATAAAAGATAAATTGCATTTACGACACTAAGACTTTTTTTCTAGACATACCTTTGTTGAAATATGGCGGCGTTAGAGATAGTAAACACAAATAAAATATAATTCGTGTGACTTTATAATACTTCTTAACATCTGGGCATAAAATGCCTTCTGAAAATGTAGGCTCACATTATTACACTTATTTACTTTAATTTTTAGATTTCCTTTTATTTAAATTATTCATAGAATTAGTTATTAGACAATATGAATATGGCATAACCGCATAAAAATATGATATATTATATAGTCTATATATATAATATATATATAATATGATATTATATGATATATAATATATGGATAATATGGTGTCTTGGTGATGAATATCACGACTCAATTCTCAATATCAGTTTTGGAGTTTCACTCAGTTTCCAGTTTCAGTTTTAAACAGTTTAAATTAATTTTTTATTATTTTAGAAATTTTAGTTAAAATTTAGTTTTACTACTTAGACCAGAGGTTCTCAACCTGTGGGTTGTGACCCCTTTGGGGGGTCGATTGATGATTTGTCAGGGATTGCCTAAGACGATCAAAAATATGGATTGTATTTTGTCTATTCTTCTATTGCTATGTGTGTTTGTGGGTCACGGCAGAGTGGGGGATTGTAAAAGGGTCGCCGAGCTTAAAAGGTTGAGAACCACTAACCTAGACTATACTATAAATACTAGACTTAGACTATAACACTAGTCAGAACTAATGTGGAGTGAGCATGAAGAAAGGGATGTCCAAAGAAAAGCTGGGTTGATAACATTAAGAATGGACATTACTTCAAAAAAGAAGATGATTACGTCCTATGCGTCTTGCATTCAGTCATGCATATTAAACAGTGACTTAAATTTTACCAAGTCACTGGTTTTCCTGGTCAGCTCAGGCAACCTATTCCATGCTCTAATGGCACGAGGGAAGAAAGAGCATTTGTACAGATTTGTCCTAGCATATGGGACGAGGAATTTGCCTTTATCTTTGTGTCTTCTTGAGTATTTTATTTATTAAGTTTTGTTTTTGTATTTGTATTTATTTTGTATGGTTCAGTGTTTTGTGTATAATATTCTGTGTATGATATTCTGCTAAGAAGAGCTGCTGACTTGGAAAAGTTGAGTGATTTTGTTATGCGACACCCCTACAATGAAATTCAATGGACAGAGACAAGATGAGATTTTGCAGGCCAATGCTAGAGACAGTAAAGTAGAGACAGTAAAGATAGAAACAGCATCATTTTCTCCCATAGAAGATTTATTTGGCAATCGCTTTGCTTTAAAACTGTTAAATATAGCACATTAATTGGCTGGTGTTCGAACTCTAGATTATATTGATGATAGTTCAAAGTGTAGCCAGACAGCCATGTAGACATAGTTATTTTGTATTTGATAATAAAATTTCATTACTATATTTGTATTCACTTTATCTTAATATCAAAGTTTTAGATTTAGACAAGAATCTAATAGCTGTTACTATATGTTTTAGCGCAGACCAAAAGATGATACGTGGACATCAGCTGAATTGAATCGAGCATTGAAGGTAATAAGTGTTAGAAATGTGCTTTAAATATATTTTTAATAATATCATCTATTTACACAATGTCTCAAATTGCAATAAATTTTGACAGTAAACTAATCTAATATGTGCTAGAAATGTACCTTGTCAGATGTCCAAAATGCTTAGAGACTTGGTCCCTTTAATGAACCATGTGGCCAGTGAAAGGCTTTTATCTCATGGCCAGGATGAGAGATTGGCTCTTCACCAACCTCTCTGTCTGGAGTCCCCCTGCAACTAGGTGATCAAATAATCACACCCGTTTGGTCGTAGGACACGGCTCCTTGAGCCCGCATGAGTGCCCCCTACCATGCGAGGTCAGAGGCTGAGCCCACGAGGGGCCCTCTATATGCCTATACTGTCCCACCGAACGAGTGCGAGGGTCCATCACCACCCGTATGGCCCCCGTTAGGGAATTTATCGGTGGGGGTTTCGGACTGGTTAGCGAGCCTTTCTTACATCCCTACCACGTGTAATATACCTTCTCTCGAGGATACTGAGAGCTATGTGTGCTACCATTCTTAGCCTATCCACTTCCCTAGGCGGGCGTTTCCACGGAGGCGCCATGCTGAGGCGAAGGTAGCTGGAATGTACCAGCATTTTTTTAACTTAAATAGAAAAAGAGTTCCTGTCTCATTCAGAACAAAAACATGCAAATGCAGCTAAACTTTTCTTTAGTGATAACTGGATGTGTATTTTTTTTTCTAAAATTTTGTTCAAACAAGAAGGAAAGATACCCATCTGAGATATTTAGTGTTTATGGAAGCTCTTTTTTTTTTATATTATATGTAACACATATATAAGTATATATTTTGTACAACTAGATATAATGTTCAATTTTTTTTTTAATAATTGTCATCCTTGGTTTGTCAGTTGTGGGTCATTCTAAATTATGATTATCTATCTAGTATGTTCTGTATTGAAGGAACATCTGTCATTTATAAGATAAGATAAATGTTCATGTGCTTAAAGTGACATAACTGTTCACAAACATTTTGAGATGATGTTCATATTTTCATTTTTCTGTGACAGGGCTCAAAAGATGATTCTCATCGTACCAAAAAGTCAAGAGAAGATGGTAGTAAATATTTTATAGTCTTTTTGTCTTTTATTACTTTTAAATCAGGAATTTATTTCTCATTCAATTATAAAATATTATTGTTCTAAACCTTTTTTTTTTTTAAATTATTAGTCAAGAAGAACTACTTTCTAAGTGTGTTAACATAAATTAATTTAAAGTCATAGTAGACATTGTGATACTATTTGGAGTTCTATTATAGCTATGGATCTTTTCTTACAATCAAGATTGCATGTATTTTCTATGCAATCGAAGGTTAATACAAGATATTTATGATTTTTCTTTGGACAAAACAATTTTGTCACAAAATCTTTTATTTTTCTTTGCTAGTAATTTTAAAGTAGCTAGCCTATTAGGTTACTTAATTTATAGCAGTAAATTTCAATCTTCATTTTCAAGGAGGTTGAAATGATGTACATTTACAAATTTCACTCTAGCTTTTAATATACTCTATATTGAAAGGTTTTGATGGCTTCAAATAGCTCTTTACTTGTGTTATCCTTTATATTGTTATGTTTACAATACTCCAACATGCTCTGAGCTTTTGATTAAATTCAACTTCCTCAAGAAGTTCCTAGAAATAAAACAACTAAAAAGAAACTTTCCATTCAGTTGAATCAATGGTTCCAATGAGATCAAGAACAACAACTAAAGGGGACATAATACAAATGATTAATCTAAATAGACTTTCCCCTCGCAAATTTTTTATTGTCTGTGTCAGGAGCAGACTGGGTGTCACAATTCCATACCATTCAACCCACAAATTGTATGCCCTTTAAAGTACATCTATTGTTACCTACCCTCAAAATAATTAAAGTTTGGTTAATGCATCAAAAACTGAATGCAAGCATACAAAAGTGGGTATATATTAGCCTAATTGAACACATTTTATTTCTATAACAGAAAAGACTTAGAGGCTATAAAAAATCTCAATCTGTACCAACAATTGTATGATTGCAACATTAATTAGTTGGAATATATTAGTTTGAATAGAATAGTTTCTTACAAGGTTTTCAAAAGGATTTGATCTATTTCAAAGACTGAATAACACTTGAAAATAAAACAAAATGAAAGTCCTTACAACACATTCATTTATCCTGGAGAAAAAGGTTCTTCATCAACAAAATTAGGGGACAGCATTGAACATGAAAGGGGGCGCGGTGGTCGAATGGTTTAAGCGCTCGGCCTCCAAACCTGAGGTCCTGGGTTCGAATCCCAGTGAAGACTTGGGATTTTGAATTTCGGGATTTTTTTAGGGCACCCCTGAGTCCACCCAACTCTAATGGGTACCTGACTTTAGTTGGGGAAAGTAAAGGCTGTTGGTCGTTGTGCTGGCCAGATAACACCCTGCTCGTTAACCGTGGGCCAAAGAAACAGATGACCTTAACATCATCTGCCCCATAGATCGCAAGGTCCGAAGGGAATACTTTACTTTTTACTTTTATTGAACATGAAACTGTGCAACCATTTCATTGTGCTGAGATTTATTTCACAAGTAACATGCTTAAATTACAGCAGTAAGCACTGACTCAAAAGCTAAGCTTATAATTACAAAACAAGCCCCTGTCAATAAATAGTACCTCTTCAAAATTCAGTTACAACCATTGGAACAGTTGCAAGATCTCTTTGCTCTCATCTCCATCATCCTGTTCATATACTTTGTTTCCTACAATTATAGTAGTAATATCCTATCTCTAGTCATTAATTGATTACATAAATTGCTAATTCCAATGCAAATAATTCAAATTCCTTTATTGTCCTAAGACACTACTGCTTTGTGATACAATGTTGATTTTAAGTCACTTGTTAAAAGGCTTAAGAAATTGCAGATGCACATGTATATCTATATTCAGGAGGAATTTAAGGGTTCTATATCTTCGTGGATATGTCTTGTTTCTACAGTATCTAACATACGTTGCTCTCCCAAGTAAATGGGGTTGCAAATCTTCCTCCATGAACTTACCATTATGAAGTTCATCAATGTTCTTGAATCAGTTGTACCAAACTGTTGATGAATTTTATTGCATCTCTTGGCATGGCATTCAAGCCATTTGTCATTTTATCTCTCAAATATTCTTCTCCTTCACATCTTTCTCTTTCTCTAACTGAATAAAATTTTGTGAAAGATTTCATAGCTGGGAAATCCTGGGATCTTATGAGGAACCAACCCAATAATATAATGTACATTTAACTGGAGACATTAAGGCAGTTTTGGTAGCAGTTGATGCATTGTAATGCAAAATTCATGACTAGTTTGCTCAGCATCTTGTTATAGATTCACCCAAGTATGCTCACACTCTAAAAGACTATACAAAATATAAACTTTATGTTGTTTGTCAAAATTGGTTCATATACATAGAGGATAGTAAATCACTAGTAGCATGGTAAATGGATACAGATCTAGGTGATTCCATTATTATGAGAGTATGTCTTTAGTATTACACAGTTAAGTCTGTAAAGATCTTTTATAAAAGATTAAAGAATGCCAATCATTTTTATTGGACATATTGTCATTCAAAGAGAGGACCCCACTGGCCCACCAGGCATTTCACAGGAAGTCCACTTAGCCAGTCTGCTTTATAAGGTCAATAAAAAATATTCTTGTTCATAGACCCACCAGGATCAATATACTGAAGATTTAGAAGACTTTGAATTCAAATAAATAATGGCAAATTATTAATGTCTTTTAAATAACTTTATTATTTACTCATTTAGTTATAAGCAGACTTCTTGGTTACACAATCTTTGTTTCAATGTATTACTAGGGGAACGCAGACACCACCGTGACGAAAGAAAAGGTTCAGATCATGTAAAGGATGAAGGAAAAAGATCAATCAGACAGGATGAGGTAGTAAGTGGTGTGCCCTTGTGCAGAATATAGTTGTTGTTTTTTTGTCCATATTTGATGTTTCATGTCATTGTTCAAAAAATTGAAGTGAATTTTACTATTAAAAAAAAAAACCCCGCTCTCAAGTTATTTTTTGAAGAACTTTTCATTTTCAAATCCTATAAATTTTATTGTTTGTTAATGAATTAGCGTTCAAAACATTTTTAACACATAAAGCATTATTCCTATGAATGTGAATGTGAACTGCAAATAAAGTTTTAATTACACATCTTTAACTTATTATGACCAGTATATTGTGTGTATTTATATAATACTTACTGCATACATCTCTATCAACTATAAAATCAGGATGGCTGCCTGGTTGTGCGGTTTGCGCGCTAGACTGTCGTTTGGATTTATCAATGGTCTTGGGTTCAAACCCTGCCCGCTCCCATCCCCCCATCGTCCTGCGGTAGGTTTGGACTAGAAAGTAAACTTTCTTCGACTCTGAAGGAACATCCGAAACATGTAAAACATTTTACAAACAATCATTAACTCCATTCAAATATACTAGTCTTTTTTTATTTAGAGATCTACTAGTTCATTAGCATACTACACATTCAATTATCTACATCCAGGCACTGTCACCAAAGATGTAAACAAACAAAGATGTATTCCTGTTAAATAGCATGTCAACCATACTCTGTCCTACATGTTACTAATTTTACCAGCATACACATGTGCAAAAACAAACATGACCCATCAAACTTAACCTGAATCCACTTTTTACGAAACTTTCCACTCAAGCCTTTTTCTGCTGGTGTATGTGTTCTAGTCATTGTGTACTTTCCATCAATTCAGTTTTCATTCTGTTCTCAGGATGAACGGAAGAGTAAAAAGCACAGAGAGAGGGGGGACTCTGATGACAAAGTGGAATTAACAGAAGTAAGTCAGTTAGTTACATAAGTACATAGGTCAGTTACATTAGGACACAGGTCAAGAAGTGACTAGTGAGAAAATAGTTCATGTGTTTAGTCTTACGGCCCAAAAAACTTTTAAAAAATAACAACAGGGAAATGCATTGCTGCATATGAAGAAATTTTGATAAGTTATTAATCAAGAGTTGATTCTAAACAATGGAGGTAAATTGCTTTATGTATAATTAAAATGCTTTTAAAGGGACTATTTATCCACATCCATGAATCTTGCACAAAGCTGGAATGTTTAGGACAAAGTCCTAGAGAACAAAATAATTTATACTAAATAGATGAATTGACTCTCTAAACATAAAATAATTTATACTAAATATATGAGTTGACTCTCTAAACACAAAATAATTTATACTAAATAGATGACTTGACTTTCTGAGCACAAAATAATTTATACTAAATAGTTGACTTGACTCTCTATACACAAAATGTTTTTTCTTGCATCCATTCAGTTGAACTCTATTTCAATATATAAATGTGATACAATTACCTCATGCTGCATTTCTTTCTTTCTCAATGTTCTGCTTCCTCTTTAGGCTGCTGCCATACCTGTATGTATACACCCATGTCTGAAGAGGGCAAGGGTGACATTTTCCTTTTGTGTGCATTTGTTTCAATTTAATTTCTTTTTCTTCAAAAGACTTTTTCACATTAGTTAATGTTTTGAAATACAGGCTCCTATGTTATATATAATTTGATTGAAATACAGACTTCTATATTATATATAATT
>JADKLZ010001913.1:12636180-12661775 GCA_021533235.1 Biomphalaria straminea
TACATTAGAAATAAAATACTGGTACATTCAATAAGGTAGGGATACTTAATACATTAGAAATAAAATACTGATACATTAAATAAGGTTGGGATACTTTATACATTAGAAATAAAATACTGATACATTAAATAAGGTAGGGATAATTTATACATTAGAAATACATTAGAAATAAAATACTGATACATTCTATAAAGTAGTGATACTTTATACATTAGAAATACATTAGACAGAAAATACTGATAGATTTAATAAAATACTTATTCATTAAATAAACTACTGATATATTAAATAATGTATAAACTACTGATATATTAAATAATGTATAAACTACTGATATATTAAATAATGTATAAACTACTGATATAGTGTATATCTTATAATGTATGCATGATAAATAATTTATAAACTGTTCAATAACTTGGACATAGTTACAAGTGTAATAATAAAATCTTCCTACTTATAGGATGAAAGAGAAAGAAGACGTCAGGAAAGAAGAGAGAGACATGAAAGAGAAAAAGGAAAAGAAAAAAGCAAAGACAAAGAAAAGGAAATACATAAAGACAGACGCAGAGAGACAGAAAGAGAGAAGTCTACAGATAGAAAAAAAGAAAGAACTAAGGAAAAAGACAAAGAAAGGGACAGAACCTATGATATTGAAAGAGACAGAAAACATGACAGAGAAAGTGGCACTCAGAGAAAGTCAGGAGTAAGAAATGAAATTTAGGAACACATTGTTTTTTTTTTTAAATTTAAATTGCAGATTGTGTTTACATTGTTTTTATTTTGATTCTACTTCTCTTCCTTTAAAACAAACAAAAGTCTAAAGGGACAGAAAGAGATGATCAAAAGCCTTCTAAAAAAGACAAACATGAAGATACAGAGAAAAGGAGAAGTAAACATCATGAGGTAGTGAACTTTTATTTTGGTGACTTGTTTTGTGTTTTTTGGTTATTCTAGGTTTTTGTCTGTTCTAAAATTCATCAGCTTTGATTTTTTTGAATTAAGATGCACCTCTGAACACCTAGCTTATTCCTCTTATGTAAACTAGCAGAGAGTTTAGCTGTACATTTTTAAACTCCTTCATAAAAAAGTCCTATATAGGTCCTCCTTTGTTCTCCTCCTTTGTTCTCCTCCTTTATTCTCCAAGACGAGCACATTTCTCATTTCCTTTGAACTTGAAGATAACTGCAAAGTCCAATCTTCACTTTAAAAAGCCAGTCACACACATGGCAAAGTTGGGTCCATGACATCTTTGGATGGCTCTTCGTTCTTTCATGCTGGCCTTGCCTCATATCTTGAGACTCCAACACTCACAGTTTCAGGCTATGAGAAGCTATTGAGAGTTAGTGTTTCCCAGCCATGATTGTCAATATCACACTCCTTGAGGGAGCTCTTAAGGGTGTTTTTGTTATGCTTATGTTGACCCCTTGAGAGCGCTTTCCTGCACACAGCTTTCCATAAAGAAGTCATTTGGGAAGGCAGTTTTCTGGCATATGGTCTACATATCCCACCCAACAGAATTGGGACCTTTTAGCAGTAGCATGTATACTGTTCATATGTGACAACTGTAGGATTTTAATGTCTGATGTGTGGTCAAACCAGTTCCCCTGATGAATTTTTCTTAATCAGAAGGAGTTTTACTTTTTCATGTGATGGGAATATAAGATCCAGGACTCTGATGCATATAAGAGTGACAGGAGCCCTACAGCACTGTAGACTTTCAGTTTTGTAGGTGTGCTGAGATGTCTAGATGATCTGCATCCATTTTATGTAATCCTGGAAAGGATATACTATGCCTATAATGTGCTGAGTACTCCTTGAAGTCTGCCAAAAAGCAGCACAAGGACTTGCAACATGGAAATCTACTTCATCATCTAGGTTGGCATTTGCAGATATGGTGACTTCCCAATAGACAAACTTTTTAACATTTGCTGATATGGTTACTTCCCAATAGACAAACTTTTTAACATTTGCTCATTTTTGGTCATCTATGAGAAATAAATGAAATAAAGTTTGCTGTGTTGAAAATTATAGAGTCTACATCTAGATCTATCTTGTACAAAATCTTGTAGGCAATATTTTCATTTCTCAAACATATTCTGTCTCCTAAGATCTCTATTATACAAACACACACACATACACTTAGTGAAAGTAGATAGGCTAAACTTTTCACTTGTTTAGGTTGAAGAGAAACAAAGTCAGCCTAGTGAGGAAGAGAAGGATGATTACAATTATGAGGAAGACTTTGAGGTGAGCACATTGTATTGACCAGGACACACAATCTTTTTCTGGTTTTTGTATCAGTAAATACTCATAAATATTTCTTATTTTTTATCTTCCTATTTACAATTGTATTTTAATATTAAAAACAACATTAATGAATGTCTCTTTTTAATTTAGGATTATGATGATGATTTTGAAGATGACACTCAGGATGATGATGATGATGATGATGAAGATCAAGAAGATGAACGTCCACACAAGAGAACTGTAAATTAATATTTTATGAAGAGTCACTTTTCTTTCTCTGATTTCAATAAATCTTTCTGATTTTGGTAACATTTGTTTAGCTTTAGTACATTTAACATTTTTTATCAGGTAGTTTTTAATTAATTTTTTTGGTGTGAAATTTTTCTTTCTCTTTCACATTCATCTAAAAGTGAAACCATTAAAAACATTTTATGTTCAGGGTGGAGAAATGGAAGAAGTTCTCCGAGCTCTTGATGAGGAGAATCACAGAGTAGCATCATCAACATCACGACGCTCTGATCTTTCAGAATCAGTAAGTCTTTTTAAGTCTTTGGTTATTATATTAGGCAATTATAAAATACAATTATTCCTTTCCAATTTTACATTGTATCAAAAGTGCATTCTTTTCATATTAAGAATGACCATTCAGATGATTATACCAAAGATGAATTACCATCCAGATCATCGAAACCCAGAGCATTTATAAACTTTGTGTCTGCCAAGCAAAAAGTAATCAACCGAACAGGCAAAGCTTGGAAAAGGTTAGCAGATTAAATTAGATAATATAAATATTTGTTTATATATATATGTATATTGAATATATACATGTTTGTCTAAATTGTGTATTTTCTGTTAGATATGAAGACTTGTCCAAACTTATAGAGTTGGATGTGTCCAAGTATGAGATGTTTGACTTGCCTCCTGTTAAAGAATATGAACTCTACATACGAAGCTTTGGCCGATCTGATACCAGGCAGGCTTATGTACAAACTAGAGATGATGATATAGACAGAGACATACAAACAGAGCAAGTGGAAACTTTAGTCAAATGGACACAGCACCCACCTGACAATCAGATTGCTGTTGGAGGTGATCAAAGTTTTAGAAACATGACTTTCTAAACAAACATGACTTTCTAAACAAACATGACTTTCTAAACAAACAAGACATTCTAAACAAACATGACTTTCTAAACAAACATGACTTTCTAAAGAAATATTTGGTCATAGTGAATACATTTTCTCTTTCTTTTTTTTAAATTTCACACTATGAGATGAAGCACAGCATTTAAACTGTTCTCTGGTTAATTTAGGGACAAGTTTGGATGGGTTTACCAAGAGAAGTAACTTGATATTTTAAAACTCAGTTATGATTAGCAAAGCAGCTAACCCTGAACAAAATTATAAACAACAGCAGCAAAAAACTTGGGATGATACTACAAAGACAAAAATTTTTTTAAAAATATTAATATAATTAGCCAAGAATTGTTGTATTCCAAGTGCCAGACTGAACAGGCCAAGAGAGTTAACATAGTTGAAGCCTATGATTACCATTAACAAAAAAAAAGATTTCTATGAACATGAACAGACATCACAAAATTGTTTCCTTTAAAGAAATGTTACTTTGTCATTATATGCTTCTATTCTCATAATTATCTTCATTGACTTGCATAAGCCATCATTTATGCTAAGTAATATTTGAATGTTATTGCAGGGGAAGGCATCAATGTCCAGACAGGATCAGACAGAGTTGCTGTCAGCGGAACCACAGATCCTGAAAAATTAAATAAATTTCTCAATAAAGTTGGACAGGTAAATTATTTCTTTGAAAAACAATTTTATTTGTTTGTATTGCCAGACTGGCTTATTTTTCTGATTTTATTTAGTTGATTTTTGCCTATTTCAGTTTTTATTCACTATTTTGGATGAAGAGTCCAAAAGTTCATCAGATGAAGAAAAGATGAAAGAAAGCAAATCTAAAGTTAGTTTCAGTGAAAAAGTCTTTCAACTTGGTGCTAGTTTCTTGAAAGGTCAGTCATTATACTAATGTAGACACTTCTTGAACTCATTGAATTTAACTATTTCCATGTAATTTTCCTAACTTCAAAGTTAGTTTTCAAAGTTTTATAACATTTAGATTCCTCATTAAGATTTATTTTGGATTTTTTTTTTACTTTCACTTGTAATTTTCCTATGTTTAAAACTTCTTTCCTTCTAGGTCGCAGTGTTGTTGCCTTATCCTTCTGTCAATCTGAACCAAATTTTCTACTTTCCATTCATGGTCCACATTATGACTTTGATCAGGTAATGAATTGTACAGTTGTCTTTCTTCTGCACACTTCACTTTTTTTTGTCTCTTTTGTTTCTTGATTTTGTTTTTAGTGTGAAAGATTTATTTGTCCTTGTTCACCTTCCCCTCCCACACTGAACTAAATCCCAGCTTCAACATTTCAATTAGGTGAATAGGGATCAAACTGGACAAACAGTTGCTACAGTAAGTAATTACTAAATAATACTTGACTACCAAAAACTTATTTTTCATTCTTATGAATTTTTTTTTTACATTTTTTTTTCTTATTTTGTATTTTTTTTTAATATATTTTTTGTTCAATGAATAATTATTTTAATTTTTATATCTATGTTATGGCTCATGTCCAAAGTCTAAACTCATTTAAAAATTTTCAGTTATTTTGTGGAATAAGTAGCATCAGGCATTAGTCAAATATTTCTAAATTCATGTTCACTCTTGTAAAAGGGAGAGAATTTTGTAATTCTGGGCTAATAGTACAAAACTTTATTTCTGTAACAGCAACAATCATCAACACAATCAATGTCTTTTATTTGTGTCTGGAATATTTCTCAACCTACTTACCCCTACAGGTTTGTTCTTTTGTTTTAGTTTTTTGTAAGCTCAATTAATATTAGTGAACATTTTGTGAAAGTGGCACTTTTCTTTCCTAAGCCTTAAGCCTATCTGAGAGAATAACACTAGCAACTTAGAATTTCTTTCACACTTTGTATACATTGTTTCTTTTGTGAGCATGGGGAAGAAATAAACAAGAAATCTATTTTGAAGAGATGATTCTGATTTGAAAAGCACATCTGTAATAGAATAAAAAAAGAAATAACTGGAATTGTTGATAAATAAATAAATTATAGCTTTTATGTAGCACCAGTCTCATGCTTATAGCATGCTCAGAGCACTATGTTCCAATCTCATTTGTGGACCAGTGGGGGTAGGAGGTATCCGGGAGAAGCTTTTTCTGTGCTGTGCTCAGTAAACACAATTCTGCTCGAGTCGGGTGTCGAACCTCGAGCCCCCTTCATAAGTAGCCAAGCCAAACCAAGTTCAAG
Source organism: Biomphalaria straminea (assembly GCA_021533235.1). Classification (NCBI taxonomy): domain Eukaryota; kingdom Metazoa; phylum Mollusca; class Gastropoda; family Planorbidae; genus Biomphalaria; species Biomphalaria straminea. The sequence continues at coordinate 12,641,784 of JADKLZ010001913.1, forward strand.
CATACTTAGCCTCTTGAGCATGCCTCCCGTAGCTGAAATACTTAGAGATTGGGCTGAAAGGTTAGAGCAACAGGGATTCCTTATAGAAATTGTATAACCCTAGCACCCTTAGTAATGTGTACATATTTCAATAATTGTTGTATCTAAATATATTTCAGACTACTTCAAAATAATCTAATGCAATATTTTTATTTTTAGCCCAAGGTTTTAAAGCTACTTTCACCTGATTACTATTTTATATCCTTTTGATCTCTAGGATATGTGCCAGTGATATGAAGATAACTACAGCTTGTTTCAGTCCTACAAGAGCTGCTCTAGTTTTTGCTGGCATGGTGAGTTTAGAAATATCAAATTATTAGTTTCTTGATCTTTTAGAGTAATAATAATAGAATTTTAATCACATTTAAATGCCTGCATATTTCTAAATGAGAGTCTAAGCACCACCAGGACTGGTGTAACAGTTAATAAATTGAAGGACAATGTGGTATATTAATATTATCATTTACATTATAAATAATTTTAATACAAATATATAAATATAAAGTTTGATTGTCTTTTTTATTCAATTAGTCTGATGGTTCTGTTGCATTATGGGACTTAAGAGAAACTGGGTCACATCATAGAAACCTGACAATAGAAGACCAAGAACATCTGGTTCGATTCCCAACATACATTACTGGTAGGTGCTGTTAATTGGAGGACATCCTTGTTTGTGTTTTCTCATATTGGCCTTCATTTCATTACAACTCTTGATTTGTGTGATTCCTTATATCAGTGGACATGTCCCGCAAACCTCATGCGATGCTTGTCGAGTCCCAGTTTAGCAAAGGATTTCTTTGTTTGTGACCCAATCTCTGTAACTGACTCCTAAAATCCATCTTAGCCATTTTTGCTGAGCAAATTTGGCAGATGATTTTCAGGCCTCAATGTTGGGATGACTATTGTGTAACATAGTTGGATTTTTGTTTAAGCTCAATATTTAGGCTTGTCCAAACAGGCTGCATCCTTTGGAAATGTTCATGCTTTTCCTATGTCATAATAGGCATTCTTATTATTTGCTATAATGCTGCCTAAGTATGGACAATTTTGGATGCCTCTCTCTCTTATATACATTAAATCGATCTCACTTGGGCCATAATTTCATTTAATTGCACTAAAGAACATGAGGGTGAATAAAAAAAATCTAAGATCTAGTAGCCAGAAGTAAAGTTTTTGAATTCATCATTTTCTTAGCCAAATGTAGTCATTGACAAGAAATAGTATACTGGAGCCTTTAAACAGTCTAAATTTTAAATAGCAAGCATTTTTATCTCCAGCTTAAGTCAGGAATTGAACTCAAGCCCCCTTGTTATTTAGCAAGCAGTTTAAATTACTCAGCCACACATCATGTGTACTGTTACAGATTTTAGTCTGAGATGTTTAGCAAATCTGGTCTTGTAATTTAGGAGTTAGGAATTAATATTAGATTTGGTGCATAAATTGGGGCATTGTTTATTTTAGTTTTTTTTTTAGCAATGACTCTTAGCAGCAATGGTGATGTAATTATAAAAAGCAAGAATGCTAGGAAGCAAAAGTTAGTTAATTGCATACCATCTTATTAGGGATTTCAATTTTAATCAGAAGAAATTTTTGGGCTCTTGTAGTGACAGCCACAACAGTGGACATTTTCCCTTTTTATTGATGCATTATATGTATTTGAATTGGGTTATGGGACTCTTCGAACAACTTATTCTTATTGGCCTATGCTTTGTTTTCTACTTGTTAGTTTATAGAAGTTAGTTCCCTCAACATCATCTTAGACAACACTCTACACTGAACACAGCAAAGGTTTTCAACACGTACTATTGTAGTCAGGCCATCTGATTATTAGGAACCAAATGATCACTCCTGTGTTTATTTGTTTCTTTGTTGGTTGAAACTTTTTCTTTTTATTTCAAAAATATTTTTTTTAATTGAATGCAGACTGCGATCCAAAAACCAAGTAACTGACTTTTTGCCCATCTTCACATCATTGCACTTTGATTGTTGATTTATAATTGTAGCATTATTTAATTTCTGATTGATCTAATAGTAGTCTTATTTTTCTTCATTTATTCTACAGCAAGAGTTCTGGAGTATGAAAACCATACTAGTCCTGTTGTTAAAATTGTTCCTGTAGATTCACATTTAATAGGGTAAGTTTGTTTTCAATTGGCAAGACTTTGTAATGTAGAAAACTAGCACACCAATCAGCTTAAGTAACAAGATGTATTTGAATTAGTTGTGATTGGTTGTCATGTTTGTGTTTCAGGTCACAGAAAGGTGAAATTATAACAGGTATTTTTTGTTATTTTCAATTCAATTATTTTAATTTTATTTTTAATAATATACTGGTTTTTCAAAAACATTCAAAGAACAATTTTAAGCAATCGTGTAATGAGCCACAAGTGAATTTGTTTTAAACTATTTTTTCTAGTTCACATTTTTTGTGTGTGAATATTTAAGTTTTTAATTGTTATGTTCATGAAAATGTCAAATTCTTGTATAATGTAAATCAGTTTGTACTAAATTTATAGATTAGTGTTGTTGTTTTTTTACGATACATGCTAATAGAAAGAATGAAGGTTTAACCATGTGCATGAGAGGTATATATGAACCCCATTATTGTTGTTTTAACATAAAAACGTGTTTTCAACCAAATCTATTGACTAGTTATCCCTAACTCCCATGTACCAGTACTTCATTGTAATTATTTATTAAATACAAAACTTGTATCGAGATTTAAAATGTTGTTTAATTTATCCTTAGCATCCAAATCAGGTTTGTCCTTTCAGTTGGCATCAATTGATGAAAATGCAGTTCTTAATTTATGGGTAAGTGCTGGAAAAACATTTCCTAAAAGATTGTATTTGAGATACAATAAAGATATAGCTGTTGATTATGTTATAAGTTCAACTTACAATAATCCTAGATTATTTGAATATATTTTGTAACTTAAAATAATTTTTCTCCATTAATAATTTGATGGTAGTCCACAAAATGGTAGTTTTAATAAAATCTATGAAACTAAAAATTGAGTTTGAACTTCTCTCTTAAAATAAAGTCACTAATTTTTTTTTTATTTATGTAAGAAAGAAAAACTATTTAACAAATTAGATAAAATAAATCAAGTTACATCATGAATTTTATTTGTGAGAGAAAAGACAATGATAAGTTCCCAGTTAAAACATCTTCAAGAAAGCAAACATTTCATAGATTTTGATGAACATTTTAAAATGAAAAACTAACATTCCTTCCCCTTTTTAAAAAAAATACCTCAGGTAATTATTCATCTGTGCAGTTTCATAGATTTGTTATTTTTATTTAGTCTATTTCACGGACCATCATTAGTCATTATGTCATAACTACAATTTTCTTGTCATTTGATTGGAGCACAACCATTATATTTGATTGGAATACTACACAACCAGTATATTTAATTGGAACACACCATTATATATAATTGGAACACAACCATTATTTTGACTATCATTGATGAAGGTGGTAGCTGAAGTCTCTGTTCCTGATGCTGCTGGTTCTGAAAGCGACCTTGGCTTGGCGCCTGCTGGAAAAATCAAACTTCTTAGAAGTTCAAGCCTAACTATCACAAATCCCAATAAGTAGGTGATCAAAACATATTGTGCTTACTTGTTATCTTTTTTTTTTACTCTAATTACTTTGCATCAGTATGGAAGGTTATCTGTATAACTAAAAGATAGTTATAGTCTAATTATAGTCTATAGTCTAATTAACAAAACACCTTGGGACAACAGAGAGCTTGGTGAGGCTCCAAAACTAGTCAGAAGTAGAGGAAGCAATTAAATCACTTATAGTGGCAAGTGACCTGGAATCCATAACATACCATCAGAACCTTTTAAAAACACAGTGGCTCATATAAAACAAAATGTTTAATTACTATTTGGGACCAAAAAAACATGGCCAATCTTTAATTGTTCCACTGCCCAAGAAAGGAAACTTGAGACTAAATTATAAAACTATAGAACAATAAGTCTGATCAGTCATCCGAGCAGGATAATGCTAAGAATAATTCTCAACAGACTCAAGAGAAAAGGAAGTCCTTTCCAAAGAACAGACAGGCTTCAGAGCAGGTAGAAGCAATGTTGAACAATTACTTAACATCATAAGAATTTGGTAGACAACTTCATAGACTTCAATAAAAGCTTTAGACTGGGTTTGGCATGTGACAAGTGATGAGGGAGTTCTACATAGATCAAAACAATATTGATGCCCTGTACCAAATTGTGAATAGCTCAGCACTTCTAAACAACTAAATTGGAGAAAGGTTTTGAACATGCGTAGGAGTGCAGCAAGGATGTATTCTCTCTAACATTTGTTTTTTAACATATTTATGGAGATATCTAGAAGGATTTACTCCTAGCTTGACTATAAATGGTCAAGAAGACAAATGAGTTTGTACTTGTACAAGTCAACACTCTGCTTGCAAAAAGTAGAAATTCCAAATACAGTGAAGAGACAAAAGCTGAGCTTGTTCAGTCCTATTGTAAGACATAACTCATTATCACAGGACCCCTATGAAGAAAGTCAAAAGAGACAGATGATGGTGATGACATCCAGTTCAAAAGGAATTCTCTATGCTAGTACTAAGCTTTCTTTGATTGGAATGGAGGCAATGAGAAATTGTTGGATAGAAAATACAGGCATGACATGTTGACAAACTTGCTGAATGATGCCATGCTGCTTGTGTGTCAAGACAAAATTTGAATTCAAAATTTGTATCTATAAATAATTTTTTTTTATCCTACCATTACATTCAAGTTAGCTTCTCTTTATTTTCAAGCCGAAATTAAAAATTGCTGGTATTTAAGTTCTTTTCAAAACTAAATGTTTAGAAAATGGGATTTGAATGAAGTGATTTTGTTTTATCATTTAGTATATTTCTAATATTTGTTTCAATCAATTTTGTAAATAGACTAGTTTCCAGGTCTCAGGAATTAAAAGCACTTGACCTACATTTGAATCCAGCAGACCTCAAACATTTTTATGTTGCCACAGATGCAGTAAGTTATAACAGTAGCATTTTTTAAAAGTTACTTTTTTTAAGCAAAAACAATCTTATGCTTGGTTTTATGAGACATTTGACTAAACTTCTCAATGTTGATAAAGTTGAGTTAAAATTAATTTTGCAAGTTCTACTCTTTTTTTAGGACTTTAGATATCAGACTAAACAAAAGAAAGTCATTATGGATTGGTTACTGAGAAATGATTCTAATTTTTCTAATAGGCCTAGTTATATATAAAAAGTGAAATCCATGTATTAATGAAACAAAGATATTTAAATTACTTAAATTAAGATTCCTTTGTTGATCCATCCTTGAAATTCATAGTGGCATTGTTGTGTAGGAGTAAAATATTGAATTTAAAAAGTTACTTTTTTCTTAACATACATTTTCTTAATCATTTTGCTCATTATTTTTAAATCCGTTTTTTTTTTATCTAAGTTTTTAAAATAAAATAAACTTTTTTTTAAGGGTTGCATTGTTCATGGTGTTAGATTTGGTAACAGAGCATACCCGCAGTACTATTCATCTATTGTTGGTAAGTCATTTTTTATGAGAGCATTTATTTATAATAAATAAAAAGCATTTTTAGCGGCCCCCGAAAGGGGAAAGACGCTATTAGTTTTGTGTGGCCTGTCTGTCCGTCTGTCTGTCTGTCTGTCTGTCTGTCTGTCTGTCTGTCCGTCTGTCTGTCTGTCCGTCCGTCCCGTTTAGTGCTCAGAAAGTAGAAGAGATAATGAAAATCTGACATCACGATAATATAGATCATTCAAAGTTCTGATGCAACGGCTACTTTTTTTTTTTCTAAAAGCTCAAAATCTAATTTTTAAAAATATTTTATGCAAGCAGTATTTAAAGAGAAAAAGCCTAATTAGTATGCAATATAAATGGAACCTAATTTAAGACAATTAAAAATCTAATATATAGCAACACATTTCCCGTTTTATTTTGTTCAAACCTTAGAACTTTTAGCAGCGACAAAGAGAGTTTGTGTGATACACAAACTCAGAGGCGGCCCCTGTTGAGAGATCAAAGCACGGAAGATGTATATTTCTGTCGTTTATCTTTGATATAATTTTGTTTAAAATGAACTTTTAGCAGCGACAAAGAGAGTTTGTGTGATACACAAACTCAGAGGCGGCCCCTGTTGAGAGATCAAAGCACGGAAGATGTATATTTCCGTCGATTATCTTTTATATAATTTTTTTTTTAAATGAACTTTTAGCAGCGACAAAGAGAGTTTGTGTGATACACAAACTCAGAGGCGGCCCCCGTTGAGAGATCAAAGCATGGAAGATGTATATTTATGTCGTTTATCTTTGATATAATTTTTTTTAAATGAACTTTTAGCAGCGACAAAAAGAGGCTGCCTCCGTTGAGAGATCAAAGCGGATCTGATAGGGATCCGACTCCTACGGGGGCCGCCTCTGAGTTTGTGTATCACACAAACTCTCTTTGTAATCTTGTTTTTCTTTACTTTCTTGATTATCAAAGTCACTTGCTTGCTGGCTTGCAATTATAAGACATTTTTTAAAATAGAAAATCACTGAATTTCATGGTTTATATAAATGTAATTATAAGCTTCTATTTAAAGTTATATATTTATAACATTGCAAATAAGCACCAAACTTTAAAAAAATAAACTATCTGCTAACAAAGTTTTAAAATTTATATTTAAAAAAAAAAACAGTTTAAATTTAATTTGTTTCTCTATTCTTTCAGATTCACCTGTTCCTATTGTTTCTATAGATTTTTCTCCATTTGGACAACCATACTTTTTGGTATTGACATTAATATTGTTTTATATAAACTTTAACTGATTCATGGTTGTTGTTTTTTTAATTTACTCATTAGAAATTAAGTTTTAATATTACCTGAATTATTTGGTATAAATATAGATTTAAAATAACTTAGCAATTAATAAATGAAATCATCCTTCAATCCTTCTCTACTTTAAGGCTGCCTATCAAGAAGGAACTCTACATTTGTTTCACACTCAAATAGGTAACACATTAGAATCAAAAGTGTATTGTTACTTCACAATTATACTTTACAAAGGAAGTTTAACATTTAGAGTTGCATTATTTATCCAATATAAATTTGAAAATTATACTTTGAAGTCAAAATTTAACATTTAGGGTTGCAGTTTTTATAAGATTAGAAAGTTAGCATAATGTTGCTTTGTTTTATAAAATCTATAAAACTAACTTTACCTGACATAAGCACAGCAAAAGTCTGCATTGAAAACAATCCATGGATTGAAATTCCAAACACTTACATATGTCCAACTAGAACAGGGGTGGGCAACCTTTTTCTACAGAGGGCTGCATTAAAAAAATGTGGAGACTGGGGGCCGCATATATATATATATATGTGTGTTGTGTTATCATATAATCCCAATTTGGGAATTAAGCAAGAGTTAACAATTTCTTTGACTATTATAGGAACAATTTTTTTAAATTTTGCAATTGTCTGTTTACATCACAATGTTTCACCACAAATGTATAGTAGTACTTAATATGTAGTATATAACTGTTTACTCTCATGCATAATGTTCCGGGACCGTGGAGCTATTTACTATTTGAGAAATAACTGACTGGAACTTCTCTTTTAGGTCATAATTTGCTTGGAGGTATGTCAAAAGGAGCTGAATCAGCTTCTGTATTACATGGTGGGCTCAGGGTATTGAAAACTGTTGGCTTCAAGTTCTTGACCTCTTCAAATGTGTTTTCAAATTCCACAATCAAAGAATCCAAAAATGTTTTGTCCATAAAACCATTTCACTAGAAATAGCTTCACCTTTCAGCATGGAAAATGACAAAACCTGATTTCATTTGCTGTCCTCTAAAAATGGAATAGCTTTGTTTGAAAAGATTTAAGATACACATACATTTCATGTCAAACAACATGTTGCAATGCCTCAGGTGATAAACATGAAGTCTATCTTTCTCTCTTCATTAGAAATATTTATAACAAGGTCACAGTCAGTGTCCCTCAAGGAGCCGAACAATTTTTCCCTTGAAATCCCATATTCTTCTAATGCTAGGCCAATGGATACATCAGAATGTTTTGTTTCAAAATCTTCAATTACTTTTTGGAACTGCCATTCAGGACTGGCCTTAAATAATTTGGTGGCCCCAAATAAAATAGAAAAATAAAAATTAACAGGGATAAAACTAAGGGTATGCAATTTATTAAAAACCTAGAGTACTTCAACAATAACATTGAGGATAGGGGTGTACCGGATAGTACTTTTTGATATCCGGCCGGAGCCGGATGTGACCGGATAATAAAATTTGATATTCGGCCGGAGCCGGAGCCGAATATCTAAGTATCTTGTAAATAACTTGTATTGCTGAACATTTTACGAAACTGTTATATAACATACCTATATTTGTTGGTATTTTTTTTTACTTGTATATACCTTATTGTTTTAAACTCTGTTACTGATTGATTTATTAAAGATTAATAGTTTTTATAAACATAAATTAATCTGTGTAGCATCATCATGAATAGCATGAGTGTGTCTGTGTGTATGTACGAAGCCACCAACCATATAGGCTGTGTGTTGGAGGGTCACTGTAAAATATGTTAGTATATATTTTACTAGTTACTAATGTAAATCTCTCATCTGGCTTGTATGGTGGTTGAATGTATGTGTTCAAGAATTTCGACCAACAATCGGTCATCAGACTTGTATTTTTAAGTCCAAAGACTGTTTCTGGTTCTGGCTTCAAGAACTTAATACTGATAGCTGTTAGTTAATTGTTGGAATCTGAAGCGTAGTAGGTCATATACTTATTAATCCGTTAACAGCAGGAACATCCATTACACCTACATTATTGATGTTTAGATCTACTGATAAATATATCAAAGAGCATTAGGAAACCAAATACAGATGAAAACTCATCCACACCCTACCTACCAAAAAAGAAACATAGATGGATTTTGTGTTCAATTGATTGTAACAGATAGACGTAGTGAACCTACACATGTTGTCCTAGTGTAGTGTGTATAGATGATTGTGTTGGCCTTCACGCGTTTTTTTTTCCTTTGGGCATACGCAATAGTGTTTAGTGTGCAGGCAAAAAAAAATAACACATTGGCATGGTCAGTCAAGCAAATAGATAGGCTAAATTATCCGTACACTAGTTACAGAGGTCAAGTGTTTCTTAACATTCCAGCATATTATGGTGCTTTAGATCAATTTATTTTCTGCGATCAATTTATTTTCTGTGATGTTAAATTTTACTGTAAGGTTTTCCTTTATGCCCTATATTTAAGTCAATAGTATTAAGCAATGAAATTAGCTTTCTTTCTAAAGGTTTTAAGACTAGGAAAAAACTACATACACCCATACATTTCTCTCCAAGTAAACAAACTTAGTGTCATCATATCTGTTGACCTATAGACAATGTCAATATGTCTTTACAATTTGTGTTAATCCATTCTTAAGAATGGTCAATGTTTAATAATACATTGTCATGGGTTAAACAAATAAGAAGTTAAGGGTGTTGAGTCTATTGAGCCCTCCCTTAAAGATACCACTGGTCAGTGTCTGTTTGGCTTGTAGTCCAGCCTCCTAATTGAGTCTTAACTCAAAGTAAACAAACTTATTACCCGGCCAATAGTATAAAAGGTGTGGCTTGTGGTCCTTTGATTGACAACCTATCTCATAATAAACAAACCCAAACCAGATTAACCTTATAGATGGCTTGTAGTCCCGCCCCTTAATAAAAATTCTTCTCCAAGTAAACAAACTTAGTTCCCTCTTAAGATAGACCTCTAGACAGTGTCAACACGTTGACATCTGGCTTAATGTGGTCAGCTGCCTATCTGTGATCTCAATGTTATGGACTAAACAAAGAAAAGGAGGTGGGGGTTGCTCATCTCTACCTCTGCAGATATACCCGCACATCTAGACAGATTATCAGCGTGACGTAGTTAATGAATATTACATGTTTACTAGAACACTCAAAGGTCAAAACAAGCTTTTAAAATGTGCCAGACATCGCTGCTATGTATGTAATGCGATCTTACAATGTACAGTTTTATTTCTATTTAGATTAACACGCCTTGTCTTTGTACTAAATAAGATTTGGTGCATAGTCACTGTTTATTGTTTTAAAAAACAAATTCTTTTATTTGAAACAAAAAAAAAAGTAAATGTATTCCAGCACTGACATTATTTAATCGTGTCCACTTTGTGAATATTTGTATATTTTTATCAACATGGAGAATTAGTTTAAACTTCTTGTTGGACATCGTTTATCAGAGTCGACACCTTTATATTGTTTGTCTTTCGCCTGTGTTGTTTCGATATTTAAGTGTTACCTCCGTATGGCGTATCTGGAAAAGACTTAGCGCGCGGAGGTGCCTAACAATATTAAAAGAAATACAGGTACTACGCTGTAGTTTTTACTATCCGGTTTACTATCCGGTAGTGATATTCGACCGGAGCCGAATAGTGCCGGATATTGAAAAAGTGCCGAATATTCGGCCGGAGCCGGAGCGACTATCCGGTACACCCCTAATTGAGGATAAGTTTTGCTATTTCTTCTCCAAACTAATATGATAACATTCTGTGCGAGGCCTCCAACAATCGTAGACCCCAGCTAGTTGCATAGTTTGCCTATGCTTAAGGCCGGCCTATGCCACAAATTAAACTGTTACATGCCCTTGGGGAATTTATATTTGATATTCAATGCAACTTTGTTATGAGTTTATGGTTGGGAAATTGTTCTTTATGTTATCAAAGGCCTGTTTTCTCAATCAAATCACAGTCTCCTTGCCATCTTGTACAAGCCAAACCAACACTTTCAACACAGTTCTTCATAGTATTAAATAAATACTGCCCTGGGCTTGTGTCTTTGACTGAATTTTTCTAATTATTGCCATTTGAATAATCTTCGTTCATTTAAACTTTTTAGAATGAGACAATAGTTCCTTAACCTTTTCATTGTAAATGAGAAGAATAAGAAGTTTCAATCATTTCTATAGTTATTTACCATTTTTTTTTTTATATATTTGCATTTTTATATTTATGTAATGTGTGGGCACACCTGATTTCTTTAGGTGTCAGCGGGCCGCATAAAACACTTCGGCGGTCTGTAATTTGCTCACCCCTGAACTAGAATAATTCTATCTTTGAATCCAAATACCTGTATTTAAATCATATGAAATAGATTCATTAAGCCAAGCTAGTAATATGAGCCAACCAAACCTGAACACTTAACCCAGCTTTCTTTACCTGTATATTATTTCCTAGGTCTTGTGTTTCCTTAAATCACAAACTTCACATCATACACATTTTCTGACCTAATTACTAGAACATAAATGACATAATACTAAATTAAAATCTGTAACACCTGTTAGAAAATAGTACACCACCTAAATAGATGATACATTGACCTTTTTTATATATCAAAGTTCAAGGCTGTGTCTCTTGTGTATTGCCAAATTGTTTGTGACAATAAGTTCCTTTTGGTTTCTACATTCTAAGTGGTTGTTTTTTTTTGCTTTGATTGGCTGCTCACAGATAAACCCATTGCAAGATGGCGAGACTTTCAATCAGGAGAAACACTTCGAACAGTTCGCTGGTCACACAGTCGACCAAGTGTGTTTTTTGTGTTAGATAGCAGTTCAGCGGTTTTTACATTTGACCTAGTAGAAAATGGTCTGGCTCCTGTGAAAATGGACAGGATCTCATTGTCAAAGTAAGTTGATTTATCTTTATCAATCTGTTTATCCAATTACCGGGTATTGCTTTAAATAGTTACAAAATAGTGTTGGCTGATGTTCAGTCTGCTAGGTTATTTCAGTCTATATTTTGCTCAGTGATATTTTTACAGGCCCTATATAAAACAATGTAACTATTTCCTGTTCCAATAAAAACTAGTGAGGCTTACAACTACTGGGAGAATATATTCTCACTTATTATTAGTTTTCTAAGATGGTGATGTATCAGCTGCGTTAAGATGGGGGAAATTGCTGTGTGGGTGACAGCTTTCTATCCATACCTAATCCCCATAGAGAGATGTTGACAAAAGGAGAACTCTTCTACACAGGAAACAAAGGTTTTAAAAAAGTTTTAGCAGTGAACACTAAGGAAATCTTTAAAAAAGTTTGATATCACTATAAAATATAATTAGTTTCATGACATAAGATCTCAAATGACATCCCACTATGGTTCAAATTGTTTTTGGATAAAATTTCAATCATGATAGTTATTATAGATGTGAATTTCGTTCAAATACTGGTTTTAAAGATCAAATGTTGCACAAATGCAACAGTGTTTAAGGTCACTTCAATGAATCTTTTATAGTCTCAATGATTGTGCAGATACAAGTTTTGTAGTACCTATGCATTTTTTCCACCCTTTTTTTTAGTTGGATTATTAAACAATCTTAGAATTTGTTTGAAATTTCAGAATAAAATGCTTGGAAGTGGGAGGTGATCCAAACTTAATCACATCTGGATTGTCTCGACCTGCACACATAGTAAGCTTCTATTTATGACTTGATTTCTTTATTTTGTACAGGTTTTTTTGAATTGGTTTAATTGTTACCCTACATCTTATCTTTGTTATTTACATACATAAGTAGGCTATCTATTATTACAATTCCAATATTTCTAGATATCTTTCATACAGGAATATTTAAGTAAATGTAACAAAAAATACAACAGTAGCAACGCTTTATTAACTAATTTGTTTATGACAATGTAATATTCCATTGATACGTTTTTTTAAAAAAAAAGCCTTATAAAGAAAAAAACAAAGATGGCTGACCATTAATACTTCAGAATTTTATAGTTCATGAAGTAAGCCAGTATTTCCTAAACTTTTTTTAGAACACATTAGCACACTTTTCACATTTAGAGGAACACTTTTCACATTTAGAGGAACACTTTGCACATTTAGAGGAACACTTTGCACATTTAGAGGAACACTTTGCACATTTAGGGGGAACACTTTGCACATTTAGAGGAACACTTTGCACATTTAGAGGAACACTTTGCACATTTAGAGGAACACTTTGCACATTTAGAGGAACACTTTGCACATTTAGAGGAACACTTTGCTTATTTTTTTTTAGAGAGATTAATTCACATGTTGACCTACTAGTTAATTATTCCAGTAGTTTGTGGAACACCTATTGAGGCCTTGTGGAACACTAGGGTTCAGTGGAACACAGTTTGTGAAACACTGAATTTAGCTAATCATAATATATTAAGTTTCTGTCAATTCTTTTTCTATAACAAATAGTTTGCATTTAATTTGCACAAATGTTTGACATGTGTCACATGTTCCTTCAGAGTTTAAGATAAAATTTACTTAGTCCAAACCTCGCACAGGACAAGGGGGGGGGGGGTATGGCAGTGGGCAGGGAATGAACCCTTGACCATTGAGACATTTGAACGACAGTCCATGCAACCAAGCAGCCATTTAATTTCATAAACACAAATACAACCTTGAATAACAAACTTTTTGTTTAAGCTTACATTATAACAAGCTGTATCTAATAGAAACCAAGTTTGGTTAACTAACATAACATGACAATGCAAAAGCATAGTCATTTTTAGTTGCCCAAGAACTTCATGTTTTGAATAAACATGTTCTTGTTTTTTGTTTAGGTTTGTGCTGCTGACACTGGAGAAATTCAAGTTTTTACGCTTAGCAAAGAAATGCGTCATAAACAAGATTTGGAGGAGGAGTTTATGTCATGCTATGTTGATAGATTCTAACTGCAGATTTGGAGGAGGAGTTTATGTCATGCTATGTCGATAGATTCTAACTGCAGATTTGGAGGAGGAGATTATGTCATGCTATATTGATAGATTCTAAGTGCATAAATCTAAACTTTCTTTGTAGACCTGCAGTCTGATTGTTGCATCTATACAAAATGTAGACTGATTGGTACATCTACACAAAATGTAGACTAGATGTATTTCATTGTTACTTAATGGAATATTTGTCTTAGGAATCTGCTGATTCTTGTATTGTACAAACAGAAACTTCTACATTCACTTATTTACCTGGTGGGAAAGATATTGTATAAAATGGGAACTCTGCCATTGTGCACAAACAACATAAATTTAAATGTTTTAAATTTACATGTACATTCAAAATACATTGCTGTCTATTTGACTAATTTTACTGAGTACAACATTGTGCTATCTCTTTCTGAGGATGATCTGTGATATAGTTTAATAAGCACTACAAAGTAATGTTGCTTTTCCGTCCGTTATGGTGAACTTTGTTTTTACATTTTTATTTTAAAATATAATTGCAAACTAAAAAGATTTTACATGTTTTTTATTGCATTGTTTGTTATTTATTTATTCTAAATTTAAATGTTATAAATTTATTTAAAAAAAAAGGTTTATATTTTACAGCTCATGTTCTTTAACTTTATATAATGCATGCACTAAAATATTTTCTCCCCTTTTCCAAAATTTTTATTATTACTTCCCTTCCTACTGTAAACATTTTTTTTTACTTGTACATGTTTAGAACGTTTAAACATTAGTGCATGTTTATTGCTCTCCCCCTAAACAAAAGTTTAGCAAAACCAAGTTGTAACTCTGATGTTTTCGTTTAAATAAAATATTTCTAGAACGCAACTGTGCAAACTGTTTAGTCTTATCAAATTGTACATATGAATGATGCAATAAATTTTGTTTATATAGAGCTTCCTTGTTTTAATAACTTTCAAGGATTTATTCATTTACATAATTATCTTGATTTCAAAATCTAGCCTAATCTTTACTTGAAATCTTACCTTTATTTTAAATAGTATCTTTATTGTAAATCTCATCTTTATTTTAAATCTCATCTTTATTTTAAATCTTATCTTTATTTCAAATCTTATCTTTATTTTAAATCTTATCTTTATTTTAAATCTTTATTTTTAACAAAATGTAAGAGAATATGAAAAACAATAAATCAAGAAAATGTTATAAAGCAGCGATGCCCAAACTATGGCCCGCGGGCCAGATCCAGCTCGCAACGTGCTTCTATCTGGCCCACCAAAACATTGAGAAAAAATGTAAAACAAAAATGTAAAAATAAATTAGATTGTTGAAAAAATATTCTTTTTAAGTTAGGCTTCTCACTCATTCTTTGATGAATTCCATCTTTATGCTTGGTATTTTAATATTCATAGTAAATACACAAGTGTTGTTGTTTTTATTTCAATGACAATAAAACTTGACAGATAGTTTTAATTCTTGGACAATTCCGCTACTGTCTTGAGCTAGCGGTGTCCTTGACACCTTGTGTGTGAAACACAGAGCATCATTAATGCATTATTTTGGTTCGTGTTCTTTTGATATCAACGCGATTGGTCCCGTATTGTTTTACGTTTCTGATTTAATAAAATGGTAGAAAAATGAGAAACGAGAGATTGGGGATCGACAAGAATATTTCACAAAAAGAGACTAGAAAATGAGTCGGCGATAAGGGCCAGCTACAGAGTTGCTCACATCGTAAGTAGAGCAATGAAGACTTTTTTCCGATGGCGGATGTGTAAAAAAAAAGTACTTGCTAGCAGTGATTGAAGAAATGTGTCCTGAAAGGAAGAATGCAGTAGAAGCTGTCAGTCTTTCTCGCATGACAATTACAAGGCGAGTGGAAGATATGGGGGAAAATCTCCATTCACAATTAAAAGAGCAGCAGAATATTTTTTTTTATTGCTGCTGACGAGTCCACTGACATAACTGATACCGCGCAACTCTTGGTATTTATTCGCGCACAAAATCTTGATATAAGAAAGTAGTTAGTAGCTATGAGAAGTATGCTACAACTGAAGAAGACCTGTTCAACGAAGTGTTAACCATCATAGAGGACCTTGCTCTTCCTTGGAATAAATTTGTTGAAGTGACTACTGATGGCCCTAGAATTATGGTTTGATGTCACAGCGGACTGTGACAGCATAAGGTATTTACAAAGTTGTTGAGTCAAAAGGAACTGAACCCCTGCGGCATCACTGCATCAGTCACAAACAAAATCTCTGTGGAAAGGTTTGGAATCTGGATCATGTGTTGATGATTGTGCTCAACAATGTAAATTTTATCAAATCATAGGCTTTGAATCACAGAACTTCCAAAGATATTCTGACAGAAATAGAGTCAGAATATGAAGACGTTCTATTTCACAGTGAAGTGCGGGGCTAGTTAAGCCGAGGAAAGGTATTAAAACGTTTTCTTGGATTGAGACACGAAATTGAAATATTTATGACGGTAAAATCAAAACAAGTGCCACAACTGAATGACCCCTCATGGTTGTGGGATTTGGCTTTTTTTGTTCTGTTGTCACAGATTAATAAACTACTGTAGACATTACAAAGTAACAATAAATAATATAATGACACTGTCTTCATCAAGGTAGACATAGAGAACTCTTTTATTTCCGCTCATTCTTTTGTGTTCACTCAAAAACATATAAAACAAACAATGACGTAATATATTTTATATTAGCACATCCTTCCTTTTAAAGTTCTTAATAGGGCCTACTGATATCTAGAAGGAATCTTAACAACTCGGCCACTTCTGGTTGTTTTGACTGGCACAAGTTCTCTAGACGTTGGTCTATAACTGTCTGTTTCGGTTGTTCTAACAGTTTGTTGTTCATTGTCTTCGTCAGTATCATAGTAGGCTACCTGACTTGTTTGTCCTAGACGCACTCTCACCTTCTCTCCGACAGAATAATCTTTAGGTAGTCTTGCTTTTGCATCGTATTTTACTTTGCTTTTCATCTGTCGTTCGTTGAGTAATCTCTGCATTTTCAGCTATCGATGGTTCAAATAGTTTGGGATCAGTTGGAATTATGTCCCTGAGTCTTCTACTCATCAGCAGTTGTGATGGTGAATACGGCAGTCCACTTATTTGAGTATTTCTATACTCGAGCATAGCGAGATATGGATCTTTTCCACTTTTGTATGCTTTGTTGAATATCTGCTTTACGATACCAACATACACCTCACTTTGACCATTTGATTGAGGGTACCTGGGACTTGATGTAGTTATCTTCAAATTCCATTCAGGAGCAAACTCTCTATATTGATAACTGTTGAATGGCATATTGTCGCTCACTATTTCTTCTGGTATGCCATGTCTAGCAAAAATTCCTTTCAGTGCCCTGATAACACATGCTGCTGTTTTGTTCTCCAGTTGTTTGATTTCAGGGTATTTTGAGAAATAGTCCACAACTAGCAAGTAATCATTGTTTCGCCATTCAAACAAATCTGTCGCAACCTTTTTCCATGGTCTGTCTGGTACAGCATGAGGTAGCAATTTTTTCTTCGGTCTCGATTGCTCTTGAGCACGTAATAGTTTATCATCTTCATGCAATTGAGAACCTGGCGTTGGTCTACAAGTTGTTGTTAGTTGATTTCTCGGCATCAACTCTCGCGGAACTTCATTTTGTCGGTTAAAATCATGTACTTCGACGCTTTTCTTTGCTTCAATTAGTCTTAAAGCAATAGATGTCTTCATACCAAGAACTGGGTTTATTTCTTTCTTGATCACATACAGATCATCTTGGACTTCCACATCGTCGATTTTAAATATGACGGATGCAACTCCCTTAAGTTCTAGTGCTTTATCCCCTAATGCTCGTAGGGTAGTATTTGAATGTTTTAACTGACTATTAGTTTCTAAAGTGTTCCTCGTTGACTCAGATACCACATTAGCTTGTGCTCCTGTGTCAATCTTCATTTTGACTATCTTTCCCATAATATTAACATCAACCATCCAAACTCTGACATTGTTGTCAGTGCCAATTGCCTCAAACCATAACTCATTTACTTGGCTTGCTTGACTTTCATCTTCCAGTAAATCAACAGCCTTGGAATATTTCAAACGACATTTTGCAGCGAAATGATTTTTCTTTTTACATTTTCGGCATGTCTGTCCGAATGCTGAGCAATTGTGTTTTCCATGCGATCTACCACAAGATCTGCAATCTTTAAATATAAAAATTAATGGTACTTGTTCCATGGTTCCTTGCCATATTCTCCTGTAAGCTTTTAACTGGCTTTCTTTCTTCTGTCCTCTTTACTTTACTAGCAGCATCTATTTGTAGTCCTTTCATCTCCATCATTTGGTTCTGTGTATGCTCGTCAGCACGAATGATGCTTGCTGCTTTCTCTAAAGTTAAGTCTACGTCTCTCAGAAGTCTCTCTCTCACTCGATCTGACTGTATGCCACATACCAATCGATCTCTTATGAGTTCCTCACGAAGGTTGTCAAACTTACATTCTTTGGACAAATTCTTTAAATCTGTATAGTACTGCTCAAACGTTTCACCGTCCTTCTGACTTCTCGTAAAGAATTTAAATCTGTCATAAACAGTGTTGGACTAAGGCATAAAATGATTCTGAAACCTTTCAATGAGTTTGTCTACAGTCTCATCTTCACATACTTGAAAAGTATTGTAGATGTCTCGAGCGGGTTCACCGATCAGGTGTAACAGTAAAGCTATCTTTACTGGTTCGGGCTACGTGTTCTTTTCAGTGGCAACCATAAACAGTTCAAAACTTTGTCTCCATTTTTTTCCATCTTTCAGATATATTACCGTCTAGTGACAACGGTTTAGGAGGATTGAATAATTCCATTATTCGTTCAGATTCGAGATTCTATGTCTAGATGTCTAGATCTAAAACAATTCAAATTAGCAAAATTTTATGCGACATGACATCACATCTAAAAGAACTCAGCACAAAACTACAAGGGAAAGACAAATTGATTTCGCATGAGTATGCAGACATGTGCTTTCCAAACAAAATTGCCACTCTTCATTCAACAGGCTGAAAAGGTGCATCTTGTCCACTTTCCAACCTGTACCATTCTACAAAATGATAACCAGCTAAATATATCTTTCCCAAATGAAAGAATAATCCAACTTCTGAGGCTCTTGATGAATAATTTCAGTGAAAGATTTGTGGAATTTAATAAATTAAATTCGTCTTTTTGAAAATCCGTTTTCTGCCGATGTGTCAAGTGCCCCGACAGATATGCAACTGGAACTGATTGATTTACAAAGCCAGACATTCCAGCCTGATAAATTTCAAGTGATGCAGAAAATTTTCCAAATCTTTGAAAACAAGCGCTAAGGATGGTCACAATGTTTTCAAGCACTTTATTGTGTTAACAAACTTTCTCAATGATGAAACGGGCGAAAACCATGTTACGTGATCGCCTCACTGACAAACATCTAGATTCTAGATTCAGTGCTCCCACTTGGTGTTACATCTATGAAGACAGATATTCAGAAGATGGTTTTGGATAAACTTCATGTATTACATTAATTTATGTAACTTGGTCCACAAATAAAATTATTAAAAATAGCTTATTGTATGTATTCATTTTTTTCCTTTTTAGTTATATGGCCCGCGACACGAATGCCGAAAATTAAAATGGCCCGCAGACCAAATAAGGTTGGGCATCACTGTTCTAAAGAATAGCCAAGAATATTTATAGCCAAGAATTCAGTTTCCCTGACCTCAGCATTGGTCAAATGTATGTGAAGTAGACCATGGTATTAACATTTTCGTCTACTATTATCAAGATATACAGTAATGCCAATAATTTACTAGCAAGTTCAATGACATTTTTGTGAAATTTTAGAACTGCAAATTGTTTGCAATATCAAATGTGTAATTAATGTGTAGTTAATATTTAGTTAGCTACAGTATAATCTTTCACTACAGAGCCCTCAATATTATATCTATTGATTCCACAATCTCTTTAGGTCTTAGAGCTTATCAACACTAATCTTTCACTTTAGATTCGAGCCCTCAATATTATTTCTATTGATTTCACAGTCTCTTTAGGTCTTAGAGCTTATCAACACTAATCTTTCACTACAGAGCCCTCAATATTATATCTATTGATTCCACAATCTCTTTTGGTCTTAGAGCTTATCAACACTAAT
>JADKLZ010001913.1:12661785-12672339 GCA_021533235.1 Biomphalaria straminea
ATTGAAAACTAAACAAAGAGAAGATTTAAAACTAAACAAAGAGAAATTGAAAACTAAACAAAGAGAAATTGAAAACTAAACAAAGCGGAGATTTAAAACTGAAAAAAAGAGAAGATTGAAAACTAAACAAAGAGGAAATTGAAAACTAAACAAAGAGAAATTGAAAACTAAACAAAGCGGAGATTTAAAACTGAAAAAAGAGAAGATTGAAAACTAAACAAAGCGGAGATTGAAAACTAAACTAAGAGAAGATTGAAAACTAAACGAAGCGGAGATTGAAAACTAAAAAAAGAGATGATTGAAAACTAAATAAAGCGGAGATTGAAAACTAAATGAGATTAAAAACTAAACAAAGAGGAGATTTAAAACTAAACAAAGATTGAAGTGGGGTGACACCCAAGTGGAAACAATATTTTGTAGCTGGTGCGTACATTGTGAAACTAATAGTTTTCCCGCTGATTTTGCGCACTTCTTACCGCTTTGTGACCTAGATCTAATTGTGTATCCTGGCTTTAATCGGCATGCGCAAATCAAGTGTCACGTGACATTGACATCGCCATCTTCTCTAAATAAAAATGAATTTGTGCACACGACACCTTATTGACATCTAATCTTAGACTTTCCACGTGCCGGTAAAAAAAAAAGTAAATAAAAGATATAGTCTAGATCTAGTATCTACATTTTATATGCCGATCAACTAATGTAGTATAGTCTTTAAAACCATTTAGAGTATATCTGCTACCAATCTACAAGTCAAAAGTTAATCTCTAACAGACTCTATGAGTTCTAGTGACTACTGGCATACTCACAACGTGGTGTAGAGATCTATACTCATACTGGACTATACATACTAATTTTACTCAAGTCTATACTCCTCACTCTAGTCTATAATCTATAGAGTCACTAGATCTATAGACATAGTTATACTAGTTAAACTTGAGTAGTTATAGATCTAGTAGGTACCTCGACCTCGATAAAAATTTCAAAATAATCACAATGCAATGGAACCTATTTAGTTCGATAGAGCTTGAGAAATGCTTTCCAATTATACCAATTTTATATTGCTGAGTTAATTATGAGGGAATTATTAAATTTTTAGACTTAGTGGCCACAAATTAACCTTCTTTAGCCTTTGTAAAGCGAAAAAAAAATCTGTGACCGAAACAAATGACAAGGTTGAAACTTAGATTCTAGATCTAGATCTAGATATCTAAGTCTAAGTCTAAATTTCATTATAACCTGAGTATAGACTTCTATAGTATCTATAGTTATAGTAGTATACTACTGTAATAACTGTCTGTACACTAGATGAGTAGATCAATACGACAATAGTGTCTTATCTATACTTTTTTTTAGTCATTATTATTTTACTTAGACTTAGGCTTAGGGACTTAGTCAACTTAGTGATTAGTGTCAACTTGAGTCCACTTGACTTAGATTATCTAAATCTTTTTCTAGAGATCCATCTGATCTAGACTAGCTAGGTTAGATCTAGTCCTAGTCATTCTAGTAAATTCTACATCTATTCTAGAAAGAATTGAATGGATCTATACTACTATGACTATACTATACTTATTTAATTAGATACAGTTATGCAGTATACTGGACTTTAGTCTAGTCTAGATCTAATAATATTAATAGCTCTTCTTGATTTAGAAAAAAAAAAGAATGAGAATTTGATCTTGAGTTCTAGACTATAACTATATGTATTTTTTATATAATTAATATTACTAATAATATAATTAGATCTAGATTTCTAGACTCAAACTATTCTCTAGTAGAGTAGTACTGTAACTGATAGAATCTAGTTACTATAGTCACTTTAGACAACAGTTACATTCTAAAGATAATTGAATAAAGATCTATTGTCACTCTATAGACCAGTGGTCCTCAACCTTTTTTGGCCTACTGCCCCCTTTTAGTATTTTTTCCTTTAAAAAATCCGCCAGCACCCCCCCTCCAAAAAAAATAACAACACTTATATAAAATAAACTATTATAAAGACTCATAATAAGGCAAATTTGAACAAAATGGTAAAAATGTTATTTATTTAATAATTTTTATGCAATAACACTTATCTACCATAGGAGATGACCACATGCCAAAGTAGGTGATCTTCTTTGGTGAGCTTAGAGGATGACGGAGATACAGAGAGGTGCTCCCCTGCAAGGGCTATAAAGATCCACTCAGGCACCATTTCACCCTCACTGGCATATATATATATATATATAAATAAAATGCTTGCTTGACTGTAGTGTACAATAAATGTCTTGTCTAGAGTCTGGGACAAGATGTCTTACTTAACATATAAATATGGTTTTACAATGATCATGACAGTTGTACATGCTAAATATATGTACCTAAAATGTCCTTCACATAATAGTATTAGCCAGGGCTGCATCCTTCTTTATAAAGCTTAATTGGACTTGCTAATTGGCCTGACTTTTTTTTTACTTTAAACATTTTTGACTTGCAATCTTCTTACTATAAGAAAAGGATCATTGTAGCAGCCAGGAGAATGAATTTCTGAAACTCTGAAAGCTAGAAAACAACACTCTACCAGATGAGTTGTAACAATTGTTCATGGGGGGAGGAGAGTATGTAAAAAGTTTGAGAAACACTGGTCTAGAGATGAGATATTCTGTATCTATTTCAATAAAATGACTTTGTTACTTACTAATACTACAAAACTGTATTCTAAATCTACATCTAATTCTTGTATTCTATTTTCTAGATGATTCATGATTTTTCTGTTTTCAGGCCTGAATCAAGACTAGTCAGTTATCACCTTCAAGTAATAAATCCTTGCTTGAATTCATTCACACAGGTGCACACCTAAAATCTAAATCCATATGTTAATAGAAATTGATACTAAATATGGCACATAAACCTCATTACAACAGGAAATGTTCTGCAACAAACCAACTGTTCAGATGTTCAACTTTAGAGTCACTAGCAAGCAGATCTCAAAAGTTGAGCTGTAAGTCTGAAATGTGCAGGCATTTCCTGTGTTTAGTTTTAGCTTGTACAACCCTCTCTGCTCAAGCTGAATCAAGAGGCACTCTGAATCAAACAGATGTTCTGCATAGGCATGACAGTTCTGACAGTATCTTTGACTTAACTAAAAATCAAACCTTTGCCAATAGTTCAGATTCTTATGAAAAGACACAAAAGAATGTAGATGCTCAGTTGTCAGAACATCAGTTTATTCCAAATGGCTCAGACCACATGTTTGATGTAAGTATGGAAGGTAAACAACTTATCATCAAACTCTTCACCAAGTACCATGAGGAAACTTTCTTATCTGTTCAAGATTTACACAAATTGTTGACTAAAATAAAGGAGACAGTTTTAACAAGCCATGGTCACCACCATACTGTGCACACTTCTGGGCAGGATGAGCTGCAACCTACTCAGGACTTGAAGGCAACAAGAGAGACAACATCTGAAACAGTTAGTGCTGATTCTGTATCACCATCTAACTTAGTGCATATGAGTGACTCTCAACTTGAAGTTGATCAACAAATGAATAAGACAGACATTGACACAGAACATGTGAGTAATTGTGATTGTAATAGTATGCATTCACAGTTTGAATGTGTAGTAGTTTTACTCTTGAAAAGTGTGTTACTAAAATCTTTTTTAAAATATTCCTTATTTGAGTGTTTCTCCAGTACTGGTATCAAAAAGTGTCACATTAGGCCAAAAATTAAAGTGGAAGTTTTTGGTTTCATTTCAAGTATATTTACTTCTTCAGCCATTATACTTTAAGAATTTATCAATAGAAAATGAATTGGACTATATACATTTCCTAGGCAGTGCTGGCAAACGGGGGTACCCACTTTAGCATTTCAGGTGCATCACTGGGACACCTTTGATTATTTAAGTACAACTAACTGTTTATTTGTTTGCTTTTTTAGTATAATTTGAATGTTTCTATTGTATTAAGCAGCTAGATAGAGAAATTAAAGTTTTTGAGCACTTACATTATGTTTGCGCTTCATTTAAAAAATGGGACACCGTAGCACCTGTGACACTACTGGTAAACGTTTGGTAAAAGTTTTTTAAATAAGATTTTTTATAAGAAAATAGAATTTTTTCTATATTTGCATTATACCTAAATATATAGGCTATTATTTGCTGCAATATCTCAATGATAATTCAAGCATTTATTATAACATTATTATTATATCACAAGATGTTGCGGGTGCTACAACGGGACATCAATACAAAATATATTGTTTTTTTTTGTTAATACATGCTGAAATGTACAAAAATTTAAAGTCTGTAAATACATTACCAATTATTCTTTTATTAGTGATTCACAAAATAGGTTTCTATAACCAAAAATTTATGTATTAGGCCTTTGTGTGTGTGTTCAACAATCCTTTAAAAATATATTAGACATAACTGCCTCAAACATGACCTAAAAAGTAAAGTTCCCCTTTCAGACCTTGCGGTCTATAGGGCAGATGATGTAAAGGTCATCTGATTCTGTGGCCTACGGTTAACGAGGGTGTCATGTGGCCAGCACAACGACCAACCGCCTTTACTTTTCCCCAACTAATGTCAGGTACCCATTAGAGCTGGGTGGACTCAAGGGCACCCGAAAATCCCGAAATAACAATCCCAGTCTTCACCAGGATTCGAACCCGGGACCTCCAGTACGGAAGCCAAGCGCTTTACCGCTCAGCCACCGCGCCCTCTAAACATGACCTAATCATAGACTAAAAGGTGCAGCTTTCTGACTTTCAATGCACCATGAACAAGATTTAAAATAAGATTTACATATAAATTGAAATATAGAGTAGATTTAAATTCACACCAGACTTATATCTAGATCAAGACTTGTTCGGTGTCCCGTGATGCACCTCAAACAATGATAAAACAATAAGATTTACATTAACTTAGATAAAAAAAATAGTAAACATGTATTTAAGATCAAACTTAAGAATAATATAAGCTTAATTCTTATTATAATTCAAAAGTTTAGTGAGAAAACTACTTATATCTTAACCTCTGAGATTTTCTGGTATGATTCAATATGTGGTGTTCCGGGTGCTACAGTGAAAAAATGTGGGACACCATGTCTATTAATGTCTCCTGTTAATTACTATGTAGCCTTTTCCCAAGAAAATGGACTTAATTTTGTACTAAGCAGTATCAGAGATACCATGAAGTAATTCCCATCACATTAATAACTTTGTTTAAAAAAATATTGTCCTTTTCGACAAGCGCATTTGAGGTGCATCATCTGGGACACAAAGACCTATTTTACTAAAATTATTTAAATTTTTACATTTTTAAAGAAAAATAACAATGTGTAAATCAATTATTGATGCTTTTAGTAACAGAAAAACAATTGGGAGCAGAATCCCTTACTTTGTTTACAATTGATAAAGGTTTAAAATATCAAATTTAGTGGGACACCATGTGATGCACCTATGACGCATTTTTTACGATGACACCTAAGTAATACCAAAGTAAATATAAAATAAAAAGATATTGTTAATGCAATAACATTATATTGTTAACCTATTTCAACAAAAATGTCTCATCAATAATCGTTGTGTTTAGTAGAATATTACTTCATCCTAAGCCAGGTATTCCATGTTACATCAAGAGGCCATTTTGTGCACTATTTCACACATTTTCTACAATTTTAAAATTCCACTATTCACCTTTCAAGCTCAAAATATCACAATTTATAGATAAACCATTTCTATGTGCAATGAAACAAAAATTGTGACATTTTAATCAGAAGTTTTTGAGTTATAGACTTTTTAGTGAACCAATACCTATATGTCACCAGTACTGGAGAAACACTCATTTATCAAATTAATTCATGTTTTTTTAAATAATCCTTTATTTATCAAATTAATTCATGCATGCTATCTCAAGAGTTGATTAGATAAAGGCTCAGCTGGAACATCCCCTACTTTTTTTTTTTTAATTCCAATAAACTTCTCACATTTCAACTCCACCATAGGACGGTACCAAGCCAGACCTATCAGACCATGTCTGTATGGTGAAAAAGTTCCATTGCTCTCTTCAGGTTGTAAAATTGTAAATGTCCAATGATGACAGATGTTGCTTCAGATCATCATCCTCTGGTCATCAGAATGAAACCATATCAAACATTGTCAGCTCCTAGAAGAGCTGCTAGAAGAGGAGACAATAGAACAGACGTGGCAGAAAGTGAAAGAAACAGTAACCTCCACATGCCAAGACGTAGTGGGTCCCAAGTCATACACCCACAAGGAGTGGATTTCAGCAGAAACTCTTGAGAACATCAAGGAAAGAAGAGAAAAGCAAGCAGATAAAACAAGAGCAGTAAAAGGAAAAGCACAAAAAGAAAATGCTGAAATAGATAGGAATGTCAAGTGTAGCATCAGAACAGACTGGCGGAACTATTTTGAAGCACTGGCAGAAGAAGCAGCCCTTCAGAACAGCACCAAAGACCTGTACTCAGTCATCAAAAAGTTATCTGGAAAATGTTACCAAGCCAGAGAGGCCAGTAAAGTGCAAGAATGGTGAAGTGATGACAGATGAAGAAGGACAAAAGAAGAGATGGATTGAGCATTTGCAGGAGCCACTTAATAGATCTACTCCTGCAAATCCACCAGCTACAAGAGACCTACCTATCAAGTGCAGTGCACCCACTAAGGAAGAGATTCACACTGCAATCAAGCAATGGAGGAATGTCAAATCTGCAGGACATGACAGCATCCCAGTTGAAGCATTAAAAGGCAAATATTATGGGAAAAAGAAGAAGTGCCACCAGAGTGGAAGGAGGAATACCTCATCAACCTACCCAAGAAAGAAAATCTTAGTTCCTGCTCCAACTATTGAGGAATAACTCTGCTGTCCATTCCAGGGAAAGTGCTTTATTGCATTCTGCTGAACAAATGAAAGATGCCCTATGTCTCCTTGACTAACAAGCTGGCTTTTGAAAAGAGAGATCATGCACAGATCAGATAGCAATGCTACACATCATCTTGGAACAGTCCTTGGAATGGTAAAACTAGCATTTAAGGTTGTGACTCTTTCAAAACCATAACTTAGTGAGCACCTAAATGAGGAACCTGTCTATGAAATGTCATCCAGTTAGGTTTGATAGTTTAAAAGATCTCTTGATCAGTGAGGGGTATTTTGGGACTATATATAAAAGATTTAATACTTTTAGCATCATGAATCAGAGCTTTAGATTATAAGCTGAAAGTCATGTCACTTACATTTAACCAACTAGTTTGCATAAATGCATTTATCTAATATTCTTTCTCTAAAGTTCTTTATAGGCTTATAAAATACTGTTTATGAACTAAAACAAACAAAAGTTTAGCAATTTTTTTCTGCTTAAACATAATTTATATTGGAATTGAATCATTATTATACATTGATAAAATCATATATATAAAATATTTTCACAATGTCTATGAAATGTCTATATTTATTTTTCTAGTGTCTACGCTTGGATGAGATGCTTCACATTTTTAAGTTCAATCATTTAACAAGTTTAGGACCGAGAGAGTTTCTACACTTATGTCCTCTCTTGATTTATCAGTTACATTCTGGTTTCTGTAAGGCTGAGTCAGAATTCAAAGTTGAACCCATCCTTGAAGATCCTCATGATAATCACCAGCATCATGAACATGACCATAGTAGCCATGATGTTCATGTAATCAATGCTACAGACACAACATCATTCTATGCTCCTGTGAAAGGTAAACTATTGCAGTTAACATTTTTTTCTCTTGTTCAGAATTTTTTTTTTTAGTTAAATTTTGAACTCTTTAGTTCCCAAGAAAGAAGAAATACTTTTTAAGACTTCCCAAGAAAGATGAAATACTTTTTAGATTTTTACTGGATTTTAGAGAGGAAAAAGGCAACAAAAAAAAAAAAAAAACTATTAAAATACATTTAATGAAATATTTAGATAAATGCTCTCCTTTTAAGACTTACCAAAAAAAAAATTTTAATTCAAAAATAGAAATACTTTGACTTTTCTGGTCTTGAGAAATGAATCCAAAATGTCCTACTAGGAAAAGCACAATTTGTAATCATAAATGGATGTCACTAGCAGGAATTAGTGTAATCTCAGTTGTCCCTCAAGGAGCAGACCTAAACAGACTTTCGTTCCTGATTTACATTTAACTAATATTAGTCCTGGAATAAAAGCTAGAGCAGATGTAGATGAACTGTGGAGTATTTTGAACAATCTACAACATTTAAAAACAACAAAATAAGAAATAAAAAATAAATGATTTCTAGAATTTGGAAACCAATAGGAGCATGTCATTACACTTAGAAAAGTGTTAGCCAAAGAAATAAATATTTATTGTATTAATAGTAAACATTTTAACCAGACTAAAAATTCAAATTACTCAGGATTATTGTTATAATAAATGAAAAGCTATCATTGAATCCTTATAATGATAAAATAATTAAAGAATCAAACTAGGTTTAAGATTAAAAAAAGAAATAAAGAATTATTTACAAATGAAAAAACAAAACTAAAATACTAATGAATTGTAGGTAATTCAATACTGGACAATATATCATCCATTTGGAATTTCTTTACTAAAGAAACTAGAAACTATTCCATACATTGAGGTTTATCGCAGGTGAATACTCACACTTACCTAACACTAAAATATAAAGATCGAAAATGCCATTTAAGCATAAACAGGTTGTTGGTATCTGATAGTAGAACCAAACACTTAGTAGACTAAATTTCTAGTTAGTATGAATGTCTAGATAAGCACATTGATAAGCATATGACTTTATTAGATCAGATGATGAATTGATGTCATAACCATTGAAGTAGACTCTCAGTAGTGTCCTCAAAGGAAATGCAAGAAAAAAATAGACTTTAAAGATTTACTCATCCTAAGTAAGGGGGAAAAACTGATGTGTACCCTTATGATATTGCTGTTGAGTTTAGTGTGCACACTCTTTCCAATTTTATTTACCTCACGAGAATAAGTCATGAGATCAGGGACTCAGTAAGAGTACTCACATCATACATTTCACCTTTTGTTTTTCTAATTGTTTGTATGATAACAGCCTAACCTTCTAGTGACTTTTTGTTTCCAGTCATCACATACATCCACTGTTATATGTCTATAGTACTTATATATTAACTTCCAGCCTGGTGTTTCACATTCCTCTCCATCATCATCATCAGTGTGTGCTGTGTTGTGGGGGCCATCATCCTCCCACACATGGAGAAGGTGTTTTACAACCACATCCTGCAGTTCCTTGTGGCTCTAGCTGTTGGTGCCATGGCATCTGATGCCATGCTTCACTTGTTACCACATGTAAGTTACAGATATATAGTGGTTGGGGCTACACAACCACATGTAAGTTAGAGATATATAGGGGTTGGGGCTACACAGCCACATGTAAGTTAGAGATATATATGGGTTGGGGCTACACAGCCACATGTAAGTTGGAGATATATATATAGGGGCTGGGGCTACACAGAGCTACTTTGGCACCATGGTTCAGTTGTCACCACCTTATGCTAGGTTTATAATTCTGATTGTCAGAGTCACATAACTTCATAGTTCATGGTCTCCACATGTAATAAGATTAGTTTTGTTCTTGTCTTAAACGATAACACTGAGAATAAGACACACATTGATGGGTACATAACATAGGCTATTTGTTCTAGACACCACCTTGCAAGTGGCCCACTGTTTAGTCAACATTTATTCATAGACTTCTATCCTGGTATCATTCAATTATTAAATAGCATGAACTGCATTTTAAAGCATATTTAAAAATAGTTTTTACATATATGCATACAATATGTTTACCTATTTTTTTAAATCATACTATTAGAACACCTATTAGATGAAGGATGAATATCTTTTAATTTCTCTTTTATTTTGAAATTGAGTTTGTAGGAAAGAAAGCTCTCAGTGAGCTAATACAAGCTTGGGATAGCAGACAAAGTAGACGTTTCCTTAAAAAAAATATCCCTGTTATTGTCTCCTTTAAAAGAAGCTTTCCTTTTAGAATAGAATTTGGCAGTCTGTAATGTTGTTCATGTCATGAATCTTGTTGCTACAGGCTCTGTTGTCTGAATCTCACCATGCTAACCACCATCATAAACATAACATTGATGACAGACAGTTGGAGAATGACACCAAGATTGGGAAGTTGACAGATGGCCATACACCTAGTCATATGACTGCCTTGTATAAAGGTCTGGTTGCCTTGATGGGAATGTATGGTTTCTTCTTTCTAGAGCGCTGTTTCACTCACTTCACACAACACAGAGGCAGGAAAACAAAGAGCAAGAGTCTAAGAAAAAGTTCTTGCAATGAAGAGGTAACAAACATTTCTAACTATGAAGCATTTCTATTTCCTTCAACCACAAAACACACACAATTAGTTTTAGAATGGTGTACTAGTGTTCAAACATTTCTGTCAGCAAAAATGAAAAAAATTTGAACAATAAAAGTGGAGTATCACTTTTCCAACTTGTATAATGCTGCTAATGTCCTCCAAAGGTGCATACTTGATGCCCAAACAAGATATGGACCT